>CH003011.1:36948-81331 GCA_000149265.1 Ciona savignyi | reverse complement strand
AAATAATAATGGGTTCTACCATATTGTTTCAAAGTGTGTTGCGTATGATACACCCGTTTTTTCATATGGTAGAACCCTTTACTTACATCCAATATAATGTCGTTGGCTTGTATGGGCATTGGTTGAGCACCTTGTAAGATGTCGTACGAGACCGTGTAGCGGAGTGTACCACCATACGAGTTAAGTTTATTTCCTTCAGAAAAAAGAAAAGGTTATTTATACTAAACAAACTTCAAAATATTAACCCAACTTACCGAGATATCTTGCTGGAGCCGACCAATAGTACATTGTAGTACCCAGCTCCCGTGCAGTTGGACCATGCTCCACATAGGGTTCGTGAAGATCCGGATCAATTTGTGGTCTTGTTCTTCTTCTTCCTCTTTGATCGCGAACCTCCCATCCCTCATTTGTGTGGATTGTAGACCTTAACATGCAATGGACTAATTACACGACACAAAAAATTGTTTAATGTATTTTTTGTAAAAGCCACACAGTTCACTTGAAAATATTACAACAAGTTAATTGTTTAAATAAATTTACCATCGTAAGTTAGATGACACGCAGCTCTGTGTGGCGCCATTACAGAAGCATTCATCACATCCCATTGGGTTGTTTCGCTGCAAATTGTAGAAGCCCACTTTGCATTGATTGCAATTGTCTCCTGTTACATGCTCCTGTAAACAGTCAGATGTTGAGAATCAAGCATCAAGGGTTTCATCGGCTTAAAAATCCTACCTTACACGCGCAATCGCCAATGCAAGGGTCGATATTAAGACTTCCAGATGTATTGCACGGACAAGGTTCGCAGTAGGGGAATCCGGTGTAGCCAAACGCGCATCTGCACAGAAACATGTTTATCACCCTTTAACCAACCTAACTCCTACTGCAATAAACGTGGCTTACTTGTCGCATTGTTGCCCAGTGTAACCAACTTTGCAATAACATGATCCCGGGAATAAATCATTTTCTGCGTCAATGTGATCAATGTCTTTAACACAATTATATGGCCCCGAATCCGATATTCGGGTTCCACCATACGCGTTGCAATTGCAAGGAAGACATGGGTGTGATGAGTCCGCTTCAACATCAAGAGGCCGATACATACCGTCCACACAACTGTTTAAACAAAATAATTCGATGTTATGCAGAAAATATATAAACGTTAAACATTGGGTCGATTAAAGATACCACAAAATAAAACCATCTTACGATTGGCAGTTAATTCCGGCAGTTCCATCTCTGCATCCGACGCACACTCCTCCGCCGATGTACTCTCCACGTGTGTTTAAACTGTCTCCTCTTTCATTCACAGCCGGATCGTAATAGCATTCCGTAGCGTGGCCGTGGCAGTTGCACTCTATTTAAATGTGGATTTAACTTGTTATTTTGCTGCGACTACTTTATAAAAGAAAATTATTTACAAACAAAATTAAAACATTTACCTTCACATTGGAAGCCATTGTTTCCCGGCATCCATTTGTATTGGTGAAATCCCGGCGCACATCTTTCACAGTTGAAACCAACTGTATTGTGCTCGCACGCGCAATGAAATAACTGTAAGATATATTTATTATTTGATATTCGATTATGGTAGTGTCCATATATCAATTATAAGAACAAAAATGTGTTTTTTGGTTTTATATATTAGTTTACCCCGTTCTGTGTGTTCGTAGGACAAGTACTTGCATGGCCGTAGCATATGCACATCCCTCCTATACTGATGTCTTTGATCGAGTAGTAATACTGCAAAACACAAAATCGTTAGAAAAGTAGACAGTTTTAAACTGGCGAAATATTCTAATGTTAAAATTCAGCAAAATGGCGGACTAGCTAATATGTTTGTTTCGATAAAGACCTTCAAGACCGAACTTACAATCCGTCACGTATTTCGAAATATTGAAACATGAGCGTCACTAATTCTCTTCGGCCCGTTCTTAGCGTTGGCGATCAGTAGGCTAAGCTGTGTAATTAACTCGAGTGTTATCTTCCTAAGACAAGTCATTTACAGACAGTCAGACGTCAACGAAGCGAGTACGGAAACGTATTCACCGCGATATATTTAATCGCCCCGCATACTTTTTTCATATTCTTTCTAAATACACAACACTGAAAATGTAGACGACGCGTTATAAATGGTAAAGTTGGAGTTATAATTAAAATGATTTACAGCATGATATATTTTTTCAGTGACAAAGACAGGGCTACTGGATATCTCAAATTATAGAACCAAACCACAGATTCGGTGCTTTTGATTTTTTAGCTATTTTGGTACTTTAGCCTTCCGTTTCTAAAATATCTTTTATTGTTCACAATGTGTCGTAACTGTATAATTAGTAGACGCTGCAGATCATTAAAAGGCAGTAAAACGCAAACGTGCGCCGATTGAACAATACCTATCCCACACAAAGCAATCGCGACGCTAGCGGCGTTTGAACTAATAAGTACAACGTGATCGTTAACTCAGCTATATACTATGATCGCGGTCGGCTATTGCTGGGATCGGCCTAATTAATACTGGGTCATAGTTATCTACTTCCTTTGTGTCCGATGCTTGTATGACAACTTTGTATAAAATACTACGATAATTTATTACCTTTCGGATTTTAAACACGATTTTTTTTGCCATTTACCTTTTTCATAACTGAATGTAATGAGAACGTTCCACATGTGCAAAGATCTGATGCAACTTTATGCATTTGAAGCAAAGTCAGCCCACTACTTCCTCGGCGTCTTATTAAAGTTCGCCGAGATCTTTTATCGTACAATCCCCGCGAAATCGCAGGTTTATGCCGATCGCTTAAAATGCCGAATTTATGTCTGCTCCGAGTATCGTTCGACTGCAAAAGTATCGTCGGCGGGCGACGAGGTAACATTTCCCGCCGTACTGAGCCTCGGACGCTCAATCTGTGGTTTCTTGTGTGCGAAAATTCTCGCCCGTAACGAGCAAAGCCAGTGGAAACAAACAGACACAGTAACCAAGTTAAGTTCATCCCTGTTCCACCAAAGGTAATCCTTGTAAGTATGTAATCGAAGCCGCCAAGGTAACTCCAATCTTTAGGCTTGATTGAGCGCACATGTACCAGCAAGAAATAAACCAGACAAGCTAACATATGTGCAATAAATTCGACCCTTATCACGGTTGTAATTTTTTTATATCTAGCATGTCTGCGGTAAAACTATTTATTTGAGTCAAGCTATTATATTCCATCTATGTACGTGTCAATATGTTCTCAGTATACCGTTCCTGTGCAATCGGTCTTGCAACTAAAAGCTTAACACTGCGACCCCTTTATTAAGATCTGTCTAAGTCCGATGTATAACCTGCAACTGAAGTCGCGACCTGCCCCGGCTTTGGTGTCGTACAAATGACACGCGAGCGGTGGCAAGTGATCGTTCCCCTCTAAGTGGCGATTCTGTCTCAATGGCCGATGGAAAATAACACGGTTTTGGGAACCGCTGAAACCGGGCACCGTCTCTCCTACTACAAGGCCCAGCCCCGCCGAGGTCGACTTAATTGAATTAATCGTACCGAAATTTACGTAAACATATCGAATCTCTTTGCTGTTCAAATTGCGACCCTTCCCTCTATTGGAGCAAGATTGTGGCATTAATCGCCGCCTACAACACACATGCTTCCTAAGTTTAATTAATACAACGAAACTTCATTAAATAGTCAATGGCCGTTTATGACTTATCTGACGAGCACGACCTAAAAACCAATGGACATACACATAATAATAAAGTCTCTTTTGTTTGGTCATTTTCAATGACGTCACACTGTGCGAACGACGTCACGACTACCTCTAATAAGGATACAAGTAGGGTGGTAATATCTGACTCATAATTATACATTTGCTATACTGCAGCGCGTATCAATCCGAATAAAACGAACAATGCTGGTGGCATATATTCCTAATGCATTCCTTCACGGTGTCTACAAAATGACAAAGATCGTAAGAAGTGGAGCATTTGATAAGTAACAGCAATCAATCATCCAATAAATAAAAATTGTATCGCCTAATGTGGGGTTATAATGCCAAACGTAGACTGTCCGAACTTTTTTTAATACGCATTCTTCGTGTGTTAGTACACTTGTATGTCGCAACGAATCGCCGCAGTTTGTGCACAAGTCCGTAAGTGTGCTGATAGTTACGTTGCTAAGGTGCTAATCCCTACAACCAACACGGATTACTTGCACTCGCTGTGCAAATATACGGCCGTCCAAAATCCGGTCAAACCAACTTTCCACCGTCTTTTATATCCCGCCGCGTTGAGTGTGATGGTGTTTAAAGTTGCGATTACACTAAAGTGGATTACTTAATTATTTGCAAACACAAATGTACACAACCTCATAAAGCTTTTACCACATGAGCTAAGAACTTCAAACAATTCATTTATCGCACTCGTTTAACATTTCATGTAAAAGCAATAAAAATCTTATAAATGATATAGCTAGAAAATCAGACATTTGACGCATTTCCGAGTGTGATTCTACTTGTTATGACAAGTAAACCTGAACGTTTTAAGTCATGGCGAAAATGAAAAATTATGATTGAAATGATTATGGATTTACGTAACAGTTGTAAGGCTCGTTTGCTTTTACTCACTCTTCTTGTAACCGACGGGTCGTTTTGCGTTGAGCCAATACTCAACGTCATTAGATCTCCGTGCAAAGTTCGAATCTTCTGAAGACGCAAACGAATATATCTTGCTGAAGTGAAGTCCACCAGTTCAAAAGACGGGTTTTCAGCACTTGGTCGTCCGTTAATCAGCGACACATGTATCTAAAAAGGCGTAAACATATATGATCGTTGAAAGTTTACAAATGGTTTTCTGTCAACCCAAAATGATTAATGTTATCAATCAAATACTGAAAACGGACTAATAAGTAGGTAACGACTTACTTCTCCGTTCTGGAATGGGTTGAGTCTCGAAAAGTATGTTGTGCACATCACTTCGCTATCGGTCTTGTAATTCGGAGCTCCAAGTTGGGAGGCAACTTTCCCATATTTTAATAAGCATTCCCTGCAATCATGAAGTTGTAATTAAAGGGGGTGACTATTGAGCTCAATTGTTCATTACCTATCTGAGGTAGCAAAATATTGCCAAGGAGACCATGTGACGCCATCAGTCGACTTTTCTAGAATCCAGTTTCCGGGACGCGGTGAATTAGCCGCTTTGATAATTACGTAAGCAACCTGGAATACCTGTAAAAACAAAATAGTAAAATATAGTTTAAGCACGTGGTTATTTTACTGGTACCACCAGTATGTATATAATCCTGCCTTAAATTATTAAATAATAACTAACAGGACCGTCCCGAGCAAAAAGTCAAGGTCCGTGGTGACGGTCGTGTTTGTCACGTGATTATAAGATTTTACCAACAATTAAATACATTAAGTTCGTTCCAACTTATCGTTCACATAAAACAGATTGTGGTGCATCATACACTGGGATTCAGCACATTCCAAAAAAATATACGTCAATATTACGCAAAATTTTAGGTCAAACATTCGTAGCCGTAAAACGTACGCTTTGACTTATTAATAAGTTATGTTTACTTGCAAAGCAAATTAAACTTACAACAATAAAGCCCTAAGTAAAGAGTGTGTGGTGCGCGAGTAAAATGCGGAAATTCGACTTTTACCCGTTAAATTTCATTTATATGAGGGTTTCGTGCAGCTCATTGCCGACCTGTGTGTGGTTGGAGGAACAATTCACGTCGTTTGTGTGGTTTGTGCCACTTAATTGACTATCACCGACCACCGTAAACATTTTCGCGTGCGCCCCACGTTCGTAAAACCGATATTTGCAGTTGGAGCGAGTTTTAACTGTTGTTACTTTAACCCGCGTGCGTGAGAACTTTCACGGTTACGACATGGCAAAAGCAAGTTATACATGTTGTGTGGAAAGTGGCATGTTCTATAACGATCGTTAAGTACTACAAACGGTTTCCGTATTTGACCGTTTGCGCCTTGAAGTTGTCGTTTAAACAGCACCGATACGATAGCCCAAAATAATGGCAGCAGTGCCCTCGCCCCTTATTTTATTCCCACTAAATTCAAAGTGCACAGAACCGCTTATCAGATAATCCCCGATAAAATTATAGACATTCTCGGTAAAACTTAGGGTCGAATAACTAGACGTTTACCAATGAACATAGAGTATTTTATTTTTCTAGCAATTTACACAACTGCCTAAAATTGATAAAAATCGACTTTAAAGCCCATTGAAATTGAAATCAAGAATCAGTCGTTGTTTTCGTTTGATCTTAGATCACTGTCATTAATTTTAAGCAGTCTCGCAATCTAGTAAAGGTTTTATTTACTCGTGATACATCAAGTCGTTAAAACTGTGGCTTATCTCAGAACTTCTCTAATCTGCGTGAAAATATTAGATATTCAGCTAACGCTTTTTACCCAATTGTAATTTAGGTACAAATGCAAATTTGATAGTCTAACGCCCAATAAATGAAATCTACCCGTTAAGATTTATGTTCAAAGCCGAGGTTGTGATTTATGGCGCGCCCCGCCCTGTTGCCACGACAAACGAGCAAGCACTCTCATTCTGTTTTAAGCGCCACCTTTCCTCGCCAATGCGTAATTCGATGATTGCTGTGTCTGGGTGACGTCATTTCTCCAGGCTGGATGCGACTTTTGGTAATCAATGTCGTTTACATAAAACATAGTTCTACCATGCAACAACTTTCACGGGTCAGAAAAATTGACTGAATGATATACGCAAATCTCCAGTCGAATATGGGTGCGAATCACCTACCGTCAGCCTTGGGTTAATAAAACGTGGTGACGCGTTTTAAAGCAATACTTCATCAGAATACGACAAGTCTAAAGTCGGTTTGATGTCAATAGAATAACACGTGGTTTTAATATTAATCATTTTGTAAAGTATACGAATATTAACGCTGATTGCACACTGCAACGGACAGTGATTTCAATCGTAGAAAGGCACGGAAGTCCTTCGTTTCGCCCTCAATCAAACCTTAGTATTTCTACGCGACCTTGTAGGACCATAACACAACATACCGAAAGTAAATAGGGCGTGAACGAAACACAGCTGTACTCTGCGTAATAGGTATAAACGGGACCACGCTAGTTAAGCATGAGGTAGTCTTACGATATTTTGATCGTCGTCCTAAATCTAGAAATCAAAGTTATTTTTCAGCCAATTTTCACACTTGATTAGGAAGCAACGACCGGGCTTCTAAAGGTCAATATGTTCATTAACTTTTAGAACTGACGCTTCTTACAACAGTCAATGTAATTCATTAAACTGTGTACGTAAACAGTGCACGACGCCCGTCTGGAGTGAGGTCGCGACACCTCTACGGTTAAAATCTTCGCTTTAACTTTCACTCTGATGACGTAATTATTTTTCAAGGTCGCTACCGTGTCGGCGCCGGGTGCGTTTTAGTCGGCACTTCTTTGGAGTTTAGATTTCGAAATACTTGGTAACTTAACCTCAAGTTTAACGGTTTTTTTAAACGGACTCGTGCCCTGGTAACAAAGTAACTTTTATAAGTAGCCTTCATGTTTGTTGTTTTAACTTCCGTTCGTTTAGTAGCTGATAAAACTTCAAAAGAAACCCACAATTTGCAAAACGCCGTAGCCTGATGTTACATCAAAAAACCTACAAATGCTCTCAGGGGGGCTATATATTAACCATAAACTGTAAACTGTTGAGTTAAGCTTAGTTTTCGAAGGGATAGTAAAATGCGTGAAAAGACTCCAGACCCACACTATCAACTACGCCCAGACGCCTCGCCTCTTACCCACCTTTTCGCTCATTGTTATCCTACTCCCGTTTTTAAACAGTGGTATTTCCGACATGCGGTTCGACCGCTATTGTGCGTGATGCGTGGTCTCAAATCATTCTGTCGTGAGCAACGCCGCCGCAAAGTCAACACAGTGTATTTTGCCTCGTGTGAAATCATACGCTGTAAATAGGCAAGGAGAGGGTATAGAGCGTGTGAACTCTCGCTTCTATGGCCTGTGCGGCTATTTCGATAAAAGTTGTTGGTTTTACTATATTTTAAAGAAAAAACACAAATGTGTAAATATAGAATAACATTAACCTGTTTTAAATCTAGAGTTAAGGTCACTCTGTGATATTGGTATCCCTGGTCAATGGTCGGACTTTGCCACCACCGGTCCCCTCTGCCGTCAATTGCATTTTCGACGGCGTGTCTTTCACTTGGGTTTCGGCTAAATTGGTCGCATATCTGAAATAAAAAATAGAATATACTGTATATTAGGAAAGTTAAGCGTGTTATCTTAATAAACAGACTTTACTTAAATAAGGGATGAATATCTTTCCACTAGTCTTTTATAATCAAGACCTTACCCCACATTGTTGACCTCGGTCTGTCCTTCTATCTACGTGCTGGACAAGTTTACAAAATTTATCCGGCCCCCTCTCTCCGCATGTTGCGTTGCTCGTTATTTCAGCGTGACTAGCCAAATTAACCACCGAAGGAAATAGCCCTGCAAATAGAACCTCCGTCATCGAGTATATTAGGCATAATTCAAATACAAGCAAATGTACTTAATCAATCTTCTAGTACTAAAGAGCATTTAGTTTCAGCAGTCCACAAAGTCCATTTAAACAGGTGGAAATGCTTATAGATCACCGTGGTGGTTGTATTGGTGAAAATGTTTGTTTAATACGAACTCTACCGGATGACTTTGTCTGACATGTTCAAATTGCACGACAATGGAACATCTAACTGATGATTCATTACATATCCAACATTAATTACACCATATTGTCATCCTAACACTGGCAATGTTTTGTCTAATTGTGTCGATAATCATTAATTAATTTAAATAATTTTTGCTTTATCTGATAAAATGTGCAAGACAAAATAAACCTAAAATACAACTATACATTAATCAATGGCACTGAACCAAAAACTGTAAACTTGGCCCCAACACAATGCCGAAAGGGAAGTGAAAGCGATACCGGACAGGTGCACAACGTGTGCTTTTTAAGTTGGGAAATGTAGTAATTCCTTTATGCCAGTGACACCAAACAATGGTAAGGCATATACGGAGTTCTTAAATTTAGTTTTTTAACAAAAATTGTGATTAGGCGCACACAAGCATTTACTTTGAGGAAACCAGTCTTGTCAAGATGTTTAAGTCCTGAAATGTAAGATTTTACCTTCATTTCCCATCTGGCTTTCCTGTTTAAACTTTCACATACAACAATCAGCGACTATGTTACCTCATATACATTTCAGATTAGGTCGAATTTGTAAGCTAAATGTATGTTGCTGTTTTGACACGGACGAGAAGAACCCGGTGTGGTAAAATTGTTATATTGGTAGACCTCTTCGCTTGTTTTTGGTCACGGTGGCTTAATCGCCACTAATACTTCTGCTACCCCGGCTGACATTGCAGAGATAATGGATTCTCCCATGAAATGTTTACCAAATTAACGCTTAAACACAAAGAAATCAAGCAAGTGTGGTCATATTGTAAAATGCATCATTTCGCGGTGGTTGCAAACGTCAATCAAATATTGACATACCAAAATGGAAAATGGAAAATGGCTATCGCACACTAAAATTCGCAGACGGTGGCCTCTAAGATCACCACTTCCACTCCACACTTACTATTTACAAATCCGTTAAAGCTACTTGATGTGGTCAGTCAGATACTTACACTTGGATGACTTGGAACTTATTCCGGGTGTTGACATCAACGGATAAGCTAAGTATTTTGCCATGCTCGTCACCTGAGGAAAATTCTCAGAGTTGTGACGCCAGTGAGCGTTCTGTCGACCAAAGTTCGCATCTGCGTGAGGCAAGTGCCCCATAATCAGTAAGGCAAGCACAAAAAGGGTTCGTAAGACATTGTCAAAACAAGACTTTGATGTAGTTTTTAACATGTTATGACCATCGACACTTCCGCCACTGTCATTCCAACGTTTCTTCACTTGAAATTCCCATGACTTTAAACAGTAAGATTGAATCGAAGGAAGAAACTGCTCTTGTTTTTTCATGTTGTTGCCGTGAAACAGACTTGCACACCAGTCGATTTTATCGCAGTTCTTGTGCCTATGGGATTGCACTCTGCATGACGTGTGGATTTCTGTCCAATGAGATTCGCCGAAGTGACGTTGTCTACTTGCCGTTACAGCTTCACAATTTATTGGTTTCTTTAGACGTAATTCTTTCATAGAAACTCGTGAATGTCTTTGCATATCATTTGTAACTAATATACTTTGGTTTGAAACACTGCGTAAACAAAAATGCTCTTTTGTTCTGCTCTGAGGTAGAACTTGCGAAGTACTTGGATCGAAAAATAAAGTGCTGCTGTACTTTCTTTCTTGGCT
Source organism: Ciona savignyi (assembly GCA_000149265.1). NCBI lineage: Eukaryota > Metazoa > Chordata > Ascidiacea > Phlebobranchia > Cionidae > Ciona > Ciona savignyi. The sequence goes on along the minus strand of CH003011.1, from coordinate 70,975 downwards.
TTCCTTCTGCATATCCTCTGTTATGTTTCGAATAAGTTTCTGGATTGAATCTACCTTCCAGGGATTTCGGCATAGGCAAGACAATCGGTTGCAGCAAGCCCTGCGACCTTTGACCTCGAGATTAATAGCAAGCAGGCGGGGATTATATCTACCACAGCCCTTTCCTCTGTCAATCACACGTCGATGCAAATGCCTTGATCTTTCTTTCATTGATAGTTCGTTAACAGCCCCGCTTCCAGGTTCTCAGAGCTGACTTTCCACTTACATAACGAAATATCATTTTCCTATTTGTAAATTCACTGTGTAGGCAAATAAATGTTACGTGTTAGAGCCAGAATAAAATTGAATAGAAACCTTTACGCGATGGCTTTACAAATTTAGCATCGAGTCCATTATTTTTGGTGTTAACGACCCGTTTCCTCCTCTGTCGTTAATACTCACGTTATAATTTAGGCTAGCCTGTGCTTGTCCGTTAACAATATTGCATACAAGTCTCGAGCCACAAATCATCTGTCATCACAGTCACATGTCGTTAATCATCACTCCGACAGACCACAACGGACCCAGTATGGTCAAGAATAGGTTATATTTCTTAGTGACCCGTAACGTCGCCGGTATATCGTAAACAGCAAATCGGTCGTGGGTAAGTAAGTATACGCTTACTGGTGTTATTATTTCTATAGCTAACGATACGCGCGGGACTTTGTACAAGGATTCATCAACCATCGAGAAGTTGGAAAGCCTTGACGACAGGTTACAGAATCGTAAACGCTGTCAAATATGTTATTTTATCCGTTTCCCGCCCAACGAGCTTTTGGCACCTGCGCCAGCTCCCGCTTAATCGAACAGATCCAATAAGCTGTGGAATTCGTTTGGATCAAACGCAAAGTCAACATATGGAAGTATGATATAAAAACTCCTCGACTAGACTGCACGTCGCCAATCAGGAAACGATGAATAAAAGCTTCCGATGCTACCGAACAATGTTATTAGAAGTTATGGTCGTGGTTCGACTCTTTTGATTCGGCACATTGTAGCAACAATCCTTATAGGACGTCTACCTCTTATTGTGTAGTGTTATATTATGCACGTAATCGTTCACTGAATAATCGGTAACGATTGATACATTGTTCGCTAAATTGTTAATAATTTGAAGTAAAGCGACATTTTTTTACACTGGTGTGTCTATACTTTGGTTTATTCTCAAACTCTTCAAGGATTTTAGATAAATCGAGGTGATTCTCAGCGTGATACTCGTGCCGTGACCGCCAGCAATAAGCACCCAACAGTGCTGTCGAATTATCGCTGCGGTGGCATTTCAAATCTATTAAATCTTAATTTATCGCTGAGCATTACGTTAATACTGCGTGCTAATCACGGTTTTGATAGATAGCTGTCATTTAAGCCGCTAAACGATGTACACACCATATCATCCAAAATGCTTGCAGGTTATAAGCATATTATGAGAACTAATGTCTAATCCTTATCGTCATCCCGGTTTATAAATCAATGATAAATATATACTCCCTACAATTCTCGCTTCATCTGTCGCACCGATTGTTCGCCAAGCAAGTGTTTCTACCCAGCGAGGTAAAACTATTAGCCGAAAACGGCGCCACAAATTACGGTGAAGTTAAATATTGTGCCCGGTGTATTTTTTTTAATAATTAATGTACACCTTTACTTCTTGATAAAGTCTTGGTATTTTCCTTAAACTTTCTTAATAAGTAAACACTTTATTTCCCGCTTTGACTCCACCTTTATGGTGATGTAATCACCCTGACGGAACTTATTTGGTTAGAATAAGCACGCGACCAATGTATACTGCACACGACACTGATATATTTTGGCTACAACCAGCTGCCCCACCTCTCAGTCTAATCTTACCGTGATTTGGGATATAGTACTTCAATAGTCTGGCGCCGCTCGCCGCCAAAAGTAATTATATCTCGTCATTTTTTAGTTTCTTCTTAAAGAGCGATTGTTTCCTGTCCAACATTATTTACTTGCTACCGGATTCTACCAAGCACGATGACCCTGCGTTAATAACCTGTCATTAAGCCATGTTTACGTGGGCACGAATTGCTCTCGCTCGGATGTTTCGCCGCCTCGACTACGAAATACAAGTGGATGAATACTGGCACAATTCTTGAAAACGTGTTCAACATACTTCGAACGGTCTAACCACCGTTATAATTGTTCCAAAGCGAGGTAAGTTCCGCTCTAAAATATACGTAATTAACTAGGTGGCTGAAATTTTAAATTTATACTGACTTCTATTCCAAACCATACTTTAAGCTAATTTGTGCAAATGGTATATTGCGACACACTCGCCACTTAATGTTGTTTTGTCGACAGACATCTCTTTACTGACGAGGATATTTTTACCTCCGCGTGTAGTTACGCTTAGGTATGTACCTTTCTTTCCAGCTTCGCCCAACGTCCATTGTATTCCACACGCAAGTCAAGTATCGTTCGCTAAAACGTCAAATGCCGAGAAACGCAAGCAATAAACATAATCCACTTAAAATGTATCTCTTAAGAGTCGTGTGTTCCAACAATGATAGATTAACCAAACCCGTGACAGATTATCCTGTGTAGGATAGCTTTAAATTGCCGCAAAACTAGCCACGGATTACTCTAATCATATAATTGGGAAAATACGACTTTTCGATCATTATACCCAATCTATACCATTCTGACGTATAAACTTAAAAGCCATCGTTAAATACAATACGTTATACCCGATATAATTTCAATGAGTATAGATTAGGGTAGTAGATGATTACTACTTTTAGTTGACATACTGACTAATTTATTTAATTTATATATGGCTACATGGGCTTGTTACGAGCACATGACATATTTAACATTAATATTGATAGTAAAAGCTGTAAATTGGGTTTAACTTCGTTCCCAGACCAAGGTAAAACGTAAATTTTCCCATGGCAGTTTGGCCGGTGGGAGAAAAGAAGAAAAAAGAAAGTGTTAGAGTGGCGGAGGTGAACCAGGAAGCGTAATCTGATACGATAAGTACGCTGAACGACAAGAGGCGAGCAGTACACGGTGCATGGACCTCTATCCACCTTCATCACTTCAATTGCAAAGTAGCCGGTATGAATGGCGAGCGATAATGATTGACTTCTCCCGAAGAACATCGGCATTACACGCACCGACGAGCGCTGGACAATATACAGGGTACGCAACAGTTGTCTGAAGTCGACAGCGAAAAAACTCTTACGTAATCTATAAAGTAGTTTTAATTACTTGAATTCCCCGTCGCACAATTTAATCCAGTTAAACGACCTCACTCACGATTTTATTCCACTTACATAATCTTACAGCAGCTGCCTCTGCTCCAGCCTCGCAAAACCATCTTAGCGCAGTCCACTCGTAAATTTAACAAATACGCAGAGTACTCTTGAATTAAACGAGTTTTGAGCTACTACATAAGTACCACTACTTGAAGAAAATTTGTTACGTGTATCCAAAAATACGTTATAAGAAGAAATCGCGAAAACGACGGATTCCGATGGAACCCATATAGCTTACCACATATGCTTTACCGACAGACCACACTATACACCGTGTAATATAAATTTAGGGGGCGTGTGTGGTCTCGTTTTTTTAACATTTCAATTTAGCTGATACGTGAATGACGGATGCAGTGATGCAGAAATAATTGTACAATTTCGTAACCCCTTCGATCCGTACCTGCGGATCAAAAGATTATTCCTCAACAACCAGTAAACATCGATTGCGGAAATATATTAGCTTACCGAGATTTGAATAAGGTCAAACAAGATATGTGTGGTAATCGTTACACTGCGGCAGATAAACAGACTAATCTTAGTTCTACCCCTGTATGTAGTGTAGAACCTAAATCCATTACGTCATTTGAAACAGCCAAAATCCACCTCGACAATAGTTGCGCAAAGACTATTTATTGGTTTATTTTGAACCTTGCAAATACCGCTTTAATAATTGATCGTTAGTAGGTATAAAAACCATGTCGTCTATTGTTAAGCAGCACTAATACGTCCAATTATCAAATACCACCAGGATTATAACGCTTTCTTTCAGCTTTGTCCCTAAAATGTGCCAGCAGCCAATGTCAACTATTCAATTGAGAACATGCCACGCTTGGACGGTAATGGTACGTTTAATGTACGTAATTCATACGAGGAAAATATATGTACAAATTTTTCTCACGAAATGGTTTTGACATCTTTTAGTTCATGTAAAAAATAAACATGTATATCATTTGATTCGGGAAATAACCAATATGAATCGACTGCAGAATTAACGTAGCGTATACACTTGCTATTTTTATCTCTAACAGTTCAAATTTTGATGGCGATATGTTTTGAAAAGATTTCCGTGATACGTGGTAACAATTGAAGCGGCGGTCCGATGCGGTCGCTTAAATTGACATCGTGCAGTTATATTGCTTTTAACTCGGTGGTACTAAAGGACGGGAAGGAAACTGGCTTAGTCTACCCTCCGCCCACTTCCTGCAATATGCGATTCGACGACCCTGCTACCGTTTCCCGAAAATCCAACTTTCACCATGAGACTTGGCTAAACGGGAAGCGAAGTCTAATGCTCTTTCCTGCTTCAAAACCCCATACACATACAGCTGTCGCATCAACGTCAACAAGTTGTAATTTCTTTCAGTACCGGAAACGGATTTAAGGTTTTACTGTCTTCCACGTAATGTTTAGCATAAACACCCTACTACCGTTACGTTTCGTGATAAGCGCACCATATATGTACGACTCCATTTTATTTAGTTGGTAATCGGGAAAGTAGTTCGCCAAGACAGTTGGAAGCGATATTTACGTTTAGCGCTTTATCATTCTTTCTCACGTGACCACGTGGACTAATCGTTTGTTGTCATGCGTGGCGTAACTATTTTCTCGCACTTTGAGCCACTGAAGCAGCTCTGCCACTGCTAATTGCCCGTTTCAATCGTCGACTGAGGTCGTGGGGTAAACGCCTCAGGTGCGGAAGTATCCAATCGGTCATACTCAATTAAAACCGACTCGACTGCTTGTAATATCTTCAATGAGCTTAGTATATTCTTTCGAATATTTTAATTTGAATTAAAAGAGTTATATATTCTTTATTCTGTTGCTTTTATGTATTCAGTTTCAACGGTTAAAAGTCTAACGACTTAGGGACTAAAAATAGTAATTATGGTGCAGTAAAGATTAACATCTGTGTTAGTAAAGAACATTTAATCATTTTTATGACGCGGCGGCATCGACGTTTCCTCCCGTTAACAAAGAGGGGATAAAAAGACCGGAGTCTCCTTTCGCACGTTCATCAAAGGGGCGGAGTTCAAAGAGCTTTATACGGCCTCTGCTTATCAAAGCTTACACGGCATTCAGCCTAAGAAAGCACTGACCCAGCTAATTCCCTTAATTTCAAATTGCCATCATACGGTACGGTACAGCTGCAATGCGGCTCGCCACGCCCATGTATATTGTGTATTTTGAATCACTTAATTTCGGCCAAAATAGAGTGCATGATTATCAGGTCAATCACTCGGTAAGATTTCGAATGATTCGCTGTGTTAATTAAACAACTTAAAAGTAAAAATGATTCCATAACACCTAAGCGTCAGTATTCATGGTAACATACAACTACATGGAGTTAACGAGCCAAACCATACCGCTTAAACTGCCGTAATTTAGGCGTCAAATCATAGCCCAACAACATATTTCCTTTGGTTTTCTCACGATTCCAGTCACGTGATTTGGTCATCGGTGCTGACATAGACGACTCGCCCCGGCTAATGGGGAAGCTTGGAATGCCCGGGCGACGCCAAACAGTCACTAATCGACTATCTGAAGCTTACAGAACGTTGAGTTATAAATGTGGTACCTGGGAAACTTCCGACAGTTCCCACCCTTTCGTTCCTTTCGTGCACAGCAGACATTACGTAATCTCCACAGCGTCTTGATACGGTGGATTTTACAGTTGATTGTTTGTGTGCTTTGCACTTTCGATTGTTGTGAATACAAGATGGAGAATGACTCTCGGTGCAAGCGGAAAATGTCACTCGACACCGAAGACGTATTTTAGTTAATTCAACCATAAACCGTAATAGTAATATTTGGCAAGAATAGTTCAATTTAGAAATAGTAATATCAATTATGTTTAACTATATGCGTGATCCTGGTTCAAGTGAAAACATTATCTTCAAGATAAATTGGTTAGCGCAACTTAACGGCTTATTGGAGTGATTTGCGGTAATTCCGTACTAAGTACGCGCAATGTAACAAAATCCCGGGCGAAATCGCATTCGCTTCTCCAGCATTTGAAATCTGAACCGGGAGTTCGTCGCATGAAAGGATTATCCATCGATTCGTGTTAGCGCTGCGACTCAGAAATCCAGTCGGCGTGATAGGCAGTTCACCGATTTGCGGCTGATGCTGGTTGTGGTAACACCAAAGTAACTTGGTATCAATTGTCTTCTTGTTGTGCGTTTGCTTACCGACAAACACGGACACGCGTACCATTTTAACCGTTTAAAATACTTTTGTTACTGGACAACTTTACAATGCGAACTGTGTTGTATGGCATGGGCAACGCGATGTTTAAAGTATCGGCCTTCACTGCTCCCGCAACGTGAAAGCAAATTTGAAACTCCAAATCTAAATTGACTCTAATTATCCATTATAACGAATTTAAAATAGAAAGTTACAAATGATTTGGTTTCCTGAAGGATTTAGTGATTGGCAGGTAAGTATCAAGGTATTGCAACAAACCACGAATGATCGCCTACGTATAAACATTTCATTGTCACGACCTTTTTAATTCACTTAAGAATATGAGTATGAGCTTAACAGGCTCAAATTGTCGAATTGTATAATAAATTGCGGCAAAGACACATACTTGTGTTTGTGCTTTGAACGTGAAACATTAAAAGGGTTAGTAGCTTACAGTTGGGAAGAAATCAATAAAGAAAGTATATTTATCGTTTGTACATATTGTATATATGGTCTCATAACTTGTGATTCTTGCAAGCAAAATAACAGAATTCATTTTCTCTATATATTTTATGTTTTTTTGGCAATTTATTCAAAGTTTATCGTTTTTAGCAAGCCACTTAGCCAGTATCAGAAGTTTGAATGAGCAGTCAAACATTTAAAACGGGTCAACGCTAATCCGCAAACCCCAAGCACATTATGTTTTCGTTTCCTGTTTGAAAATGGAAGTATAAGCTTGCATTTGGAATATATTTCTCGTGATTTAGTTCAAACTTAATACTGTAATACATCACACGATCAAAATAAACATTGTCATTCATTGAAAATATCTGAAGGTATTATTTTGTTTGAACAAGCGAAACATAATTCTGACAATAGTAAAAGAAATTCAAGTCGACTGTCGTCACAGTCCTTTTTATTCTAATGCCAAAAATAGTAAACCAACAACGCTGACTCGACTGAGATTAGAAATCAGGAAGCTTTCTGTCAAATACTCACTTCTCAAATATACCGCTGGTTTTCCGTAATATTGTTTTCATTTCGATTTTGCTGGGTATACATATTTAAGTACTCGAAATCTTGAACATTTTACGCGATATCTTTGTTCAATACAACAACAATATTGTTTGATCGGAATATTCAAAGAAAACTTATTATAACAAGAAGCAATTCGCGTATATGGCTGCCCTCTTAAAGGTTTTTTGACAAGGGGTTAAAGTTGTGATGTAAGATACTCAACAGATTACAGGAATGAAATGCGGCGTACTATTGATCGTATTCTATTGTAAACTTTACGGGGCGTGTCTAGCATTTTGAGTGTGCCATTTTACAAAATTCCTCTACATATAAAGTAATGACGAACAATTCTGAAATTGTTAAAATTGCTACGATCACCGCGTTGTTGGTTTATACAAGCCGTTGAAAAAAGTGGTAATATATACCTTATCAAACGGTTTAACTGTTCAAGGGTTTTTGAAACGTTTTTATATCACTTGTAAAAGGATTTGATTTCATGTGAAGAAAAAAAACGTTTAACAGCACTGTTCACTTAAACATATATATCTGTATTTCGCAATCTTAAAAATTAAACCGAAATTGTAATGTAATACACATACTGGCATGTCGCTGTTGGTCATTTTACTATTGCCGGCAATTATTACAAATGGATCAAGTTATTGTGAACATGGATCGTGTCGGGAATATTTGGCCAAAGGAAACCGTGGGCGTGGTTTGCCAATCGCACCAACTCCATCTAAATTCCACTAAAACAATGTAAACCTTGCTAAAGCTATTGTTGGTGCGCCATGATGACCAAACAAACATGCTTATATACAGGTCATTTGATGCGTGTCTGTTTGTTGGCGGTTGTTGATTTAGGTGGAGCTTTTATTGGTGTAAACAATACATTATCCGGACCCACAAGGCGATACCGCAGCGATCGTTTAACAATCGTCGATTTACTTTGGTCAAAGAATCTAAAGCGTACATAGCATAAAAATGTCACCGAAATGCCTTAAAGATTATAACCTATACTAACTCTTAACTTCCTGCATTAAAACAAAATGGAATAGTAAATGAGAATCGTGTGAACTCCATTTGTGAAGTTGAATGCCCGCTGCTCTATAATGTGTTCCTATAAAGCTGTAACAAGCTATGGGATCAAAAGGCGCGCTGTTACAAAAGGATTCGATTTACAGTTAACAGTTTTTCTCTACAGATTATCTGTAATACGATCGCACAAAATTCGACTTCGAAAGTTCTCGCATAAAGCGGACACACAGCACCACCTAGTTTTTATTTTTCATAATTTATCTATTGTTTTACCATTTTTGTTAACCAATAATCAGTGGTAATGTGCCACTATTTAAGTTTTTTTGGTATTTTCTCCGAAAATAAAATACGAAATAATGTTCATTTATTTACCACTATTTGTAGTAAAAACATGATGCACGTTTAGTTTAGTTTCAATTTTAGTTCGTCAGGTCTAGCTTTAACCGTTTTGTAAACACTTCCAAACACATCTATTCCACATGGAAAATCTAATTGAATTATGGTTCGACAATAACCCACCCAAATTTACCTTGGTCTCAAATGCTCGTACATTAATCTGTTTTTCTTGCGCATTGTTGTGAGGTAATACGTACTGTATACATGGTCGTTTACCACGACCACATCAGACGGAATAATGCGTTTTGTTCTATAGAATATTTAAAGTTCAGAGGCAGTGACCAAAATCCAAGCTTTTGAAAAACGCCTTGTTGTTATAGTGACTAGGAACAAAAGCATCATTCGACGAACATGGACATTCGTTATATGACACTGAATTCAATGAAAGAATGGCGAGATATTTGTATATCTTAACGCCATTAGATCACACAGATTTATATTTTCATTATAACCAATTCAATATATCTCAATTATATCGCGTCTATTTGTTGGTATAAAATGAATTGTAAGGTTAAACGGATTGCCGATATCGAATTCAGAGCTGCTTTGGTAGGCGGGAATTGCCAAGTCGTTCAGGAGTCCTGAACCACCTTTGTTTGCTTACACAACAGTTACAAACGTGTTCGGAGCGTTGAGTGTAAACGGAGAGGACATCAAGGCTGATTTTGAGACGATACAAGATAAAAAGGGGCGAAAGTGTTTCGAGGAACAAACCCCCCATTGCTATTGTATCGATCAAAAACCCCGAACAACAAGGCTTATTCGTCTCACCGTTACGCTGGAAAACAAACGGAAACACAAACCAGCTTGCTGTAGGGCTTACGTAATGCTATTTGACTGTTTTGAAGGCGGTCAGCAAGCGGTATACTGAAATATGATCATCAGCGTCTGCCTTATAAAGCAAAGAGTCAGGTCCCTGCAGGGTCGAGATTACATGGACGTTGCTTTCAAGCTGCTACATTGAGGCACTAGTTCACCATATCGCATTACCGACGTCATTAAGTGCTGGAATTCTGGCATTCCAAACCTTCATCCCGTCAAAACTCGCAACCAAAGTAACGCCAGTATCATCTTTAAAGCCTTCCTTAACACGAGATTCTAAATATACATCACTCGCTGTCTAATAGGAATATTTCCGGAACAGTTGGGGTCATAATTGGCTATATTCCCAATGCGTGAATAGTAGTTAATATGCGTATTGTAATAGGGCATCATGGCAAGTTCGTTCTCGTATTAATACGAATTTACCGATATAATACGCATATATTATCGTTTGCCATACTTATCAATATTTGAAATAAAAAAAGGAAATTTGATTAAACATTTTATAGTTCCATTGTAAAAACTCAACAATTGTCTTTTATGATAAATATGAGCACTTACCGGCAGTCGGGGTGAACTCTGGAGTTAGATAACGCAAATCAACTATGTTATCCTGGGCGTATGTCGTCTTCAGACAGAATATTGACAAAATTAGAAGGAACCATCCAAATACACGACCAACTGATAACGTAAATCCAGTCGAAGTCAAGGGGTTGAGATTTAAAATAAGCCTATTTGCGTCTTTAAAAAGCGCGAGAGTGTCTTTGAAATTGTCTCGATGTCCGGTTATCAGTGACAAATTGGTGTGTTTAAATCCCGGCCATTGTCTTAGATGTTGCAACTGTTCCCTCGCCCAACAATGTTCACATTTACGACATTCACTTTCATTCCATTTAAACGCATGAGTTTTACCACATAATTCTTCATCGTGGTTTGATTTGGACAGGTTTGAGTTTTTCTTTATTATGTCCATCGATTTATGTTTCACTGTCATTTTATATTCCCACTCGTCCTCGAAAGGCCACATCTTACTTGGTCAGTTGTCAAATGCTTTTGTTTCTATTTAAAATAGATTTGTACAACCTTTCGTCTACACAACCTGGTTAAGAAGAAAATTAATGTATTTTTTAAAGTATCTTAGATAAGTTTTCCAGCCAGCTGGATACACAGTTCTGATAGTTCGCACCTTTGTCAATACTGGCCTGATAACCGACACTCACTTTCAAGTATCTAACGTTAAATACAACATTGCGTACGCGACAGTTGTGTGTCTCTGCATTTTTTGCAAACTGTCTGAATCATAATCAAGACTGAAAATTCACACCACACTTTTCTTTAATATTATAATTGAATTAAAGAATGAACTGAACTTCAGAGAATGCACAAGGGATGCAACCTTTCTTGGAATTCCAGAGTCTATCCCGCGCTCATTGGTTACATTTCGAAATGTATTTTTGTGATTGGTATAGCAAGGTTTTAAATCAAAGACATGCAAGTTTGGAATCAGATTCAAGAGGTGGAGTTCATATAAAAGTCATCCTACCCTTTCCAAACAAATTCCCTCATATTTTCCTGGTTGATCGATCCCCACGTCACGTAATCTACGGCTTCATTCGTTACGAAAATGGCAAGTGTTTGTCTTCGTTTGTGTGCCAAGCGATTAACAGACCACAAAAGCTTATCCATTAACCATTCCCCAAACAATCTCCACTTTGCCGCTGCCAAAACGTCTTGCCTTCCTTCACAAACCCACTTTCCCCACCTCTGGAATTTAGACCTCTCTTCCCACGATATTCGGAATCAGCTTAATCTGCCAACTTACCGATATTTTGCTATTAAACACTTGTACGATTTGTTCTTAACTTATCCCGAGGGAAACCTTGCCTTGGTTAACCAATGCTCTTGAGCCAAAACATTAAACCAAATCTCTGTTCGTAGTTGGTCATACTATCTGCCAGTTAAATGCGCCCAAATGTGGACAAATTGATTCTAATTCACTACGGCACCAATATGTAATACTAGCCCATGTTAAAACAAAAACACATGTGCTCGCGGTTAACGTCCCACAGTTCAAAATCTAAAGTATCTCGTAGACGCTAACCAAATGGCATTTTCCGAGAAATTAGATCAATAAAAATGATTTACATTTGTTAAAACGTGTGTTGTCCAGCCGGAGTGCATGTTTTCAATCACAAATGCAATGACAGCAATCGTAAGATAACTTTCGATGACTTTACACTAATTGGAACGAACTGTTTGGGATGACATCTTCTAAAGTACTGACCACTTTGTCGGGCTATCATGACCCAATAAACGACCGACAATAGTCCACTGGATGATATAAAGTTAGATACTAATCTGCGGTGGTGATCGCATTTTGACAACGGGAAGTAGAGGTTTAGATATATCTCTAAACAGCTTTCACCCATGTTCTCACGGTTTTGTCATTCTAGTTCCTTGCATATGAATTTTAACCGATTTTCTGTTATGTTTGGCGCTACTCATCTATCTTGCTTGCATTCGCCGTGCAGTATCTCGTATAAACATATTAATTGAGCTCAACCGCAGCGCGCCTTTGTCAACTGACGTGTATCTATATTAACAAGAGCAGTCGCCAGGAGACCTTCGATCTGTTTAATTCTTGGCTTATATACGATGATACTGAAACAAAGCATGATGTGTTTTACGGCTTATAAAATCCTTATATACATTCCATGGGGCATCGATAACGTTAATTACCTTAATTTAATAATCTCCGCATGTTAAATGTGCCGCCAAGTAGCTTAGATATATAACTAAACAAAGACAGTCAATAAACGCAGATGCATAGATTGCCACTTAAACAACGGATCCAACAACACGCTGGAAAGGCATTCTTATCGCGCGAATATTGCGGGTCAAGTTATCTGCTTACTTCCGAGTTACATTAGTCTTCCACTTCTGTTACGATACAGCTGTTGCAATGTCACATGTCAGTGTTGCGTTATAACACATAGTTACCGAGGGATGCCTACAAAAAGGACGCATATTTTAACATATTTTCCACCTCATATGGATAGTAAAACTGACCTTTATGTATAACCTGACTACTGCTTACAGTTGAACAATCTCTGTCATAATGCTTAATATAAATACAATAAATTTAAGCATCTACACTATCGGTGTTTATCAACCAACCTACTTTAATCCACTATGTGCATGCTTTTCTTTTCAGTTTCCTTCGCGTATTGGCTCAATGGCTTTGTATGGCATTCACGCCCTATTGTAATCCGAAGGTAAAACACAGACATTTTGTAAGATTACCCATTCAAGCTTCGCCCCACGTGTGCTCTCTCTTCAATTCACCAAACGATCTGATGGTTAAATAGCCGGCAGTATTCTTTGATCGTATGTTGTTTGATAGCGTTATTCCTACAACGGACACACCTGATATTTGCGATAGGCGTCTAAATGACGTGGAGATCATAGCGCCGCGTGTGGCCTTACTTTCTCGTAAAGTATTCCATCAAATAAAAAATTGTCGCCTGTGATGCACAATGGAACCGGTCCATAGTTTTACTGCGACACTAAAAAATTTACCCATGGAAGTTTAGCGTTGTAATAATCAATTTGAAATAATTAAAAATTCCGGTAATTCGGGGCTTACAATCGGTATTTAAATTTAGACATTTATATTCTTATCTTCGTTATATTTGACGCAATGTTCGCACACATTGATGAAACGACAGCAACGCCGGCCCAATAAAGCGGATCCTTAAAATTTGCTTATGACAAATATAGAATTAAGAGATTGGCAAACAGTTGGTCGTACGTCGAAAGCGTCAACAATTTAAGACAATTTTGTTGCATGTTATCTTTTCCCAAATTCTAATGTGGTTTCCTACGTTTATCGGAAATTACTCTCAGTAATTTGCTGTGAAATGTAGAAGTGAAAAAATGTAGTCTGGGAAAAAAGGAAAAAAATCCCGATGCCTGATAATTTGCTTCGATTTACGTACGATTCACAACGATAGCTTTTTATTTGTGTAACATATTTGGGCAATTGGCTTTTAACTCTGATTTCTGTCTCAAACACCGGTTCAAAGAGGTATAAGATGACCTTTACTTTGGGTGTGGCAATGCTGCAGACATTACCGGAAACCTATTCCAAACGCGCACGACAGCAAATAAAAAGCGATGGCCCTTCTATCGATGGAACTGGGGTCTTGAATCGATATAATCCGCTAATACTTTAATCCACGCCGCCTTTTGCCCTCCTTTGCCGCTCACTTAAACGTAGTTATCAAGCATATTCCGACCTTTAGGAACGGCGCTGAGCCATCTATAGAAATTTTGAATAAGATCAGCATACTCCACACCTAAAGCAATGATATTTTTAATATATTTGGGTTAAACATTTTTTGGAAAGACTAATGGTTATAACGATCATTTTTTTAGCCATGAAAGCTGTTTCCGGAATTTTATCAATCATTTCCTCTACTTTTATGTGGGAACTGACGACTTTCCTTAGAATTAGTCACGCTTGTGGCAATGCTCAATTGCATTTTAAAATAGATATGACATAAGGTCTGCGCAAAGACTGGAGAACGATCTCGTAGGGAAACCTTGACGCCCTAATTACAGTTCGATATTAGTCTTAACCCGATGCTAATGCGTATGTAAATGTCGTATCCTGGAGCAGGATGCTCGGGTCAATTGCGAGTTCGAGAATCTTTTTAAGTCCTAATTCAATTATCGTTTTCATAATGACTCATTTGCACCTTTGCTAAGCACGACTCGCACGGTAACTGTTGGATTCATCGTGTTGATAAGTTCCCTGGAGATGCAATACCAATGGCAACTAACTTTTGCATTTCATGTGATTTAGTCTTTAGTGTTTTATCAGTTTGGAACAGCTGGAATTTAGGAGTTTTTATTATATGGATCTGTACAAGTTTGGGAAGCGTTAAATACAATTGATGTAGGATTTAAATAAAACTGAATGTCTCCGTTTTTAACCGGTCCTGTTCGGATTTTAAATCCACGGGTCCTGAATCCGGACAAGATACATATTTGTATGTGGCCTAAGCTCTAATATGTTTTAAACCTAAATATATTAGACATGCGTCGACAACCTCTTTAAGCTACATACAACTAACTTAAAGCCAAAATGCTTATTTATTTATGTGTTGGTCGCGGTATTTGGTATATGTGTTGGTCGCATTTTCGGCCACACTACCTTACATAATGCTTATTGTTTTACCGGCGTAAGTTTAGAATTTATTATGTGATTGTTACTAAAACCAACCCGTTTTATAAGTAAAAATCGGTATGTGAATCGGTCACGTTAAATACTCGGCCACATAACAGGGCCAAAATGTTTATTTTTAATAGGGGTTGATTGGTATATCTGAGCCACATTGCCACCTATCGGATTTTACTAACAAACGAGTCCGTTTCTTTTCTTTTATTGCAAACTGTTAGAAATGTTAGAAATAAACGAAAAGCAAGGTTGCAAAAGTCAAATTAATTGTTTATCACAAACCAATCTCTTTTTTGTTTAGGGAAACAGAACATCCAGCTATTATAGACACATTTATGTCATACAGCCTAGGCATTTCAAATACACATCAAGCAACCGATGTCTAGCACAAGCCTTCCTTTAAAATTCCTATAACTTTACAAACTGAATCACTTATCGTTTCATCTAAAACTCACAGTTTACTGCACCCTAAAAGGAGACCTCCATATAAATGTGCCACCACTAGTTTTCTTCGAACAGTACAACCAACTGTTGCTTTTCTCTTACAGGTTAGAACGCGGAAGCAATATGAAGGATATATGAAACTCCGCATGCAAATATTAGCCTAATAACATCTCTGAGACCACAAATAAAAAGCTTTGCGATATGGAAGTATTTGTTTGAATTCCAACTAGGTCAGGGTTCCTATTTCACTAGGCCCTACATTGCCGGGAACGTTTAGCTAGTGCAAATACATTTAACACTTAGACATTTGTACAACTTAGGAGACATTTGTACAACTTTGCATGTGATTTTACTCTGAAAGATCCCATTTTACTTTTAATGTCCTCGTCATCAATATAGTTTTTTTTTTTAATATTTTATCTGTATGTGATTCGGTCTCTCCACACGACCGTTCTTGGCACGATATGTTGCTCAAGTATATCGCTTATCTTATACTAACGCTTTCTGGCCTCCTTGAGAAAACAAAATTTTAACTGCGAAGTGGTGGACGGCAGAGAATGAAAGGGATATTATTGCAGAAGAGAACCAAAATCTAGTTATTAGGACATCATGTGATTGTAGTAATAGGCAAACTAACGTAGATAAATGTTTCACAAGAATTGCGTAGCTTTTGCAGCGAACTCATCGCCAACTATTCGGTTGATCGTCGCGCACGGCAAATAGTTTCTGTGATGGGAAAATTCAACCGCTATATTTAATTGTCTAACAGCCGATCAAAAATGATAATTTTGTTGCTCTAATATTTTTCAGTACAAGCCCTTTGAAACCTGCAATAGAACACAGCAAATTCGACAACAAATTTGGTTTATTTACAAGATTCATATAGTTTACCCTGGTAAAATCTTTGTGAAATCGACAACACAAAACTTATACCAGAGACAACACAAAATCAAACATCCGATAACGAGAACTTTAACCGAATAAATAATCAACTGAGTGTACATTTGTCCATTTAGTAATAAAATCTGGAATATATAAATTTCAGCCACCCGAATCCAAGAAATAAAGCATGCATTAAAAAACCACATTATAAACATTTCATTACACACTACACAGCAAACACTATTTACATGGACATCATGTGATATCACCAAATTTTGCAGATAAAAAGGCATTTGTGTACACCAATTTTTAAAACTATTTTTTTTTATAAAAATTCCTAACTTGTATTATTTAACAGTGCTACCCAAACAAAATATAGAAGCCAATCGAGTGTAAATATTTAGCATTTCCACAGACCATGCAATCTTATGCTTCCACGGGAACACGGCAATTCTCGCTGTAAAATATATTTGGATCGCCTGAATAGTCAGAGATCTGGCCGAAGTAATTTGTTTCTGATTCCCCGCACAAATCATCCTGCAATGGAAATATTGAGATTAGAATATTGATTGCTCTAGTAGATAAGCAGCAAGTATTAATACACTAAGCCGGATTAAAAGACAATTAGGAAGCGTTCCAATAATAATATTTTCACTTCAATTTAGCAGTATGTTGAGGACCTTTACCTCTGAGCTGGAGCTGTCATCTGTTGCTGAACTGATGGTGACATTGGGCAGTAGCTTTCCATTTAGATAACTCTGCATCACAGTGCTACAAAGTATGAGTAGTAATTATATGTCTATGTGCAATATACAGATTGTAGAACAAAAGTATAAAAACCTACTTCTCATTCTCGGAAATGACGTAGAACATTTTGGTTGTTTTAAAGCCGTTAAATGCCGATCCAGCAGAGATGGTGTAAGCTCCCATGTCTGGAACAATTAAAATAAATCAGTAAAATAACCTTTGTCAATAAAAATTTAAATTAGGCACCAGCATTCACTTAAGTTGGTAAAACCAATCACCAAAATGTCACTGCTATAATAATGGTCTAGCATTATAAACGTGATGCAAAGTGTTGCACTTTCCTCGCACAACTAAATTATTATGAATTATTTAGTTTTTAAAATGCTTGAATTGTAAAAAAGGTCCCAGATACAGATAAATAAACTGTTCATGGAAGATGGCAGATAGCAACTTATTATCACTATTTGAAACACCCACTTCTATAATTTAAATAAAAACATACAGTTTATTTACAGTATCATTCAAAACATTTCTAACAGACAATGGATTAGGGCGAATAGTTTGCTGGGTTTAACACACTGCAAAGGTATCCTGATGCTAGGTGAAATGTTATCTGATGGTTGTGTTATGTGTAATAGATCCACAAAGTATTATACCATTGTTACCAAAGGGCATTAAATTATTATGTACATTACATTCCGAGGTATTAATATTGTGTTTTTAATTTAAAAAATGCACCTGTGATATATTACTCACATATTAACTGTTCCCAAATTAACAAATGTACACATCATAACTTAATATATGAATTCAAGTAACAAAAAATACCATCTAGTTAATTCAAACATTCCCAACAGACAAAATTATTGAAAATATTTATATCACCTTCCCAGATGATCCAGTTCCCAGTGGTAAGCTCCGGCAACATCACATGCTCACATATTTGATCCAGCCCGTCGCATGTAGGACCCCAGATACTTGATGAAAACCTCACTCCATTCTGTTTTGTTTGCTGGAAAATACAATGATCTGTTGTGGGTGGCCTAAATTAACATTTTAACTAACAATAGACAATGCACCCAAGCAAATGGTCAGAAATAAAATTGACTGGCATGGACATGGTCACAAAATAGCAGCACACACCACTAGGTTTAATGATGCAAATAATGCCAGCTATTATTATGCTTCCAACCTAGAAATAACTGGAAACTGACAGTTCTTTGTTAACATGTAAAGAATTAAATGGGGTAGGCCTATAGCATTATATGAATGTAAACTACTACTGACGGCATTGGTAAACACAAATTAAACAATAAAAGATAGCTAAAAATCCATGTTAGATTAATTTTGATTTGGTGTGTAAAACTAGAAACAAACAAGAAAACTAATAAATGATTCTTAACTATTTGATTCCGAACTGGTTTATTTTGAACTTTGCTTACAATTTTAAATCGATGTTGGTGCATAGCTAACCTAATGTGTTCCTATTACTACGATTTAAGTTTTCATTTTCCCCATATTGTGATTAGTTGGCGACTTCTTAAAATGCCTAGTTACAAACCTATGTCCAGGACAAATTAAGTTTAAACATTCAAACTTTAATTTGGCAAATTGTTTAAAACATAATTATTTTATAATGCTTTAATTTATTCATACACTCAATTACCTTTAAAATTTGCGGTGTAACTTGTGCGTGGTCAAAGAACAGGCAGTTGAAAGAGCCATATATTCCGTCATTGACGTAATACATAAATGCCGGTTTGTGACTTCGTGTTGGAGTGAATGGATTTCCAAATGTTTCTGTTGAAGACAATGAGAACGTTTGCGTTGATGTAATATTTCATGTTGGTGTGGAGATTGATTACATCTAGGCACTTCTCAATATTAGGTCATATTTCGTAATCTCTACAATTAACACAGGAAATTGAGACAAAACATAACTTTTTAATTCGGTCACATGAACATCACACAGATTTTGGAATATTTTACCTTTTGGTGAGTCCGCCTCTTCACCTGGTACACCTTGTAGTACCGCCCGCTTAGCTATGATATTGGTAGCCAATGTGTAGGCAGAAGCTGCAAAATATCGTCCTGGTTCAGCAATAATTTGAACATGAGGGAAATCGCTCTTTGGGAACAAGTCATCCAATGCCAAGTTAACCATGGAAGCAATCTGAGAAAGTAAAGTCAAGCAATATTAGTGTTACAACTATTCTAGTAAACAAACTTAAAAGCTTAACACACTATAAATAGATTAACTTTTGTTAGACTAGTCAATGGATAAATTTGCTTCAAAGCTTCACGACCTATAACTCGTATTAAAACATTTCTAAATTTAGCACCAAATTCGATAATCATGTACTTATTCATTTTTAAATAATGTCACAAAATATCTAATATTATGAATATTACATTATTAGAACAGATTACAAAAGTCATTAGAGGTGATATGATGTAACATGTGCTTTTAATAAGCCAACCAGTTTTATCATTATGCAATCACAAAACAAGATATGCTATCTTTACCTCCTCAAACTTTAAATCCACATTTTCTGTTCCAGGAAAACCTCCCCCAATATCAAGCAAGGTGAAATGGTAACCAATACTTTCTGCGTAATCAAACAGAACACGAGCATTTTGTATTGCTTTCACAAATGCCTGAACATCCGTGCAACCACTGCCAACATGGAAGCTGGAAATATTTAAACAGATTTTCTATGATTTCGTAATAAATTTATTTTTTTGCATTTTTTAGCTTATTATTAATCTTTAATGATTGCTTTAGGTTGATAATTCTGTGTAAATTACAATAATAAAATGTAGACCAGAAAAATATTATTACATTTTCATTACAGCTCCATTATTCTGACAACACTTAACACCTACCATAACTAATTGAATTTTATGTATACTTTACTTCTTTGTGATAGTACTGTAATATCCTAAATAAAATTGATTCCAGCAAGTGATAAGAGTACAACTAGAAGGGTTATATCCAGTTAGATGTTTGTCATCATCACTTAAAGAGAGGTCTAATGAAACAATAGGCTTGTACCTTATTCCAACAACGTTGAGACCCATTTTATATGCAGTATCAAGAAGTTGTTGACAGGAGTCTGGGTGTGCACCATACTTCATGCTAAAGGGACAAACGGACTGAGAATCATCTGTTTGAATCCGCAGAACCAAGCTGTAAAAATGGATTTAAAATAAAGTGGCCAGTGCCATAACAGATTTGTGAAATGTGAAAAATTCATACTCAGCATTTGGGTAGTTCTTTTTCATCTTAACCAATTCTTCTTTGTTGTCAAAGACAACTGGTTTGATATTGTTTTCCTTGGCATAGCGTACATGAGAAGTTTGCTTACATGGATTCGCAAAAATGATTTTTTCAGGACTGGCACCAAGAGAAAGCATTTGACGGATTTCCGCCTGAAATGGTTAAACTATGGATAAGAAGATCGTATATACAACAATAAAATGTAATCAACACACGGAGTGGTTTGGTAACAATACACTTTCATCATTAAAGTGACTTTTACTATCACATATATGGCACATTGCATTAGCTATGATACAGAGACTGTGGAAATAATTCTTGTTACACTAAGTTTAGTTTTTTTTTTATTTCCACAACAAAAACACATAAAAATAAAAGGAATCATTCTATAAAAAAAAAAGTTAAACTTAGCCTAAATTTATATAATTAAAATCGGTAAATTACCATTGTGAGATTAATGTACGATTAATTTTTAGTTTTAAAAGTAAATTTTTTTAAAAGTTTTTCCCTGTATAAAGCTTGTGGTAAAGCGACCTGTGAAATAGGTCGGCCAGCTTTAGAATTGGTGACTCATTTAGGCTATGAAATATATAACCTGCAGTAATATCATAACTGGAAACGGTACGGTAACCTAATATCTGTGTATGATAACAATACTAACAATAGGTTTAACTTTGTTTTGCATGTATATACAAATGTAATACAGAGTTGTCTTTGTTGTTATTATTCAATAAAATATTACATTTTGTGTACAGACATTGGGTTAAGGTCACTTATTCTGTGTGCACCACAACTAAAATGGTAAATATTGCCACGATATAGTAAAGCATATTTAATGCAACTTAACCATGATTCTACATTAACATAGGAAAATTTTTTATCTTTAAAATTTGCTTTAAATCTTATTGCTGCATCCAAAATCTGACAATCAAAGAACAATAGGCTACGTAAGATTGTAAAGTTAACAAACAATTAATGCGTGAATGATTCCCTTAAATATAGTCAACAACAGATCAATATGTTACATTTAAACTTTTAATATTATTTTCAAACCTTGTAGGTTGTAATATTGTTTTAAAACGCGAAACAACAACTAAAGTTGAAGACACATAGTTGTATACTATACGGTAAATAGTGATTAAAATTATGACATTGACTAAATTGTGCATTAACATACAGTCTGTTAAACACTACATAAATAGCTACAATTTTAAGAACAAATTAAAAACCTTGCTAGCACAGTCAAACCCAGCACCAAGACCAATCATTAATTTTAACATGGTTTCATCTGGGTTGCATTTGATCGCATAGTAAGGGACAATTCGTGGAAAATTCTTTTGCCATCGAACATATTTCTTTACCACGTCACCAAGGTCACATACAAAGAAGGCATCATCATGGTCCTATAATACAAAAACAAGCATTACAAAATTTCTGTACAATTACTATTTTTGAAACGATATAAAAGTATCATAAGTTTCAACAATAAAGAATGCCTTTCCCAGTCCTACAAAAAAGACCTACATATATAACAGTGACACAGCAGTCAGCAATAGCTGTGGGTATAACCGACGATGAGCATGAGGTATTCTGAGAAATACTCATGTTTTATTACCAACTGCATTTTCCCATCACATGGGATAAACAAGCACATCTTGTTCTTAATCAAAAACATCTTACCTCATGGTAAATATTGGAGACCTTTTTTTCAATAATATTGGTTTGTGTCAATTTCTGGGTACATTTCAACAAGGCATGATGCGGCATTTCGATCTGGCTTCATATCGTTTGGGTGCGAAATATTTGAAATTAAGTTAAAGGTGGTTTGGAACACAAAAGCTTTTTAATCTGCAAACTGTAATAAAGGAATAAATAAAAGTTTTTTTGTGCACATTGATCAAATAAATATAAAGACAATACGTACATTTGGTTATACACACAATGAAGTAAAAATGCGCCAAGGGGATGCTAGCTGGGGTTCCAAGGTGGATCGAAGTTGAAGTCGAGCTGCGGTTTGTAAAGGCAAAGACCCTCCTGTCGAGAAATGTACTTGCTGGCCAGAGAAGACTGAAGGAGAAATAAAAAGCTGATCAGTAAGTTAATCTCTGCTATTATTTTATACACAATATATATATGTTTAATTGGTCACAGGGGGTGAAAAATCTAAGAGCAAACAAAATTATAAACACAAGCAACTGGCATATTTGTAATAAAATTACAAATTTAAAACTAAATCAAATTCATTGTTTTCTTTTATAAAATTATGATACTTTTTGGATCCGATTTTTAATTCTAATTATATGGCATATTTTATTCGGTTGCATTTTTGTTAATTATCTTCTACTATAGGTTTTGTCATCTGAATTTTATATAAAAAAATTATATGGTAGGAAGTTATATATTTTTTTAAATTTAGTATAAAATGTATAAGCTACAATGCAATGTTTTTTCAGTCATTTCGAAGGCCATAATTGGTCTTACAGATTCTCTCAGTTCCCCATCTCTAGGTATGTTTTTGTCCTGCACACTACCATGATTATAAGAACAAAACGCCAGACCTCTTTTATCCCTGGTGCTGTTACATACATAATTACTATTTCTGATTTTGGTAGTTATTAATTCACTGCTTTTCTGTTATGTCCCCTAGAGTACTTTGACCCAAGACACAACAGTCAATAAAATCATGCACATCTAGACCATAGTACTATATATTAAAATACGTAAAAGTTTAAATACGATTTGATTATCAAGCATTTGACCAAAAAATTAAGAAAAACAATATGCGAGCCACTTTTTCAAATAGGAATTAACGAACCATAAATACTTACAAAAGTTGCTTTCCCAGACAAAGTGGACTTGGATATTTTTAACGACGGAATTTTGGTAGTTTTCCTCTATCTAGTTACAAAATATTATATCATATAATAAAAAATTAAAACAGCGTTTTTTTTAAATGTATCGACAACACTTTCCTATAAAGAGGGTCTGAAAACTAAAAAAAAGAAATGTTACTGGTGGCGATATATGAATAACCTAATTACTAAACACCATCATTACAGTACAGCAGTTAGGTGAATTAATTAACAATCTTAAATTGTAGTACTATTTATACATTGGGTTCGCTTATAAGACACTGCAGAATATTTCACATCTGGATAAGACATTGCACATTCAGTGTCAGCCTGTTACCATATGGCAAGCAAAACAGATGCAAACACCTTGTATTAAAGTGTATCCGGTAACTGTGCAGACTAGCCAAATAGTTAAGACGCTTTACGTTTATTGGCGCTTCTTATATTTATCTGTTGTCCCAAAGCATTGTTTAAGATTTTGATTTGTATCACGAATTTGTCGCCGAGATAAAGAAGTGTTGTTGGTCGTTCTTAATTTATCTCTAGTCCGGACAAACTGAGCAGTATCTTTACAGAATCTTTTCATTGATGCTAGTTTGGCTACATGATTACGAGAACGTTTTTTGTAGGCTTTAGGGATTTCTTTTTTTGAAATACATTTCCAAATTCTGTCTCTAACCAATTGCATATTAAAATTCATGTTTTGCCCACACAAACTCCAATGGTTCCTGAACTTTGGTGAAATAAACATGCAATGTCCATCTAAATCCGTATCATCCATAGTATCTTTAGATTTTTGACCATTTTCCGGTTTGTCTCCTTTTAATCTATGTTTTCCTACCACACTTTCAAAATTTGTGAACCATTTTTCATCACCAGTTAAAACATCTGACCCAAAATACATATACTTTGATAAATATGGGTCAGCTTGAAGAGTCTTTTTATAAAATTGAGAAGAGTTTTTTAACTTAAGTTCGTGTTCAAAATATTCTTCATACTCTGTTTCAGAATCAGAAGATTCTTCACAAATGACATTCTTCATCCATTGTCTTGTGGTTTTTAGAATATGGTCTGAACTAGTACCAAGCCCTATAGGATAAAACGGGTTCCCTATCTCATTACTAATGTCTATTTCATTATCGTCGTCATTCGCGTCACTGACATCGCTACTTGGTAGACTGTCCAGACCTTTTATTTCTTGAAGCAAATAGTCCAACTTCAAGGATTCATGCAGCGTTTGTTTATCCATTTTACCCGGTATATTTAACTATTCTGAATAATGAATGACATGGACATTGCATGGATGGACTATACTGCGAATGCGAGGAGTCGAGGACCACTAAAATGAGGGAAAGAGGAAACTACACACTGAAATAAAGATTGGAAATTAGTCACATAACGATTACGGTACAAATACCGATATCTGCTTTTAAACAGACCATACATTACATAATATAATTTTTTAGGTAAAATTTCTCCACATTGCGCAACTAAGCATAGATACTACATTAACTAATGTAGTATCTATGAACTAAGATAGTCAAACGAAAGAATGCTTCATTTTATTTAAATCATAGAAACTTTATTATATAGTTTTCTATGGTACCATAACTTTGACCTTACCGCCATAAATATCTAAAATAAAATCTACATTGTAATAGGTTTCGGGCCAAACGGGCGTGTGGCCGAATGGTTAACGCGAACCGTTACATATACCAACTTTACAAAAACGGTCCTAGTGCCGAGCCCATAATAGGTTCGAAACTTAGCTCGGTAAAAAATAAATTTTGTGCCAAACATCCTGTGGCCGAATGGTTAATGTGACCGATTAGTATACCGCTAGATATATCACAAAATGACCTTCCTGACTCCATCATGAGATCAAAAATGTTTCGTGATATTTGAAGCAAAATATAAAAATTGGTTGATTGTGGATGTAGCCTATAGTGTGACAGGTTTGTAAGTTGCGCTTTTCTTCAGGTTATGTAGCAGTATTTGTGAGCCTGTAGCGTGACAGGGTTGTAAGTTACACTTGTCTTCAGGTTATGTAGCAGTATTTGTGAATTCTGTACACTTACATATAAACATTTAAAAACGGATGGATCCTTGAGTTAACAAACCGTACGTGTTATTCACATGCAGTTACAGGAGAAGTGTTGCAACAACGTTTGGTCTGACTATTTTGATGAAATAGTATATTTATGTTTAGTGCAACAACGTTTGCTCTAACTATTTTGATGAGATAGTATATTTATGTTCGTCCATGTGAATAGGAATACGCAATGAAGGTTATCATCCTGGCAATCGTCAGATTACCTCGCACCCATAATCGTGTTACAGCATATATTGCACAGTGTTGTAAATGTTAAAATTCAAATTTCAACACAAATTGTTTATCTCCGTGTTTTCACTTGCAATGTACACCATATGTATAATGTTTGTTTTAATTTCCTTTTCTGATAGCTCAATTAATATTATGCTTCACATGTTTGTTCCGTCTAAGGAAGACATGTGTTTCCTGTTGTGATATAGCCTATATATAAACCGTAAATAATTCTGTAATATTACAGACTCAAACTGCCATCTTTAATCTGACCTAATCTGTTATCAATTCTATCACCTCTTACCGATCACATTGTATAGGCTATATGCTCTGTGTAAGGTGCTGTAACATGTCCTTGATTATATAATAAAATTACCTTGCCTCTAATAAATATACATGATTGATAAAATTAATTTTGTATAATCCATTAATCCACTACCGGTTCGTCCATCAGGTCCGTGTCTTTACCAAGGACACAACCTATAAAAAAATCATGCAGATCTTAAACGTATATGTTAACGTATGTTAAAGGTTCAACCCTATTTAAAAAACGTATTTAAAACAGAAAGGAGGCAACAATTTGTGTGTTTTTTTAAAAGGCTAATGAATACTTACAGGAGTTGCTTTCGCAGACAAAGTGGACTTGGATATTTTTAATGACGAAATTTTCGTAGTTTTCTTCTGTATGTAATTACATAAAACTATTTGGAGGGATTAAAGGCTGAAAAAAAGTATTAAAGATACCGGTACTTATTTACTATAATTAATAACCTTAATTTATACTTTAAGGTTATTAATTATAGTAAAATTAGTTGATGTTCGCTAATTATACAGACTCTGCAGAATAATGGCACTTCTCGCTGAAGACCGACCGATTAGCTGGAGGGGTCAGTGCTTCACTTTTCTTAGGGTTGCAGATTCTAAACTGGTCGCTAGCTAGTCAGTTGTGTCCTTAATAACAGCTCTTTAGGGATATTGCTTAAACCCAATGCAATAATTAGTTCTACGCAAGGTAATCTGATTGCTCATGTGATAACGCGCCGTGCGTTTACCCATTCATGGGGATAAACACGAATCTCCAATCATATCCTCCCAAGTCCTAAGATTCCCGAATGTCACATTTCATGCAAAGTGTGATTATTCATACGACACGGTATGTTTAACTATCCTGAATAATACTACATACAACATTCATTGTAAATACCATTAAATTGTGATAGTATGGTCGTAGAACATGCTAGAGCTAGACCGTTACAAAAACGATTCCTGATTTTGAATAAGCATGCATAACATAAAATATTGTCATAACAAAAAATAAGTCGAATTTCTTCACGTTGTGCCACTAAAACAGGATATCACATACAAGGTTATACCGAAAATTGGTTATATGCATAAACTGCCTATTATACAAATTTCTTAACTATCGTCTTTTCCTGTTCTATTTTCTTGTTTTGTAGCTAAATTTAAGAACGTTTTATTATTTGCAATAATCGTTTCGAAGAATTGAAAATAACACTAACCTAAACAATGATGATAGTTTCCCGTGTCCCATTACAAGTAACTAAAGACATAATGTTGAAAATTAATCATATACTCAATAATAACTTGTGTAAAGATCGTAACTGGAAAGGTCAACTGAACAAGCAGAAACTAATGAACTACTAGAGAGTGTCAAATATATTATATCCAACACATTTTTAAAACCCTTTTGTCTGTACCTACATCAGTATATTTTTCTGCATGCACAAACGATCGGGTTTCCTGACTTCCTCATCAACCTTCGTATGTCTAAAACAAAGTGTATAACGTTTGTTTCTGCAAGCAGAAACTAATGTGTTTTGGAGTTACCAATCCAAACTTGATATCTATGTTTCTTAGTGAAACGACCTGATGCTTTTCTAACCCTCCATGGTATATTTAATTTAAAAACTAGAGAGTGTCAACCACGTGTTTAACCAACACTATTTGTAAAACACATGTTGTATGCCATATATTCATGCTACAGGGTCCCTAACCATAATTTGTATTATATTTAGTTTGTTTCTGCAAGCATAAACGCATGGGTCCCATAGTTAACCAACCAAACTTATTTTCCATGTGTAGTTAAATAAAGAATAACCGTCTTAAATTTGCAAATATTTAACCAAAAATGCTTAAAATTAAAGCTTTTGGTTAATCGCTGTAGTGAAATGAAGCTAAATTCCCAAAACAGCCCGATTTAGTTTTTCATGGTTTCGGGGAATTCCCCTGGGTTTTCTTAAAGTTTTAAACAATTCTTAAAGTTTTAATCTGAATTTCGACTCCTTGTTGAAGATGTCAGTACAATATGGCATGCCTGTCACAATCATAATACAGGGACATATCTTCGTTTTTAAGGAAATTACCCTATGCAAATGTTTTCTTTTTTTTAATTGGCACAGACTGTCTACTGGTCTACGATTTCACCAAATTTGATCAAAATTGGAGCAGCCGTTCAAGCGCTATGCCACAAAAAGATACATTTTTCATAAAAACGTTTTGGTTTTTAACCTCCCAGGGAATTTTTTTCTTGATTATCACGTAAAATTTTGGTTTCTGCATATTTAGACCATGTTTTCTAACAGATCAATAAGTTTCATTGCGATTCCATTACTCCTTTTGGTAGATGTTTTTGGAGTATTTCCATAGGTAATTTTTTTATTTCTTCTAAGTGTTAAATCAGTAAGTAATGCACTTACATTCCACTAAATCTGATTAAAATTGGAGCAGCCGTTCAAGCGCTATGCCCAAAAAAGCTAATTTTTTAGAAAAAAATAACGTTTTGCTTTTTAACGTCCCAGGGGAATTCCCTTGAATATATCACCCAAAATTTTGGTTTCTGCATATCTAGACCATGTTGTCTAATAGATCACCAAGTTTCGATTCCATTATTTGCGATTCCATTATTTCTTCCATTGCGATTCCATTATTTCTTTTGGCAGATGCCGGGGCTACATGCCATGCCTGTCAAGCGTTTGACGAAGACAAAAAACGAAAAAAAAACGGACAAAAACAATATGTGTGCCATTTTTTTCAAATGGGACCCATAAGTATAACGTTTGTTTCTGCAAGCTTAAAAACTAATGGGTTTTCGATTTACCAATTCAAACTTTATATCTATGATTTTCGAATAACGTATTAGTATATTTAAAAAGGACAATAGAAATAAAGAAAAAAAAGTTCATATATTATTAAGGGATTTTCGGGGATATTTTAATTAGTGTATTTTCATGTTTTTTTAATAATTCTAACACAATAAATTGCGAGAAAAATGGTGGATGTGTAATATTTTTGGTCTTGGTGAAAGTTTTCCTGGCGTAATTTATTCACGTTTGTCACTGCATGTCTAGAACATTTAAAAAACACTTTTATCAAGTTTAACTGAGGATGGGGATATAGGATATTCATGTTTATCCCCGTGCGCTCTTGCAGTTTGTTGTGTATAATATAGACGTTCCTCCAATTTAGTAGAAACCTTTAATCCGTTGGGTTTAGGCAATGTTCGTTAAGTGCCTTTTCCCAAGGACATAATCGACTAGCTAGCGACTAGTTTCGAATGGTGTCGCACTAAACCGTCAGACTGATCGGTTGGACTTAACAGTTCATTTTATTCTTGTTAATATGGGGATTTGTTAAAAAGCTTAATTAGATCCAAACTATATTACCTAACACCACCAGCAGACTCGAGTTTCTTCCTTATTATATAAAGCGATCATTAGTTTCCGTGGTATTCCATAAATGGGAATTTTCTAGAAAGGGGTTAATGATAGATTTACGGCATACGTATCTGTCTTGTTCGTATTTAGATTTTGTATATATTTAGCTTACTTTTGTGTTTCCACCTCATTTATACGCTAAATAAGATTGTGTTTATGATTGGCTAGGCATTTTCTATTTTGAGGGATTTCCCGAGGTACGTTTATATGATTTGTTTGTTTTACCAAATCTCTAAGAAATTTAAAGTTAATATTCAATTTTGATCCAGAAATATCGGCGATAAAGCCAGAAATGTTCAAAAATAGCTCACTTTTTTTACATTTTTTCCGATATCGCGAATTCCCCTTTAGGTTTTTGTAAAATTTAAGGTCGTTGCAAAATACGAGCATGCCAGTTAAAATTCAAGTTTTCACCTGATTGGATAACTCCTTCATGGCAATAATATGGTGACATGACGTGCCTGTCATGAGAGTAAAAAAAATAAAAGGAAGAGAAAGAAAATAAAGAAAAAGAAGAGAAAAAACGTAAAACCAATATGTGCTCCCATCGGCAATCTGAAGGGAACGAATCTTTATTTTAGCATGGCTATTATGGCGAATTGCGTGGTAACTGAATCACAGGTAGCTGTCAAATCTATTCTTATAGTACGCGTGTCACGTGAATTGAGTACACACTATGGCGTCAATAAATTTTATCCAGTCTGCATTAGGAATGCGTCATATGAAGAATGTGTAATATAATGATTTATTAATTACAGCATTTAGTAGTAGTGCAATATATGTACAAGACGTGAGAAATGTGCAATCAAAGATGTTCGTGGGAAAATTAGAAGTGTGTTGGGCTCAACTAAATTATTTTTACATATTTACTTTAAATTAGCAATTTCCAACAACGAAGAACTGTCTCTTCCAATATAGCCGTTTCTGAGTTCTACTTCCAGTTAATTAGCGAGTTACACAGCGTTAATCAATCAAGACTGTAACCAGACTTGTCGATTAATTTGCTTACCGATGGGAAAATGCTTCCTACTCCTTTGTGTATCATCGCAAGCTGCGCAGTAGTGATTCTGTATTGTGTATGAATATGGCATCTCATGCAAAATCTCATGCAAATAAATTTGGGCGACAGGATACCAAGAACGCAATTCAAGAAAAAGTTTTGTAGTTTTTTTGTTGCCATAAAGAAAGGAGATTGAATTTAGGATTGAATGTTTATGTTAAAGACTGTACGTTTGAAAGCAGTAAAATACTTAACCGGGAAATGGTATTACAGGGCAATTAGTTAGAACTTCCGTTTTGTTTATTGTCAGGCTTCGAGAATTGAACTACAGGTCTCTGCACTTCAGTGCAGTAGTACAAAGTAATACTAATATTTAAACCATGTAGAATACATAGCCAAGTACTTTAATAAT
Organism: Ciona savignyi; assembly: GCA_000149265.1. Lineage (NCBI taxonomy): Eukaryota > Metazoa > Chordata > Ascidiacea > Phlebobranchia > Cionidae > Ciona > Ciona savignyi. The sequence goes on along the minus strand of CH003011.1, from coordinate 40,292 downwards.
ATGACATTATACCTATAGGTGTTAACTATAATTTTAATATAGTAAGAATAAATCATTTAGCATGTCATAAAATTCAGTTAAGTTTCAATAGAATTTACTAGCTGAGACAAATTTTCGAAGCTGGAAATCATGATCAATTTGTCCGACGTGCAAAAAGGTGAAGTAAGATATCATTACTTTAAACGTTTAAATAAAAAAATGGCTACACCCGTGTTGTTTGTACCACGATATAACACTAACGTATTCATCCCTTTGAATGGATGTGTCACTTTTTTGATAGCGTTGAGGCAAACAGTATGACGTAATGTATGTGACTTGTCTGACTGACTTCCAGAAATTCTTATTCTACTGCTTATTGCGTTGGGGGTATCTCTGATCATTCTGTTCGTTTCGTACATTATATGGAAGAATTTTTGCGAACCTAAACTAGATGAAGGTCGTAGAAATAGACAAGAACAGCAAGATCCGTTTTCGGTGCAACTGGATACTGGTAATTCATGCAAACAGTTGCTTTTATATATAAGTGTTTTTCATTCATTGGTTAAATTATCGTTTTTTGTCTTCTTATGTACTGTATTTGGTAGGTGTTGTAGGAGTATAAATAATCTCATTATTTAATAGGAGACGGAGAGTCTTCTGCATTACGCTCACCAGATGGCGCACGAGGTGAGGGTACCGTAAGTGATATTCGGTACCACAGAGTTCTACCTATTTATCCACCGCTAAGTAAGATTTTCTTAACGGGTGGTACTTGCTTTAAACTCTGTTCGTAATGCGCATGTAGACCTATATTATTATTAAAAAATAGTTACCTATGTTGCATGCTCTATTATTAAGGAGTTTGACGCATGCAAGTTGTTTCGGTTTGCATAAAACGGAAATTGCATTTGTTGAGATACAACGCATTATAAATATTATTCAAAATATTGCTAATATCTGATTCATCGACTACTAAATTGAATAGGCTGACCAAGGCATCTATAATTAAAGTATATGTCGTAATATGGTACTGCAAACCAAAGCGAGGGTATGTATTAGTTAATCTTATATGGGTGTTCGTCATTAGAACCTACAAACATTTGCTTATATATATATCCAGATGGACGCTTTAGTACATTAAAGCAGAAAATAATCGTATTTTATGCTTTCAACCATTAGCGCCAGAAAATTATCATGCACTTCGGCCAAGCGCAATGTGGCACAGAAATAACCACCAGGTCGGACAAACGAACCCAACCGCCCCTTCACTAAGCAGTTTCTACACAAGAAGCAGCGCCAGCATTCCATCCAATAATACGGAAGCTGTTAGCCAGCTATCCGGCGGTACTGGGGGTAAGTTTGATATTGGTCATTACTAATACAAAAGAAAATTAAAATCATGTGAAGTTGGTTGTTGATGTTTCAGAACTCCCGTTGACTGAATCTTCTGCCTACGTATCCGAAGGAGAGGCTTTGCCCACGTACCAAGAACTTATGAACCGTGATAGAAGATGACGAATTTTAAAGAATGGCGTAAACATTTGCTTTACGTGTGCAGCACAACATAACTCTATTGGCGGAAGCAATGGGACCGCAACGTTTTAATAACCTTACTCATTAATCGTTCGTTGATGAATTACCTCTGTCAAATTGGGTAAATAGACAAGAAGTTTGATCGAATAACTGATATAATTTGCCTAGTGGTTTCGCCGCGAGCATACCAACCACACATGTAAAGGGGAAAACTGTTTAGAATTGAATTCTGTGCATTGAGATAAATTGAATACATCCGTTGGTAAAAAGCCATGGGCCTCATCTATTTAAGTTAAAACTGATAAGTTAAAACATCTTTAGAATTTTTTTTATAAAGGTATTTTTTTGTTTGAAAAACATAAAGTTTATTTGATTTATCTCACCTTGTAATTTTATTGTACATCCTAAAGATATTGTAAAATAAATAAAGTAGTCCATATTGTATTCTTTAAAGGTTGAGTAAACCTGGAACGCAAAATGTGTAACCACCAGTTTATTAATATTCTTCAAATATCCCCCCAAAAATATTTTTTACCTAAAACAAATGTAACAAACTTTTAGTCCAACGAAGGGTCTGTATTTTAATAGCATGAATTTTTTATTTCGCCTTTCTCCTTTTTACCTTTTTGATTTATGAACTCGATATGTGTTTGTATCTACGGGTGGTCTATTCCGATTGAATTCGCCAAACACAGTCAGAACAGGGCAAACAAGAGACTAGACCAATGTTGTCTCGCACAGGAAAGCAGATACTGTGAGGAAAATTTTATTGTTGTTGTGCAGTTTCGTTGTGTGTCATTAACACGGTATCCATCTCGACAAGGTCATCCAAAAAATTATTAAAGCAGAATTTACGACAGTTAACGAAAGTACCCCATACATATTTCCGTATATCTTAGAAACTCTATGTGAGGGTTGAATGTAGGCGTTTTACCTTAAGTTGGCGTGTTTAAAAATTGTCGTTTCTGGTTTAACAATACAGCATAAACTTAATTGCAATTTATTGTTAAATATAGACTTTACAACACAAGTAGCAAGTCAATGCGTTTAAAATTTTATTTTTATAAACTAGACTCCTTTATACTTCTGGTTAATAATTAACGGAAGACATTAATTTTACGAATTTGACAAGTAGAACCACATCGACCATAAACCACCCAGTTGGTAAACAAGCTAGAGACATACTTGCTGTCCAAATTTAATGTCAGTTGTAATGAATATACGATGTCTTACTTGTGCTATGCCATAATAAATAACACGCTGTTGGTGGACCTTTTCCGGGTTGCAATGAGTTGTAGAAACCCTCCACTGTCTTTCAATATATCATAGTTAACCTAAAATAGGATCTTGCTATATTGTTTTCCTACTGTGCAGTGCGATAACTTTGCCTTTGACGCCGCTCAGTAAATAAAGCCAACATTGTCGAAGTAAGATGTTACTGTACGCACTTGAATGACGTCGTACCTGGTGTGGTAAAAAACGTTATCACACTATATATTTTCGAAATCAGTTTACTCCCCCAGACGCTAGTTTAATATTATAAAATACGAATAGCATATTGAGTATAGGAGAGACATGCGGCGATATTCAGCTTTAAAGGAAATGTTTCCTATAAAACAAAAAGGAAAACAAATAAAGTTACAAATATAGCAAATAAAGTTACAAATATATAGAAATACTATGGTTTAAGGTTAGAATGTTGGACTGAAAGTATTACTGAGTCAATAAATAACTCCCATTGTGTAAACCCATGTGAAAGAAACAAGAATTTATTATATTTAAAGAAGTTGTAATAATTATTCTACTTCATCTAAATATATTTTAAGAATTTT
>CH003011.1:25621-36848 GCA_000149265.1 Ciona savignyi | reverse complement strand
AAAGTTCAGCAGCAGCTGGCTAAGATTGAGCACTGCGGTCCTAGTGGTTGTGGCGATTACTAAACATACATCAGTAATCCTGTACAGGTGGTAGGCCAAATAATTGCCTATAGTTTCTGGTAACCAGAGAGTTAACGTGTGATAAACAGCCAAGCAGTTATGGCTGTCAAAGACAGAATAATGTGCGATTTAGGTCGTTTCATTAATGATAAATAATAGGCCAAATATTTGTACACTTGGTTAGAATACGTAGTTGGTAAATTTATTTGGTTTATTTCCTACTTGAACTTTTTTTTTAATTTTTGTTTAACACAACTTTTAAATTAAACGATTTGAAAATTTAATAAATATTAAATAAACGATATTATTCGTTCTAAACCATTTATTATTATAGCTTAATATATACACGAATATAATTTACTTTTACTTTAGTCTAAAAATGTCTATTGGCTCGACAGTTTAATGTGACCAAACCCCAATTTTAAGTCTGTGAAAGTCAAAGTGTCGATTGAAGGCAATGTCAACGAGTTTTACAAGTGTCGTTTTTATTTGTTAAACATAAAATCATCATATGTTAATTTTAAGAATAATTTAAATTTAAAAAAGTTTTTTTTTCAATGCTGCTTTTAATCTTTGTTTGTTGCTAGGCCTATTTTTATTGACCCGGGAAGTGCTTGATGTGGGATAGTTAAACCGCGGTGCCGTTGTGTTGTTACATGGTAAATGGCAAAAACTCAATAGTTCATACGAAGTCAATAGTTCCTTTAAATATTTAGTATAAAATGTTAAAGCATGTCTTTTAATCACACATATATATAACAAAAAAATATCAAAATTGTTTCTAAATTTTAGCAATTGAACTAATACAACCTATTTACAAAACATACTGTATACTAATAAGCAGATAAATAGTTGACAAGTATTAAAACTTAAGTTTAAAAAAAAAACACATTTAATACGGAAAATGTAAAAAATGTATCACCTCTATTAATGCATTGTCATAATTACGTTTTAATATGAACAATAGTAATATCGCATAATGTAGTGTTTGCTCCACGTATTACTGCGGGCTCCTCGCATAAATGTTTCCTCGGTGACAAACGGAGTCGTTTGACAAGAACGCTTCGCTCAATTTTCCCGAAATTTCACTAGAATGTCACAGTTGTCATGGTGTTGCAAATTTACAGGCCATTTTTGTTTGGATTTTATATCGTCACATTTACTTCTGTGGCATTTTGTTATGACTGGGTCGCCTTTCTCTTTGGACGGTGCATTCGAGACTATTTGTTGCCGAAGGAAAATTGTGTATTTGCTGTACGTTGGTTTATGTGACAATAAAGCAAACGAGTTTATTATACCGCAGGAGCTTAAGTTAATTGTTTAAAGACACATACATCATTTTTGCTGTCAAAAAAACACTAGTCAAAAAGAGTTAATATAAATAGTATACATTTTGATAAATCAAATTTTTGAAGGAGAGAGTAGTTATGTTTTGTGATAAAACTCTTTACCTCGGAATAATTATTGGATTACTAGCAACCGCAATAACTGAAAATGAAGCATTAATTAGAAGGCTTCCACCAGGTACCCAGTATTTTCTATCGTGTCTATTTTGCACCTTTAAATACTTTCTATTTCACAGGATGCCAAACTTCAGCATTGGACGTGGCTTTTCTTATCGATGCATCCGGTGACGTTTCATATTCTTCGTTGCGACATTTTAAGGTGTTTTTTTATATCCCGCTATATCCTTGTCCTGTTGTTTTTCTAAATAAGTTACTTTTATTTCAGAATTTTGTTAAAAGAGTAATCCAAGCTTATGATGTGAGCTTTTACACAGTCAGGCCGTCAATCAGTTCATATGGTCATGAAGTTGTCACGCACAACCAGCTCTCAGACATTAATTTCTCCGACGATCCTGGTTTGCGGTCACTCAATAAAATGGATCTAATGCGACTGGTTTCCGGTATTAAGCAGGTTGGCGGCAGGCGACGCGTTGGAAATGCTGTGCAGCATGTATGTGATAACGTGTTTCACATGGCACGAAATGTGACAAGCTGCAATGATCCTAGACAAGCAATACCTAAAGTTATTATAGTTTTGTCTGCCGGAGGATCAACCGACCACATTCCAAATAACCTGTCATGCTTTGTTCCCGATTCTGGCGGGTGTCGTTTTGACATCACAATAATTGCAATCGGTATCGGGCGATCTGGCGTGATGTCACTGAAAAGCGTCCACGTTGCTCAGATGCAAAGGATACAGAACGCTGGGAGACTGCTGGTGATCGATAATGAGGTCGGGAGAAGTTTGTGCGTTGCAGCGATTCACGGATGCCCAACTGCTTATCATGACCTTATCTTTCTGATTGATGGGTACTGCCTTTACTTCATTATTTACGTTTCTTTACCTTGAAGAAACTTTTCGTAAGTCGTGTTTCTTTTTCTTTAAAGATCGAGTTCAGTCAACTCTACAAGCTTTGATGCAATGCTGCAATGGACACGAAGTATCGCGGAACAGTTCAATATTGGCTCTGAACTGACCAGAGTTGCTTTAGTTCAGTATGGAGACGAGCCACGTAGCGAATTCGATTTAAACACTTATCAGGTGGTCCTTTACACTTCTGTTGTTTTTTATCATAAAAAATCCTCCAAAGCGCCTGAAATGTCACCGTACGTGTGGGGAATTTCATGCCAGTACTTTATGTATAAAACTTATAATCCTGCATTGACAGGAGGAAACTGGAGTTTTAGAAGCTTTTTCAAACGTGACGCAAATTGGAGGCGAGTCAGCGCCATACGCCGCAATTCGATACATTCTTGGCCGAACTTTCACGTCACAATATGGTAATATTAAAAGTTGTTTATTTGGCAATACTCTTTAATGTGTTTCCATGCGATGATAGGGCCTACAGTTAAAGCATAGAAAACAATGGAATGGTATTTCAACAATGTCACTTTATTGTTTGTAAACGAGCAGACCAGAGACTCACCATAAGTAACACATAATATTATTGTTTGTTTTCAATCATGCCACCAAAATCACAATATCAAGAACAATTCAAACACATAAAACCTGCTGGATAGTCCTGCATTTAATAAGACAATCGCATAACATTCTACGAATCTAAGAACACTTACCGCCCCCGTAAAAACAGTTCGGGCAGTGGAATGATAATATGAAAGCAGCAGAAAGAGCTAATATTTGTTTTACGCCCAATTTAATATTTCCTCGCTGCAGTCTTGTTTTATCGTTTGTTTTTGTCGAAGGTGCTCGAGAAAACGTTTCCCAAGTTCTTATATTGGTGACTGACGGAGGAATTGACCATGATGACCAAGAATCGGAGTCTATTCTGAACGAGTTACGTTTTTCCGGTGCAGAGATCTACACCGTAAGACAATGTCTTTGTATCGTTGAGTTAAACTTTACCTTGAAAGTCCTTTTAAATTTAAAATCGAAATTAAAGACTATTTGCCGGGATTGCGAGTTTAATATATTAATATAGTCTGTTATTCTGGCAGATTGGGATAGGAAGGATGGTCAGTAGACCGATGCTTCGTTCAATTGCGTCACGACCTGCATCGCATCACGTGACCACAGTATCTAGCTACAACGAACTTTCTTCTACCAAGGGACAAATAGTTGACAGCCTATGTCGACATTTGCATCCAAGTAAGTCGTAGGTAAAATATTTAACGCTTAAATGGATCATTGCTGATTTAGCTGACACAAAAAATCATTTAATTCGTCAAACATCTTGGAATTCTAACAATTTTTCTTTAGATACACCATCAGTTCTGATAGACCTCGTGTTTTTGATCCACATCTCTATCCCACAACATGTTTCTATCGTTGAGAACGAAGAACGTGACATAGACACGACCCGTTTTTTGACAACAATGACGAACGTATTTACGGGGGAATTCGTAAAACAAGTGGTAGACCGTTTCTTTATTGGATCCCATTACGCCAGAGTATCAGTTATTGTGTATGGAAGCGGGTGCTTTCTTCAATTTTCGTTCGATGATTTTCTGCGCAAAGGTAACAGTATATTTTTATAAAACAATGTGCTAAAACTAGTTTGTTTTATATCCATCGGATATTTTAAGAAATTCTTAACTGTGTCATCTTTGTGTGTGTTAATTAAACATAAATTAAATCATACAATAATCCTCCTTATACTCAGGTGATCTGCTGGAGAACATAAACCGGTTAAAAACATTTGTTCAAGAATCCCCTGCAAGAACAGGCAATGCTCTTAATTTCACACTACAACATATATCAAACTTTTCTCGTATTGAAGCCCAACCAGTAAGTCGGTTTTAAGGTCAGGAAAAATACTATATTAAAAAGGGGGTAACTGTATGACTAGTTAGAGATCTGACTTTTTTTCCGGAGTTATATTAGGATTATGTAAAATAAACAGAAGCATGTATTTGCTTTTCAGATTGTGGTTCATCTCACGGATTCTAATTCTGTGGACGATGTATCTGCCGCCGCAAATTCACTGCGTGCCATGAGAATACCTGTATTCAGCGTCGGAATTGGACCTAATATTGAAGCTGCTGAATTAAAGACGATATCAACGTCATGGGAAAATGTGATTCAAGTCGATTCTGACGTGACTCTGTTACCAAGCCAAACTTCGGATCTCGTTACTAGAATATCACGCACAGCGAAAACAGGTAATGATTCATGGCGGATGTATATAAAATATAAACATACATAAGTCAAATAGATACAGTTTTATGCCTTAATTACAAAGTATGTTCGTTTAACTCTAATCGCCGTGTAGCATCCTGAAACAATTTGGGTATGTTTAACGTTTTATATGTAAAGTCGTAAAACAAATTTGGCATGTTTAACATTTGTAGGATTTAATTTTGATATCCCCTTTTAACTACAGAATGTCAAAATATTGAGTTAGACGTTCAGTTTTTGTTGGACGGATCTACAAGCATTAACTCAGCAAATTTCGCAAAAGTTAAAGATTGGGTAAAATCACTGACCTCTACTTTTGATATTGGATATTACACTACACGAGTAGGTGAGTTATGCATTACGATTCTCATCAATACTCTAAGAAGCATGTGTAACTGTATCAAAGAAATTGTATACAATTCTAACTTACCCCTTTTAAATGGGTGACTGTGTATGCAGAATGGCACAGTAGACATGTTTGAACTCAATCGAACTTCTTCGAAATGGCGGAACACGTATTTAGGTCTGGTTGTGTTGTTGAGACAGACAGTCAAAACTAGCAGAATTGCAAAAGAAACATATTGCGGGCGATTCTCGGTGTTTTCCCAAAATATTTTTTTTCGAAAAATATTGAAATAAACCAACGTTCTTACATGTTAATATTGCTCTCATTTTAAGACACGAATTTAAATAGTTTAAGCCACTGTTACTTTGAACCAGAAGAGGCTTGGGAGTTGTATTTCTGTTGTTCGACTTAATGTGACAAGCCTTTATACCGTGACAACTATCGACCTGCATATGGGGTGATTAATATTTCATAAATTTACGTTCATTAACGCGCAGGTGTCAATCAATACAGTGACGACCCGAGAATCGAATTCACCATGGCTGAGTATTTTACAAAAACTTCAATGTTGGGCGCCATTGATGATATTGTATACAAAAGGGGACGTACCAGCATTGGAAGGGCAATTAACTTCACTCGGGAAAACAGCTTTACCCTTGCTGCGGGTGCCAGGCAATTTGTAAAGAAGGTATGCCGCTTTGTAGGTAAACGTAAGCCAAATAACCATTCGCGTATTTGTACAACTGTATAAAATACCGATCTATTTGCTTTGCTCGGGACGTTACACCCACGTAGGTTTTTATTAAAAAGTATAGATCGGCGATACTTGTTTTTTAAGTTTTTTTTTTTGCTACATTGTCAACACTTTATGCCAATTCAAAGGTTTTACTTGTGATGACTGATGGTGTATCCCAAGATTCGATTGATGAGGCGGCAAACCTAGTCCATAATATGACGGACTTGAAAACTTATGCGGTAATATTATACGCGTGTCAGTGTTGGTGTGACAACTCATTGGCTGTAAAAAATCAAATTCACAGGTAGGTGTGGGAGAGGTATCTCTACCTCAGCTCCAAAGCATAGCTTCTGACCCAGACCATAAATATGTATATAAAGTGAGTAACTTTGATGCGATCAACTCGATCCGAGGAAGTCTGGTATCAAAAATTTGTGCAGAAGGCACAAAGCGAAATAGCATACGTAAGTAGAATGACTAAACCGTGATTTATACTAACTGTTATATTTCTTGATCTAAATTTCTGTAAACCATTGACATCTATTTTAGTCTGTCCGGATTCTGAAATGGATTTCGTCGTGTTGCTGGATGCCTCCATTGGAAAAAGACAAAATGCTTTTTCTAGCTCAAAGAAATTTCTTAAAGAACTTGTTTCCTCGTTTTCTATCGGCCAATACGACAGCTTGTTTTCAATCATCCAATTTGACAACACCTCCAGGTAAACAGAGTTAACCTGTCATATTTTATAGCGCTTTGATAAACATAACAAAACATACTTACGGATATAATACTCTTGTTTATCCCCGGTGGTGAGAAAATATGCCCAATGCTGTGTACCAACAATCGGCTATTTCAAGTTGTTCAACAAAAGAGTTGAATTTACATGGCATATATATACAATCCTATTAGGTAGAGGTATAAAATAATGGTAGCAGTCATTGTAACAGGGATGAGTTGCTGAACATGGTACCGATAATTTCTCTGGTATGGGACTGCGCCTTAAAAAATAGTTTCAATTTAAAAATTTTAGGATAAACTTCAATCTTTTGCAACACAACACATCGTCTTTGCTCATTGAAGCATTGGACGAGCTCAAACCAACCTATGACCTAGTGCAAAGACCGCCTTGTCTCATTGGAGCTGCAGTGACGAACGCAAGAGAGCAACTTCTGGATATTAATTTCGGTTCCAGACCCAATGTCCCAAAGGTATACTGTCGTGATTTTTTAACCAAATAATAAAAAATGCTTAACATCACGTTTGGTATAATTTCTGTTCTTAAATACATTATTATTTTATAACTTACCTTCGCCGTACAGGTTGTTCTCTTAATTACCGCGTCAAACTCTATGGATGATTTGACTAACCCAGCTACGGAATTGTTGCATGACGGAACTTTACTATTCACAGTCTGTGTTGGAATTAAAGTTAATCGAACACAAATACAAAAGGTAACTTTTACTGCATGTAACAATGCTCGCTTTGAAATACATTACTTGTTAACGGACTGGTAGTGAATGCTAAACATACGACCGCTTGAAACCAGATTGTCACCGCCCCTTCCTCTTCCTCCTTCTATTCGGTGAGCCGGTTTCGTGAGTTGACAAAAGTTGGAAAGAGTTTATCTCGCAGTATTTGTGCATCCATCGCTCCTGGTATGACACTGACTTTGTTAAGTATTACAATTCAAAGTATAAAATTTTCTGAAATGATTACAGTATACTCATATATATTCCTGCATTATTAACGTCATTAACGGTTTTCGATTTAGGATTACAATTACAAACATAGAAAGTTAAAGTTTGTTCCTTATAGCCTGTAATGAAAATAACTGTTTAAAATTCGTTTGCATCCACAGAATGTCGCATGCGTGCTATTGACGTTATATTTTTGATTGACGGGTCATCTTCTGTGACAAACGAGGACTTTTCTGCCGTGAAGTTAATGATTGTAAATTTGACTGATAGCTTCGATATAGGTCCACACGCAGCGAGGGTAGGTCTCGTGCAATATGGAAACAATCCGACAGTGGAATTCGATTTGCAGGTAAACATTTACCATATCCTACAATGTAGCGACAGTGTTTTAATTATTTGGTCTTTTTTAAATGAACTTTAAACTGCCAAGGTCAGATTCACCTGCGATTCTAAATTTGTAACATATAAAATTAAATTGGCCGGTGCAGGATTTCAACAATCGAGAAGATCTACATCAAGCTGTTATAAACTTAGAACACTGCACTGGAGACACTTTTACTGCGCGAGCGATCAAGTTTGTCACAGACTATGCCTTTTCTAAAGAGAGAGGTGGTCGACCAAACGTTTTGAAAGTTGCTCTGTTAATAACGGACGGGAGAGCACAAGATCACCGAGATATAAGAGCACAAGCGCTGCAGGTATCTAATATTATTGTTGAAGCAACTAATGCCAAAACTAGTGATACACACATCTATATATGTATATATATAATTACGTGTTTGTCATTATTGTTTTTTATACACTCTATATTATGTTTGCTTGTCAATAATACGAAGAAGACACACACAGCTTTAGCGACACTGTTGGAATGAGAACATCTCCCGTTTATAGCAAGATACAACGTCGCGTTTTTTTGTAATATTTTAACTGTACATAAATAAATTATAAAAAATGTTGTTCAAATATTAAAATATTGGCATACAATACAGGCCCATAAAGCAGGAATCAAAATATTTGGAATTGGTGTCGGAGGAGCTCAACTTAGTGAGTTGGAGGATATGTCGAGCGAACCAACTTCCCAACATACGATGTTTGTGCAGAACTATCAGGATATTGAAAAGCTGAGGTCTCGTCTAGTACATCGAATTTGTCAGGGTAAGTATTCAAGTGATCGAAGAGTACCAACCATATTTCTAGAATTTAATTGCATTTACTCTTTAAAGATTCTAAATGTCCTTCAATGAAGAGAAATGATACTTATATACAAGGTAAACAAGATGTTTATTAAAATCGACAGTTTGGTTTACTGAACTGTTTTCTAAGGGGTTGACTGCATAAAGTCCTTTGGAATATCGAATCTATCAAAGCAAGGAGTGAGAAAAGTGGCAGGAACTATGAAGGACGATGTTGCTTACAAAATCAATGGAAGAAAATCGAACTTGGTCATGCGTAAAAAGTAGGAAACATTTTTTTAGAATATTGCCAATTTCTTACATAATTGTATTTTTAGAGATGTCTTTCCAAATGGCTGTCCACGTCACTTCAATATGATTGTAGTGCTTAAAGTTAAGCAGTCAGTTTCATCAAAGAGCAGTTGGGAACTAATGAGTTTTACCGATAGCTCTGGGAATACGGAATTTTCGATTGTGTATAACGGTATTAGAAGGTCATTGATAATAAAAAGGTAAACAAATTACATTATTATATATTGTTTATAAAACTTAACAAAAAAACGGTCACATACTTAATTGCGGTCCAAGTTGGGTAGGTCAACGTATAATTCACTGAATTCCTAATGAAAAGTAATATTTTAGGCAAGGTGCTCCTAATATCAATGTGAGGAATCAAGCAATATCTTACTTATTTAACCAAAAATGGCACAAACTCGAAGTGGCTTTGGGGCGCTATGATGTTAACGTGTACTTAGACTGCAGACATGTAGGATCGTATAGGTTGGGTGCCCCTTTGCCCAACATGATCAAGGATACCGGTGACTTTATGTTAGGGAAGCTAAGAAACGGAAGAGCACCGTTGGTAAGTTAAATTTAATGTCTTAAAAACGTGGTGTGAACCTAAGTATTTTAGCAGTGTAATCTTGAAAACTTTACCCATAATTATATAAATTTTTCCTTAATTATTTAACAGTATACACTTCAAGATATGGTAGTAAAGTGTCATAAAGGAACGCAAAGGGATATCGAAAAGCCGGAACTTTGCTGTGAGTTGAAAAGTTACAAGAACAGACGAGTAAGTTTAATTGATTTCTGTCAAACAAAAAAACTGTTTATAAATTATGTTTTGTATAAAATAATCGCAGTGTCGTCGTAGTGCAGAAAAACCGCCACTACAGATTCGAACCGAAACTCCACCACCTCCGATCATTACAACAACAAAACCAGCCTTGCCAGGTTTAGGTGAAACCGATGGAATGTCATTTACAACCGACGCTCCTCCGACAACTCTTTTTACCGAACCAAACCCGCCAGATGCCACACAAAATGTAGAAGTAACACCAGGACCACCGGGGCTTTTAGGCCCACCAGGCCCACCAGGACCACCGGGGCCACTAGGACCACCCGGACCCCCAGGACCACCCGGGCCACCAGGGTCACTTGGGCCACCAGGGCCACTTGGACAACCCGGACTTGATGGATCACCGGGAAGTCGCGGATTACCAGGTTTAATTGGTTCGCCCGGCTTACCGGGTCCACCAGGTGAAAGTGGCACCCAAGGACCAAAGGGTATTCCTGGAAACCACGTATGTATATTTAAAAATTAAACGTTTAGCTGTAGATTTACATTTTAGTTTAAAGGGTAACAAAGGAGAACCTGGTATCCCTGGGGTGATTTTAGAAAAAGGAATGAAGGTAACACGAAGCTTTAACTTTGTTGAATAAGGACAGAGTCTAAACAAAATATATTTCAGGGAAACATCGGCCCACCAGGTCCTCCAGGCAGAGACGGAACGGTGTCGGGAGTGGGCGGAGATTCTTCAGTATCCAGAGGTCAAAAAGGCGAAAAGGGCGAGGTTGGTCGAAATGGAGTAAATGGAGTTCAGAAAGGCATAACACGGGTAAAATTTATCGTTATTTATACAAATACAATTAAATAAGCACAGTTTGTTGCAGGGAGTACCTGAAAACAGAGTACGCCAAATTGCAAGGGAAGTTGTGTCTGAAGTTTTGGCAAGTATGTACACAATAAAGTAGCATTGTTTTCCCCTTGCTTATGTATATTTAACGCTTAGATGAGCTTCAGCGGCTTGTCATCAGACTGATTGAGCAAGAAGTAGGAACATCAGTAAGCAATCGACGTGGACCACCAGGTCCTAGGGGAGAAAGGGGTTACCCTGGCGATCGAGGACAAATCGGGCCGGAAGGACCAAGAGGGGAGCCAGGAACTCCAGGTGTTCAGGGAATCTCTGGTATTCGTGGACGTCCAGGTAATGTAATCGGAGAGATTCCATTGTATAGATCTGACAGAACAGCATTGGATACTGTTTCAATTGAAATAAAGACGCGATAAACCTATCAGGGGTTAGAAACCTAGCTGGGTAAAAATAGTTTTGACAATAGATATTCATTGCTATTTTTGTTCATTTATAACAACTGTCGTTGAAAACAAGTAGACTCAGAGAACTGGTTAAACAAAGCAACGTATGACACATTTATTTGAACCTTTTAAATTGTTGTCCGTTTCATAGCGTATCTAGCTTAAAGAGCACACATACTTGATTGTCAAGCGGGA
>CH003011.1:0-20904 GCA_000149265.1 Ciona savignyi | reverse complement strand
AGTATACATCAACATTTATTCTAGATTTTACCAACATGCGATGAAACATATTTGGCCGTTGATACTATTGCGAACCACATCATGGGATAATTTTGCATTCAAGATATTGGGGATATTTTGGAAAAGTTTTAATCTACGCCGGTGAAAAATAATTATAATAAACACAATAACATTAAACTGTGTCTTCATGCTTAGATAAGGATAGGATAGGATATTCATCTTTATCCCCGTGAATGGGAAAACCAATGGGGTTATCACACGGGCAATCGTCAGATCACCTCGCGCCCATCGTCGGGTTACCGGAGCTATTGCAGTGTGTTGTATATGATAGACACGTTCCTTCAATTTAGTAGAACCCGTTAATCCGCTGGGTTCAAGCAATGTCCGTAAAGTGCCTTGCCCAAGGACACAACCGACTAGCTAGCGACCAGTTTCGCACCTGCAACCTTTCGATTGAAAGGCGACGCACTAAGTTTGTTTTTTTTAGTCAAAGAGCTGCAGTTTTGAAGGCACCTAATGTAGGATAGGATAGTTATGTTTATCCCCGCGAATGGGAAACGCAGAGGGCGTTCTTCCAAGAGAATTCGTCAGATCACATCCCCCTACCGTAGGGTTACCAGAGCAATTGCAGTGTGCTGTAAATGATTCAGTCGTTTCTTTGATTTGATAAAAACCATCATTCCACTGGGTTATCACGATCATTGCCTACACCCTAAGGTAACGTCCCAATCATACATACACACTGCAATAGCTTCGGTAAGCCGACGTTATGCGAGAGGATTCTTACAAACAAACCCTATTATGTACCAAACAAGTCAGTCTGTATTAAAAAAAATTAATTATCTATTAACCAAGCTCTACTAACTGTGTAAAAATGCAAAGCCTAAAAAAAGCTACATAGTGTCAACGAGGTGTTAGCCACCACTAATTTTACATGCATCTATGTTTTTCTGCATGCACAAATAAACGTGTTCCATGGTTATCTAATTACTTTTGGTGTATCTTATACCAAGTGTGCAACGTTTGTTTCTGAAGGCAAAACTAATGGATTCCTGAGTCACCAATCCAAACTTAATGTCCATTATTTGTGAATAAGTATTCATATTGGTATATAAAAAACAGCAATAAAAAGAACAAATTTTTAGCCTTCATCTCAAAAATATTTAACTGGATTGAAACATTTTTCGTTTTTTCGTTAAACGTAAAAAGGGCCAATAACGTAATTGATATAGATTTGGGGAATGCATTTTAATTGGAATATGACGATGTATACCACTCTATATTTGTTACACAATAGTAAACACCTTTTTATGGATATTTTTTTTTGTTTTTTAAGTTTTCAATCCATTTATTCAGGTGTTAAATGACCTGTTTTAAACGTGGAAATGGTGTACTATAATGGATTGTTTTATTTATGTTATTGCATGAAGACTCTTTGGGTAAAGTGGGCTATTTAGATTTCTGTATTTTTAGTTCTGTTATATCGTTTATCCACTTTCTTTATGTGAATTTTGTTACAAAAGAATACCAAACACAAAATACCTCTTCGAATTGAAATTTACTGTAAATGTGTATTAGTTTCAGGTGTTTAGCTGTTTATAGAGGGTAATAGTGTATTATATTTACAAATGTTTTTTTTATAATTTAGTGATTATAAATGTAAACTTATGTAATGAGTCCGTTTTTATATTTCCTTGTTCAGTTTAGTTATCAACCACTTTCTTTACAATTCAAAGTGAATAATTCTTACCATTCCATAAATAAAAGCTGTCAAAGAATAATCGAAAATTCGCAAAACGGCCGTCGATCTTATGTTCCTGCGACCTGTCGGCCCTGGTTTGATATACCCAAAATTTGCCACTACTTATCCATAGCATAATGGCTAACACCTACACAAAATTAAACTCGATTGGACTTTTTTTTAAATGTTTGCCAAGCACTTTCGATTTGCTTTAAAAACTAACTTAAAAATAACTTTTTGATTTCGGCATATTGGACTATTTACAGGTAAACACCGACAAATTTGAGAAAGTTTTTTTTATTGTTTTGTATTAAAATGAAATGCGGAAATGGAATAAGTACTAACAAATGCTGAGGTGAAACGACCACAAAGAAAACGTTTAGGGCGATCACTTTTCCCACTTAAAAGATCGTTGAACAAGGCAGACAACGGTAAACAGTGAAAGACTCGACTGCTATTAAACTTTTGGGTTTAAGTGAAAGAATGCAGCATTAAAACGTGGGGTTACATAAAAGCTTCAATGTGAAAAACGCTATGCGCTGGCCTCTGCACCGTACAGAGAAAATAAAATAATTATTTTGAATAAAGTAAAAAATACGGCCAGAAACCGTGAAAATAAACACTGAATAAAAACAGTGCGGAACAGAGTGATTGATAATTTCTGAATCAAAATAGTTTTTCTTAATTCAGCAACGTTTTAATCAGTGATTTTAAACATGTAGCTTGCTACGAGCGTAAAGCAAATCACCAAGCCGTAGACGAAAATGAATGTTTACAATACAGAGGAGAAAATAGTGAAGTTTACCAGAGCGGACGGTGAAGTCTGGCAGCAGTGAACTATACAACCAACTTTTCACAAATTAACTAGATCGATGGGATCGTGATGCCAGTGCATACAAAGGCACTCAATTTTTCTATACAATGGGGTTTTGATAAAACGTTGCTGTTGCGTCTGGCAAGTCTGTAGCTATCACCAAAAGTAAAAAAATATATGGCTAATACTGCCCCGCAACTGCCATGAGCGGGTTGCGATTTACACCTTCTTTACCAAAGTTGGAGCACCACTGCTCCTGTAAGACACCTTTCTTATCTCTATAAATGTTGGTTGGATTGAAGGGTTTTTCAACCCTCGAGTCTAGTACACGACAAGAGGTACTTTGTTGCACCCTGAGTTCGTTGTGCCTGTGGAAGGCGCTCGTCCTAGCGGGGAATCCAACGATTGCAGTTTTGCTGTTTCACGTTGGGTTTCGAGTGCAAATAAACGTACAAAGAGCACCAGCGTTTTACATAAAACGGTAAAAGCAATAACGTTTTTTTGCGTTGGAACCTTGAGAACTGTGGTCGCATACTGTTTAAGGAGTACGCTGGTGGGGAGAACATCTGGGTTGAATCCGCTAGTTTGTCCTCATCGTTTGTCCCTGTCTTCTAAACCAGTTCGCATGATTAGTCAAAAAGAGGCGCTCCTTAGTCGCATGTAGTCGAACCGAAAGGGCAGACACCGGCACATCGGTCGCGATGAGGCAGAGTATGCTCGTTTCCGTCGGTCTGCGTTTCCGGAACATGCTGCCGTTCGAGAAACAATTTCTCTCCAGACACCAAGTAGATTGGCATCCCGGTCAGGTGAAGACTTGACCTCAGATGGATTGACTGACTCGTCACTCCACGGTTCAAGTTCGCATCGGTAGTTGGTCACTATCTTTGCACCCGCAACAACCTCGGGAACTGGTGCAAGCCGGCTACGACGAGATGTATGGGAAAACACGCGTCTTTCGTTCAAAACATGTTCAAGGCTGTAGTCATGCAAAACATCAGGTTTCAGGGAGGTGAACATGTCGCCCTTGGTCGCAATAGATAAGATTGGAACTCCTGTAAATAAGATACGTTGCGTTACTTTAATCGATTTGATAGTATAAACATGATAGCGCTGTGGAGCCAACGGATTACAAAACAAGTCGATATTGAAAAAAAAGAAAAAAAGGAGGAAAGTAGGCCGGTGTAGGATTGCACAACTGCACGCGGCAATTGGCCATTCTCTCCCTTTTTCTTTACGCTCGTTTATCAAGTTCGTTTCGCAATCTGGTAAACAAGACTATCTCTGCTCGCTCGGGGCGACCACTGACACAAGCCACAAAATTCATGGTTTTATATTTAAAGCTATTCTGACATAGACGTTGTATAAGCAATATTTAAAAAAAAGCACTAATTTTAAGGACTATCCCACATGTAGTCTGGGACACTGTAATTCACTAGAATAGACCATTTTACTGGAAAAGGTTCTAATTTTTAATAAACACAAGCATCCAAGTTTTTTATACCTTACTCAAAATATTCCATGGTAAAATTACATCCATAAAAAATGCTAAGGTAAATCATGTTATAGGTTTAACTATGAACTTACTGTTTACACAAGCATGCTTGGAGGTGGTGATAGCTTGTTCTGTTAGTGACATGAGTCGGGAGTTGGGTTCTTCTGTGAGGGAGGATACAAACATAACTAGGTCGATTCTGCGCTTGGTTTCAGAGATCTTGTGATAGCGCTTTTTGATAACTTCCTTGGACATCAGCAGGACACAAGGAATGCATTTTGCTGGAATTCGTCCTTCAAGGACATAACGCAAAATCAAGATGGCATGATCATCTGCGTGTATGTCCTCAAAGCCACGAGTGTCCCAGAAAACCACTTTTCCTCCAGCTTTCTTGTTATGGAACATGACACACTCATCAATAACATGGTTGCGACCAGGGCAGTATTTTGCTCTGTCTTTCCATTCTTGTGTTAGTGCCATGTTCATGGAGTTTATCAGGGATGATTTGCCTGAAACAGGAAATTAGTTTAAGTTAAATAAAAACGTATTTTATATAAATAGTAAAAAACATATTTTTACAATTGCACTAAACTGATAAAAGGGATCTTACCTGCTCCTTTCGCTCCAATGACCAACACGTTGAGGTTAGTGTTGAGGTGGGTGAAGCAGCTTTTAATTAACTTGCGACTTCGGTCGTTTACGTCGCCCCCAACCGAGGGTCGTTTGCTGGATGCAGTGACAGTAGCTTGCTGCGGTGTCTTTTCGCTAATTACAGCATTATGATTGCAGTCTAAATGTTCTTTGCTTGCAGCTAATGTGCTTTGCTGGTTAATTAGATTGACGTTTCCCGTGCTGGCAGTTTGTGGAGCCATTTTTATTCGATGTAGTTCATAAGACTATTGATGCAAATGCCAGTTGACTCGAGCTGGTTCAGATTATAACTGACTGCACTTCGACTCTCGTGCTTCATAATAACGGACCGCTAGCTGGTTACGGATAAACAAGCTTTGAAAGCGGAGCTTTAGCGGTTGTTGATGGGCTTCGACTGCAAATAGAAAAAGGCGCAGCGTTACGTACTGAACCATTTTAGAACGAGGGGTGTTGGATTTTACATACTGGGTAAATTTTACTAAATAAAGATAAATAAACATATTAATTCGTTATATATCTTAATAGTAATACAGAAACTGGCTTTAATACGTAAAATGTTTAAAGTCGAACGTAATAAAAAGTAAAATAAGATTAGAGAAAACAACTTCAGCACCCGGCAGAACCATTACCACAGCACATTGAGCAATCTGATAGCTGTGTGTTGCGAAATCCTGACTTCCTTCTATACAGAAAAGAGAATAGACGAGAAGGTTGCACAATAAAGGAAAGCAGAACTCCCAAACGTATTAAATAAACCCCCTTTTAAAGCTCAAAAGAAAGAGAGTGCCGGGAGAAGGAGTGTCTTTTCGCCGCACATTTGCTGGCTTAACAATCAATAAAGCCAACTGCTTCTATTTTTGCCTTTTATTGTGTTGGATTGTTGCCATCCTTGCTCAAATTTTCAATGTTAAAGAAATATGAACGTAATGAACATGCATGTACATACAATAAAGTTGAAATCTAGGGTAGATTTGTTTTTACAACAAAATAGTTCAAAACAAACTCTTGGACACGGTGTGAACGTTTGCAACTGACATGCTAATGCTGAGTATTGCCATCTTATTCTTCAGATAACAAGTGCTAAGAACAAGTGAAAACACATATTAGTGCAGTTTTACAAAACGTTTTGGTAGTGATCGGTCGTTTCGATGTAAAACCAGTTAATTTAGGCAAATGTATTGATGAATTTGCTACGCAAGCAACATTTTAGTGGTGGCTGCCCTGCAATTCAGAGAAGCTAACATCGGTATATGTAATATTTATTAATGTTGATGAAGTAAGCATATGAAGAAGTGTGCCGATGTAATATTTAATAAATACATACATCACAGTACGGGCAGTGATGTCATAGGTAGATGTGTTGTAACGCAAAACGTTTCACCACAACAGGTCCAGACATGTTGCTTATTGCAACATGGTTTCAAAGAGCGGATGCAATTTACAGACATTTAAATTTGTATCCGCGCCTGCTCCACATTTAATATCTGTGAAAGCAAAACAGTGCCCTCTTAAAAGTATGTCTCCAACATAACTGTTCGTTACAAATGCATAGAACAGATAATACACTGTATACATAAAGAGACTACTGTTCTCATAACACAGGAGCAAAATGCGCAACACACTTCTAAATCCAACCAATCATCGAGCGAACCGGTATAATAAGACACGTAAGAGCCGGTACGTGTAGCCATAAATAAAGGTGACCCATAAAATTGTGCGATAATTGTTTGATTGACGCTTGTTTACGGCGTAATTGCTGATTCCACGATACTTTTGACGATATGTTTTTAGTATATATATTTTTGGTAAAATAAGAAAATAAAATAAGTTGACTTGGGGAGTCGGTCAGCAATAACCTTAACACGCACAGCCGCGATTTTTTACAGACTTGGGCTTGGACCGTGAAATCAATAGACCTGTATCGACGATTGCGAAATCTCTTGTTTCGTCACAATCGCTTTTATGATGTTCTTGAAAAAGCCAGCTGATTCACTAGAACCATTTTTAGGTCGACAAAACTCCATTGCCACCAACAAAATGGATTATGAAATTGTAAATACTGTTTAAACAGTTTGGAAAGCCTTTCTTCGAACGAAGCACTTGCGCAATACCTAGTTCAAAATCGACGAGCGATTATAACTTGTACCGCCCTCGGGATACGGCCAGTTGTACATTTATGAGAATCACAGCAATCACAACAACTCTAAAACAAAATTACTTAGTGATATATTACTTTAGGGGTGTAATTACAAATATTTTATCGGAGTACTTGGACATGGTACAATATAGAGTTTTTGGATGTATCAGGTACAATAATTTGTGGTCAAACACGTAAAAGAGTTGACAAAAGAATTCAACACACATCATATCACTTCCATTAATTCTACAACAAGTACAATTACATATTTGTAACTTTAGTTACGGACAGTATAGCTATATTAAAGGCACAAGGACGCTAACAAAGAATCTGTGCGAGCTAGGATTACGCAATCTCCGACATTTCAAAACCGGCCGGCGGTTTCGCAAGTATATTGCGTCACGACTTGTTCAGGAGCAGACGGGATGTTTCACCTGGAGTGGTGTGAATTAAACGTGCCTGAAATCCGCCTCGTCTGCTTTATCCCCAATCAGCAAAGAAATGTGAAAACGTTGCGCAACAGAGTGACCTCATTTGCCAAACCGGCAAAAGGAAACCGCTGAGAATCCCACGAACGAAGTATGTCCCAACTTTGTGGTCATTGTGTATTAGTGTTATGCGATTGGGACATATACTCAATTCAATAACATACATTATTGATGACAGGGGGAGAGAAGTTTTGACAGGGTCATAAGAGTTGTTTCTATTGGCCAACTGAATAGGAAGTATAAAACGTTTCCTTGGTAACCGATCCTCGTAGGTACCACGACAGCAACTGTGACGATGATTGCTAAATATGGACGAACGTCTGTGAACAAAATTACGCAATCTCCGTCGTTACGGTTTCGCAATATCGCCGATCCGCATAGAACCAGTTCGGGTAAGATCGAGACGGGAGTATTCAACCGGTTTGATGATTGTTTTATGACGTTTACAAGGCCTATACTACGTATAACTTTGTCCAATCACTTCAATAACAATGAAAAACAAACACAACACTTATATCCTATGTTCTATGCTTTTATAAATAAACATTACTAAGTTGACGTTTTTTTAAGACGGATAAAGCTATACAAACTGCCAAAAATGATCATATTGAGAGCTTTCAAATCAGACAAACTTGTCGATAGAGTTAAGTCTTTTATCACTTTCAAGGTGGAAAGTTTAAAGTCCACGGCCGTTTACACGTGTGCCAGAGAAGCATGATGATATAATTCGGTCACGGCGTATAATTGAAGCTTTATTTTAAAACATGTTATAAATGATTATGGACGTGACAAAAAAGGTGAAAACATTGTGACATAAAAAAAAGATAAAAAAGGGACGAATATTTACACTTTCTTCTGAAAGAACTGATATAAAATGCCACTGACGAGTAAGATTTTTGTAAGAAGCAAAGGTATTACAACTTTGGGGCGGTTATACCGGCGAATACTGCCAAACAGATGTGCAAAAGACAAAGACTGCTTTATTCTAAAACCGAGACTGCCGAACCCACGAAATGATAAGATCCGCAGCCTTAACGTTAAACAAACAGAGCAAGACAGCTTGGTTATAAATAAACACGATTTGTCTGCAGATACTGGTTTAAAACTCGTTGACTGCAAAATCGATCAGACCGACAAAACTTACTTAACATCGTATCTTTGCCGGTGGCAGTATGTAAGTGCATTTAGCTATCTACAAGAAAAGGGCTGGGTTCAATTACGGTGGATTGACGCCACTTTCGCAAACGTGGAGACTAGGCGCCAAAAACTGCGCCAGCAAAGGAGTAAGACATAGACCGACCGTCTGGTAAAATATCGCACTTACGGCTGGGAAAGTGAGCGCTCCACATCTGGGGTGCCGCCAGAAACCCGCAAACAAGCCTGATGCTCGCATTCGAGCTCTCAGATACGGTAATTCTACAATGTTGGGTCGAATGAGTTCGAATTGGCTTGACTTACCGATGATGCTGGCGTAACTGACGAAAGGATATAATATTAAGAAGGTATGTCATACCGGAACTCATTGTTGTTGGCCTAAGGGTTACAATAACATAATTCATATCTAAGACATACGAGTCAAAAAATTAACAAATTACAGGGTACACATAACACCACTCTGTTCTGCGGCAATCGATTTTAAACGTGAAAAAGACGACGCGCAATAATTGACAGATTCCGTTAATCATGAAAATCGGTTCCATGAACTGGAGTTTAGCTGTCGCGACGCCAACCAGCGTTTAGGCTTCATGTTTAAAAAAATGCGACCTTAATATTGGGATTACAAGAAATCTTTTTATTTGTTTTATACCAAATTGTTCACAAACTGTAAACCTCGCCATTCAACTGTGTAAAAATCATTCCCGCATTATATTACATAGCAAACTAAGTCGCAATATTACTAAAACACAAGGTAAATATACCCAACCTTATTACCAAGTTAATTTATGTGTTTGTAATATGTACTGCGTCATAGGTAGTACAGTTATGGATGATACCACCGGTCGGGGTTAGTAAAATATTTGCTTTAGGCCGAAAGAAGTTAGGTGTGCAGGCAGCAGGCAGTGATCAGCTGATAGTGGCACGTAAAAAACACATGAATATTGTATGAGCTATCTGTCATGAGGTCGCTTCCGGGAGATTCAACAAACAGCTGATGGCTGCCATGCGTCATCACTGCATCTGCAAATTTCAGTAGGCATATTGTTTTAAAACATATGCATTTCGAGCAAATTTAAGTCAATGGATATGATGGCCATGTCGACTAGGATAAGTCGAGAATGTTTACGGGAAAATTGTATGATCATATTTGGTATGCCATTGATGGACATGCAATCGTTAGCTTACAACATATCATTCGTTTTACTGAGAGAAGGTGGCTCAGCACTAAATAACGCAACGCAACTAATAGACGTAGAAAGCAATCACTGTGTATGGTGCTGACACACAACAACAAATTAGGCTCGGTCATCACATATATGCACACATGTTTTCACAAACATCCGCTACGTGTGAAACGCGACCTAACTAAGAACACATTAGTAGAAAAAAAAAATGCCACTAGAAAAATCATGACTTCATGTTTTTGTTTGTGGTGAGTGTTTGTTTGCGATTGCGTATAAACGGGAACGATGACGGGCTGTATTACGTAAATAAACCGCATTCATAATGCGTTATGCCACTGCTGTTTAAAATAATCTATTATCTCCAGACAACATGATGTTTGTATTACCGGACAATGATTAGTCATGTGGTGATGTCACATGCCGGCCGGTACACCAGCAATTTGCCGGAATTAACACGTGTTCATGCAGCAATGTAGGATAGCTTACTGGGCTAGTGTAAACGTGAGTGTGCAATTGATGCCACCACAAACAAATACAAGCAAACTTAATCTGCCTCCAATATAACGTGACGTCGGTGTTTGCGGTGGTAAATTGCACGAAATAAAGATTTACATTACTTTTTAAACGTTTTAAAATCATTCTTGGTCGAACTGAAAGCACATGTTAATATTGAGAAAGCGTCATAAAATATTCGTTTAAAACTTAGTAAATATTGAACAAACGATTTTAAAAGCGGAACCAGTAGAGCACAGGGGAAAACACCAAATGTTTTTAAAGGGGAAATTACTGGTAAATTCATTGCGGGACGATAAACGGGTATGGCCTATTCAATTTGTCTGGCTTTAAAAAAACAAAAACCTGCGTAACATTTTAAACTTAATAACATTATTTACTTATGTATTAAATCGTACAAACAAATACACGTTACCCAAGAAATAAAGATATAGTTTAATCACTAAAGAAAGGTTTACACCCGTAAGTAAAAAAAAAACAGTACGCAACAGCATGAGACATAATAATACAGTATAAATGTGGCATATATGTCTCGCGATTACTGCGTGGAGCAGTAACAGCAAAACCCCCCGATAACTCAAAACCAAATGGATTACGTAATGTTTGAACAAACTCAGACAAAACAATCCTGTAGAGCTGCGGATATTGTCATAGCGACGGTTTTTTTCAACAGAAGGTTTGGAATTTCTGTAGATCAAATTAAACTAAAAACCAAATATCATGCTACGTTAATCTGTACATGAGAAAGTGTGGATACAGTAGACTACTCCCATGCTCGACGCCAGACGTGGCAAAACAAAGTGATTTTCGCTATTTGACATGTTATTCTATTGTGGAATCCAGTTTCTGTTAAAGAATTATCGAAGTGTGCAACAACAAAATTTCATAATCTTAAAGTCATATAGAGTACAAGAAGTTGTTGACGAAATTTGGATCTATATCCTCATTTCCACATAACAAATCACATAAAAGATGATGTAAGATTTCATACCACTAACTGCAGAAAGGCCGGGTATTTCCTGATTTGTGTTGCAGAAAAGAAGAGGAAGTTATTATCACGAGGATGATGTAATGGCCGGTGGTAAAGGATTTATAAGACATCACAGTTAAACGAAAGTGCAACTTTTACCATTAGTAGATTGACAATTAAAACACTCGTTGTTGGTTATTGTTCCATATGTTTATCGAAATCACACTGCAGGTTATCGGACACATTATGATTCTGGAAGGCGAGTGAAACAACCACTGGTTAGAGCGGATATCATGCTGTGTGCGACTCATCACGTTCGCGCAAATCTTGGTCGTGAATTGAACATTGAATACGTGAGAAATACACATTTACCCAATAAACCACAGTCATAAATTAGAGATGTAACACAATAAAGTTTACGTGGTAATTATTTCAAGGTAAAAGTAATTATAAGCCTGTCTATTACTTCTATGTAACGAAAATGGTAACATATATATATATATATACGGTATATATTATACGGTATATATAGAAAGAGAATACAAATTAAATTCAAGTGCTTTACCCATAGAGCTTTTGGGCAAATTTAAGTAGCACCTTTGACGCATTATTACCTGGCATTTAAATAAACCACTGGAGATATCCGTAACAGCTCTAAAATTTCAAGTACTTGCAAATAAGAAGAGGTTTGAGACATTTTGACATAATGCTTTTTATCATTTTTTTAATAGTCTTAAATAAAGTGTATTGGGTCATTGGCTTTTGTGTGTTTTACTCAGATTATCCTATAGTAATTAATACATTAAGCTCGAAAGAGCTAATTACCAGCAACACATTTAAAAGAAACGATCGATTGTCTTTCTGAGTAGATATAACCACTTGAGAAATCGAAATATAATAAAAAAACGATTATCGACCGCTACCACATTCCAAAAAAATTTTTTTTTTACCATGAACGTCTTTTATTTTTATTTAACGCTGATACTTCGTCATTTTAACCTATTTTTAACCTGTATATTACATTTGGGCTGTGTATTTACAGTCTTCTGTCTGCATTCAACCCCGCCAAACACCTACATTTTCCGAGTAATTTTCTGCACTGAGAAAGATAGTAAGTAATTGGTGTGCTATTTGCTAATTAATCGAATGTATTGTTAGTACGGTACCTCTAAATACTACAGGACCGCTTGGATCGCATGTAGCGCTTGAATCGCTTGGAGCGCTTGGATCGCTTATTACACTTCGTAATTACAAAAGCCATGATATTAATGTTAGGGTTGGGGTTAAAGTTCGTTCTGGGGTTGAGATTAGTGTTTGGGGCAGGGTAAGAATTACTTTTCATAGCAATCTAAGTGATCCAAGCGCTCCAAGCGCTCCAAACGGTCCAAGCCAGTGGTTCCCAACCTTTTTTAGTGTCGGGGCCAAATTTCAAATTTTAGAATACGTATGGAGCCGCATGAAAACACTCATGAAAACACACTGCTTTAAGAAAACAGTGACGTAACAATAGCAGCAGTCTTTTCACAACTTTCTTTGCCTCTAATCTTAACTATGAAGTAGTAAAAACTCTTTTCCCAGCCTTCAAACTAAGCAAGGGTAATTTTCGACTAGTAATTTTTTTTATCATTAAAATCAGATTTTTGTAATATTTTAGGGGATTTTCAAAGGTCAAATGAGAGCCGCAAGAAGGCTAGCTGGGAGCCGCATGCGGCCCTAAGAGCCGCGGTTGGGAATCACTGGTCCAAGCGGTCCTGTAGTATTTAGAGGCACCCTTGTTAGTACATGCAAAATGGCCTTTGTGGCTCTTTAATTGATATAATACATGTGTTAATAATTCACCGCATATTTTGATTTAAAAGTTTAATGACCAGCGAAGTCATACACTTTTATTTTCAACATGCCTAGAGGATTAGCAAGACACATCCAATATCTGATTTAACTAATTATGAGTTTGCCGATCTTTAAATTCTTCAGTGGGCGACCAGTGTAGATATAAAGCACGCGCCCGGATTTCAGTCTTAATTGCCACTTCAGTTTGAAGAACTTATAGTGGGATGTAGCACTTAAGTGCAAGGTGAATTACTGCAGAGCGACCTACCACACGTTTCATAGAATGGCAGCAAGCAGAAACCACTGCTTTTGTCATGGTTTTGGCGATCCAAACTGTGATGTTACTTGAGCGTTACACAAAGCACTGCGCGGACTTGTTAAAGAAATAAGGACAAAGCAGATGCGAGCATCTGATAAACGTTAAAGGGTCCGGTTGCACATGCTGCAATGAAGCGTGCAGGACACGGCTTTTTCGATACTACGGCCGCTTCACAACAAATAACAATTACTACGAACTGAGCAATTAAGGTACTTTGTACGAAGTATGATCCTCTCGGTGTCGAGTTGCAAAACACGCGGAGACTTGCCCCAACCGGATATGCGCAGATGCTAGAATGACTGGCATACATGATCGGTTGTTTATTCCAGCCGCTCTTGTATGTTTTTGCAGAATAGATTGTTTCCAGTCCCAAGAATCGGCAATGCCTCAACAAAAAAAACGTGCGAAATTACTATGAAATTAGGTAATTGCTGCAACGAAAATGGAGATATATTTTAACCTGCCATTCGTATGCAATGGGCGTATGTTGCAGGTTTATATATGTGGCATTCGGTTTAATTGCAAAAAACAATTTTAGAGCCATGTTTGAGTCAATGTGCAAGTAATACATAATTCTATCTATTATTTTATTAGTGTTCAAGTTATTCCATTATTTTTAAATAGAGTTCAAACCCCTCTCCTCCCAGAAGAATATAAAGGAGCAGGTTTACTGAATGGCATGTCATCATGACATCACTTGATTTTGGCTGTTCGAGATGGTAAGTGGACTTAACAATATTTGTAGAGCAAAATCGACGGTCAGATGTCCTAAAGATAAGTTTATATCATGATAGTGCAATGCTGAAGTGTTTACGGTTTGGGCGTTAGGAATACTCCAGACGCACTTTTGCATTGCGGTTTCATTGGGATGTGCAGATGCTTCAGACCTCACAGCGCTGGGTTTGAATGCAAGATTTTAATAACTATGCGTCATTGTACTTCTACTGCCAATATTCCAGTACGTATACTGGTAACTGGTAAACAACTAAACCCGCCATCTTTCCACGTTTAAAGATACTGTTCAAGGAGCAACGGAAACAACAGGATGCATTTGAGCTCACTTAAGCTGGCTCTTGAGTGGATAGATCAAGTTACACAAGAAGCTACAGCGCTTTGTCGTGGTCTGCTATGTTGTGCATACATAAATGGGACCCAGGGGCGCCAACGCCACGAACATGTAAAAACTCATTTTTATGCCAAGTGTGAAGATTGAGAAAGGTGCCTATCGACTCGAGAGGAAATTTCCACAAATGGTCATAGCAGTTTGGAAAGGAGCTTTACGTACTTGCACTCATGCGGAAATTTCACGGCAATTTACCACACGATACGCTTTCCTGCACAACGCGCACGTTCATTGCCGATCTTTTTCTCTGACGTACCGACTAACCCGCAACCTCCACAATTGGTATCGTAAGAAACGTCAACGATCTCCCTTGCAATTACAATTTATATTTAGAACAAGTAATAAAGTTGTTTAATGCGGAATCTGGAAGAATTTTCTCACGAGGCATTGGTAGTCGATATACAAAATGGCCTGTTTCCAAGACATGCCCAGGAGCATGAACGTTTTTTTGGTCGTGCAAGCGGTCTATTTGTGACAGTACTGACGTCACTAACATAAATTGCGTTGACATAACTAAGAGGAGAAAGAAAGTTTGGAATGAGTGACGTTAACCGCACCAGGTTCAATATTAAAAAATCTGTTAACATTTGGCTTCTTGAAAAACTTATAAACAACCAGGTAAACAACCATATTACAATATAAAAATGACATGAACAATAATACATGGGGCAAAGAAATACATAAACATTTTGTTCAAGAATCGAAAACCTATTTTATTCTGAAAACACACTGCCCGAACAATCCCTTCAAAATTCTTTGGGGATTCATGAGTAATTTTTATTACTAACAATATAAATTTATTTGACTAAGGAATGACAGATCCAGTTGTGAGGCGATCGATGCAGATTTTCAAGTCCTGAAATTGCAGGTGGCCATCACATCTTTTCTTATTGAGCTGATGAATAAAAATAAAGGTCCCACAGCTGCAAGTAGACGGGAATATGCGTAGATCGGCTGGTCAATTTGGCAAGTAATCAAATTTCCTTCGCGCAATAAGCTTAAACCATTACAAATCGGGCGAGATCAGGTGCTTTTAATACTTGTATCATGCACGTCAAAGTGCTGGGAAAGGAAGTGATTAAAACACGCAATTTAAAATGCCATTGCAAGAACAGGCCTCAAAATAAAATAAAAGTACCAATTGCCCTTTCTAATTGCATTCTAGTATATATTAAAACGAGAATTGCTAAAAATCGATGTCGTGAGAAATGCGCAAACCATGTTTGTGGCAATAAATTGATCACTGCGTTGACATAAATCTTTAAATTACCTACGTGGTTTGTACATTGTACAATGACCTAGTTCTTTTTCTGCTTAGTTAATCTACGTTTGCAAAAACAAGGTTAAAAGTGTGGTGTTGGGAGAAACGCCATTCTGCAGCACAGTCACATTCCGGAGTATAATCCGAAAGCAACTGTGAACAAGTTCTAGTTAAAACTTTACATTTGACACGACAACGTCCACTTTTACCAGACAGTTGTGTTATTGCCACCAGTTAAAGGGCCTATGTTAGACAATGGTAAGACGTTGGACAGGCTCGAAATGAGAGTGGAAACAAAGGCCCGTTGTTCGTGCGCGGCAGAGCGAAACAACGCAATATTGACTTAACAACCAAGCGCTCTTGAAATAAACTTTTGGTGACTGATGGGCAAGGATGCACCTCTTTAATACTTTGTGTTGGACCGACGAACATATCCAGTAACGGTAGAGCATTACCCCAATTTTTACAAGCAATGTGCTGTTCCAGTAACTTAACGACCAACGGGAAGCAAATCATATGCATTAAATTGGAAAAACATTACAACGCCGGTTTGTTATTCTGCTACAATACTTTTATGCTTTGGATAAATTGAACTAAAGATCTAAAAGTTCACGTCAACAATGTATTACAAAAAGGTTTAAACAGCCTTTCATTAAATATAAACCACATCGTTATATTGTTATCTGCGCACTAAATAGATTGCGGTATTTATATTTGGATTTCTCCCATGGGTACGACCGACTTGTTTCCCCGGGGGTATAATAGTCTTGACAAAGCAAATAAACTTAACTGGTGGCCATCTGCAAACGAAAGAATCCTGATAATTTGAAACGAATTAAATTATTAGATTCGTTACGCTTTCCGTTTGTTGAATCGGCTGGGTTAATGTTTTTGAATATTATTTGGAAGGTTTGAAACAGTGCCTTTCGAGCAAAACAACTTGAAAACAACATGCCAATCATGTTAATTTGACAAGCAATTATTCAGTGTGGAACTACTCTTCAGCGTAACTTAGCAGCCTGGTGCAGAGATTTTAGTACAGTGTGGTCAAAACAAAAGAATGTGACGGAGAAGAAGCAAACAAAACATCATCGATTCAGCAACAAACCGTCAGACTTTTTGGTCAATACAGGCAACAAAACGAAAAAGGCAAGTTGTTTTCGGCAAGGTGCGATGAACTCATGAGGGTCAGAGAGAAGAAGAGAAAAGGGAAAAAAGAGATCGGCGAGATAGACAATGCAGCGCTTGGTTTATTTGCTGTGCTGACTTTAATCTGATTAGATTCGCGTGTGCGGCAATGGAGGATTCTCCTCAAATGCGGCAATACCGGAAAGTTCACGGAGTGATGACATTCACGCATTGCCTTAAAAAAACGCATAATTTAGATGGCCCACCAAACTGATTATTTGTTAGTTGTGATTTTGCATTTGTTAAACAAAAACAAAATCAGCTTGAAGAAACTTAACGGGGCATTTATTTTTCCAAATTACCCACTGGCGTTTAAATCGACAGGGAGGCCCGAATATCCTCAACGGCATTCTAATAAACACTTAATAGGTTCACGACAAGGACACCCCGATTTAGCCGCTGATGTGAATAAATAAAGGTCAGTCGATTGAATTTCATCCGAAATTATTTAGAAAATTTCTGAGACGTACTCAACATGGTAAAGCATAACTACATTACAAAATAGTCGAAAATAAAAACAAATTATCTGACACAGTACAGTATCCACTAAACATGAATGTGGTTTTGCGACGAAATATATATATTTATATCAGTCGACAATATAATACAAAAATGTATTAACGTTTAAAGAGATATCAACAGCCCACCTTGTTAGTTGTAAGTCATTTTTTTGCAAAGGCGCCTTAGGCGAAGGAACTACATGCAAATCGACGAGAATTAAGGCGACATTTAAGCTACATGGTAGTTAACAACTTTTCAACCTAATGTTTGTATTATAAACGAAGTATGCCTGTATGGTTTATTATGATCTCATGAACAATTAAAATGACCTTTCTTTATACTTAAATGATGGATGCAGTTCAATGTAAGTCATTGTATAAGGGGGCACAGGGGTCGATAAGTTAAACGATCTTGTAAATTAATCAACTTGCGTATATATGACTTTAACTTTAGTGCACCGACGCACAGGGGTAATGGAACGATTTAAAAGCAGGATGGGGATCAAATGTGAAATCTTAAGTTCCAAAGGTCAATTTTTGGTTAAATCACTGCAATTCGATAAAAAAGTCCAAAGAGACTAAACTTACAAGTCACAACTAACAGCGATAAAGATTCCTCCGTTAACACAGTATATGTCAAAAGGTTAAACAAAACAACTTGAGAGCGTTTTTTTTTAATTTTAGGAAAGTTAATCTATAATATAATCAAATTAAAAAAATCTTGATGACAGTACTTTGGGCTTGATAGTGTTGACCTTATCAAACATACCTGCTATTCACACAAAAATAAAAAAGCGTGACTTGGTTAGGATAGCCCCGACAGTGGCCAAGTTGACCTTACGTAAGTTCGCCCACAGGGTAAACAAGGCAGCTGTACCTCAAAATCTGGCGAACATTTTCGGAGACATTGCAATAATGGTACATAACTTATTTAGGTATTTTGGGGAAATTCTAGACTGTTTCAGTTAAAGCACACAAACTGTAAAAGTTCAAAAATAACTGCAACAATGTCCCTGGGAGAAATATTTGTCAACAATACAAAAAAAACCATGACGTGGGGTATGTTTTGTAGCATAGAATGTTGTATTGATTTAAGTTAGTATCGACATACTTTTTTTTATATCTCTTTCATTAGTTGCTATGGGATTCAATCGTGCTTTGCAAGGGCAGTGACATCTCGTTTTACGGCCACTTTACAGTCTGTGTCTAAGTGCACAGCTATAAGTTTTAGTATAATGATTAACGAGAATTCGAGGGATCTGTTGTATCACCATTGGATCAATATTGACAGGTCCAACAAGCGAGTTCAACAATGATTAAACCGTTCATAAGATAACAGATACCTTCTGTTTGGCAGCCGTGGTACATAACTGACTTCAGGCAAACTATAAAACCGGATTGCTTATTCTAAGAAGAAAGAACTAGGTCATTCGAGAGGGTGGCTGATACACGTAATCGAACTTTGATCAGCGTTGCAACAACACCTTGACGAGAGCACTGGGCTATCGTCTATCATATATAATGATATATTTATTATACAAGGTAAAAACATAATATACGCCACTGGATCAATATATTTGTTCTGATCAAGGGAAAATATCAATCGATTTTAATCACCATGGATATTTTTGTGAGCTTTATCAGAAAAGCGTGGATAGCTTTAGGCATAAAATCCCGATATTATCTTAAAACAAGATCAACTAAGCGACAATGACTTTATAACAACAATATCACATAAGCATTTATTACCGCTGTGTTGTGTCGTGTGTGGTTTATACCGAAGTAAATATAATGTCTGGTCTCATTCCAGGTGCAAAAAAGATAAAAATATCCACACTTTACCAAAATATACGGAGGTTAAATTTCGCCGAAACATCGGATGCTAAATTTAAGTTTGAGAGAGCTTTTCGCTAAAAATAAAACCACTCGCGCTAACAAAGAACTGAAATTTTGCTGAAAGGGCACATTTGCCAACAAAGGATTTAGGGCTCTCTAGCTTTGTTAAAGAGAGAGAAAGAGAAACCGACCAGCTGATCGACCAAATCCTCGTTCGCTTGGAAACAACGCTGAGTATAATAATACTGCCTGAAATTCAATATAAGCGGCCAATGTTATGGTGAGTTAAAGCAACAAGGTTAACTTCTCCGAAACAAACATGATAAGACTATGCACAGGTGCTGGCGACGTGAGAAATATTGACATTGGCACGGAACGATTTTTTATAATACAACGTAATTACCAGCAGGCTGTAATAATAAATCCTATGACAAACGCAGTCGAGTGCTTGATAAGTAATTACGGACCATAGGAACGAGCACCTTTTGTGGTGACAGCAATCACTTTTCATTAGTTTCGCTAAAACAACATTACAACTATGTAGGTTTGGCAACGCTTAATTCTGAGTGACTTTTTCGGAAGTCCCAAACTTCTCTCTTATAATATGATTTAATTTAATTGGTGAGTCCTTTGTATTGCCAAAAAGTTTGAGTGTGCATGTTATAATATTAAATAAGTAAAGAACAATCTATAGGGTGCAAAGTACAGGTAAGATAATCAGATTAATCACGTTAAAATATTCTAAAAATACACCAGGCAAACATCATGTAAGGTATCGATTAGCAATCTGAAGTGCACCGCAAATACTCCACCTTCAAAGATAAATTTTAACGAGTACAAACCTACCTGTTATTTATGGTTTTAATATTTCACGACGAGCAAACGCCACGGTAGTAGAATGTTTGACTTTTTAGTCAAATAAATTGGGTAAATGGTAGCAAATTAGTGTTACCGGGGATTCATAATGAACAGAAACACTGTGTATGATACATAAAAGAGTATTGGGGGGCAAGGCTTCCCGTATCCAGCTGCAACTTGTTCTTACAAACAGTTTTGGAATTTTAAAATGTACTAATGCACAAGTGTTACGTTGTTTAATTATTCGATCACATACGTATTACATTTTGTTAAAACACTTTCCCACGAATTTTATAATGTCGAACTGTTGTTTTTCCTTCTAGACATCAATATTCCAAACAATTAGTTTATTGGGAAAGCCGAGATCCGTGAAATCACGGAACAAAACTCGTCTGACCGACTACGAAAGAGTGGAAACCGACTGGCGACCAATGTAATTAATCGATTGGAAGGTGAATTCCATTTTGGTTGCTTTACAATTACGCTGACACAGCAGCCGGGTAACAGACTAAACCGCAGTTTTAACTAGTAGTGAGGAGAACGGGGTCATTCGGCGTTGATTATGCACAACCTGGGTGACGTGTGGAGAAAGTATAAGAGTGTTTCAGAATTGTCGATGGCACGGATGAGAAAAGCATGCCACAACAGATGTGTTGATTTAATAAACAAGCTAGAGACGTAATATACGCACATATGGGAAGTGTATTCTAACTGCAGAGTCAACATTACACCAAGAATAAATATATTACAACACACATGACGTAATTTAGAACAAGGAACTTTACACTATATGGCGGGGGTTTGAACTCTACATGTCCCATGTCCATAATAAACACCTCAA
>CH003013.1:0-22994 GCA_000149265.1 Ciona savignyi | reverse complement strand
CGCGCCCTTCCTCACCGTAGTTTATTGAAATGCGGTAACTAGAAATAACGAACACAATATAAATGATACGAAACAATAAATAATAAACACAAAAGAATATAAATTAATTACCTGAGTTTAGGGGATTAGTTGCAACAATCCGTTCACTACAGATGGATCTTTCTTTCTATTTATTACAATCGTTTTGTCTATTCAACGGTTTGGTCTCTTTACCGCAGACTCTCACGTACAACTAAAAAGGTCATCGAAAATACTAAAGAAATAAACTAAAGCAATGCCTTACACGTGTACAAAAACAAAGAGAACAAAGGATAAAAAGGCAAATGAGAGAAAATAATGACGTCACAGAAAACGGGAAATAATAATCTAAATCAACAAAAACTCTCGCATTAACACTTATTGATTGAAATTTTTGGAAATGCATTAAAAATTTTCTATTCATTGCTTTGATTTGTCGGCAATATTGGATTATATTGTGACGTGGTTCATACTTTCCTGGGAAGTGGTTGTAACAACTTCCAGCCCGGTTAATCTAGCGGTTAATCGCGTCGCCTTTTAATCGAAAGGTTGCAGGTGCGAAACTGGTCGCTATCTAATCGGTTGTGTTCTTGGGCAAGGCACTTTACGGACATTGCATGAACCCAGCGGATTAATGGGTTCTACAAAATTAAAGGAACGTGTCTATCATATACAACACACTACAATAGCTCCGGTAACCCGACGGTGGGTGCGAGGTGATCTGATGATTGCCCGTGTGTTAACCCCCTTGGTTTTCCCATTCACAGGGATAAAACATGAATATCCTAACTTCCGTCCCCCGCAAACGACCCCAGTGACGGCCCGAACGCTCGAGACTCTTATCCGACTGTCCACGGCGCACGCCAAGTCTCGCTTGTCACGATCCGTCAATCTCCGAGATGCTGAAGCCGCGATCGAGCTCGTCCAGTTCGCTTACTTCCACAAGGTGGGGCTGTGTGTAATAGGGGTTTCCCCCAACATGAAATTCAATCTGAACAAGGTTTGACCACTGCAATACGGTGGGCGCGAGGTGATCTGACGATTGCCCGTGTGTTAATCCACTTGGTTTTCCCATTCACAGTATAAACATGAATATCATACCATGTTAAAATTTTATACAAAGCTCATAAAAGCTCATAATATTTTATACAACAGTGCTTTCTTACGATGACTTTATATTTTTATTTGTTTGGATTTATAAAGAAAATCTGTTTATTTTGGGGGAGAAATGTTTTAATTAGTTGGTTAACAATGTCCCAGCTTTGCCGCACACTCATACCCTTTATCTGCCTTCTAATCCTAATTATTGAATAAAATAAATTGATTCGCGTTGTGTGTATGAATCAGTCGCGCATGTGGCCACACACGTATTTAGCTGCGTATGAAGCCAATCACCCCAATAATGCAACCCCCCAGTTTAATCCACAACACCCCCTTTGGGCAGTCGGTTTGACCCCCTATTTCACAGAGTCAAAGTGGTTCTACTTATACTTTATAAGATTTTTAGAAAAAATCTATTTAATTTTGAAAAGTCCGGACAACGGTAACTTTAAAACTACCGCTAACATAACTACCCTGGGTTTTAAACTATTTAATTCTGAAAGATCCTGAAACAACATAACTTACAACCGTTAACATACCCGGGGCTTCTCTTCCAGGTGGAAGAGAGAGAAAAGAAGAGAAGAAGGCAAGATGAAGATGAACTTAATGAGACGAGAGACATCAAACGAACGTGAGTTTTAAGCTCGACTGCGAGCATGAGGTGCATTTGGTCATATTCGGTTGTATTACTAGGCAAGTCATTTAACGTACATTTCCTGAACCCAGTGGATTAATGGGTTCTACTAAATTGAAGGAACGTGTCTGTCATATACAACACACTGCAATAGCTCCAGTAACCCGACGGTGGGCGCGAGGTGATCTGACGATTGCCCGTGTGGTAACCCCCTTGGTTTCCCATTCAAGGGGATAAACATGAATATCATATCAGGTTAAAATGTTTAATTAGATAACCAAACTTCATTCCCTCGTGAACATGAATATCCCACATTCAGGAAACGAACTGGAGACCCGAATGACCCGAACGACACGAACGACACCACTGGTTCAAACGATCCGTACGATTTCGACTCAGCTGAAGAAGACGCCCCCGAGTGTAAGTTTTATACCAATCATAGAAATCATTAACAACCAATATTTGTGACGGATATTTTATGTTATTTCCATGATAAGTTGAAACCGACTATATAGGATAGGATATTCATCTTTATCCCGTGAATAAATATGTTATTTCTATATCCAGATTGTCCTTCTAATATTGTTGGGTCCGACCCCCAGCGAATATTTAAAAATAAATTGTTTTTATTTCACTTCTACCCCTCCCTCTAGTGGTAACGACAGCAAAACCCACAAAGCCAACGAACAATGGTGACAACAAAGGGGGCATTGTTACGAAAGAAAGACTCGCCAAGTTCCGCTCGGCCGTGCACGGGAAGTTTCAGTCGTCACGGAAACAAAGCCTCCCAGTGGCCGAGGTTCGTACGTCTCTCGACTGTGGGCATGAGGTGTCTTACGATACCCATGAATAAAGCCTGGCTTCCCACCCACGAAGATATAAATAACCCAACCATCCACACAATGTAATAGTTCCAGCAACTCGACTGCGAGCATGAGGTGTCTTGCGATACCCATGAATAAAGCCTGGCTTCCCACCCACGAAGATATAAATAACCCAACCATCCACACAATGTAATAGTTCCAGCAACTCGACTGTGAGCATGAGGTGTCTTACGATACCTGTGGATAAAGCCTGGCTTCCCACCCACGAGAATATAAATGAACCAACCATCCACATACTGTAATAGCTCCAGCAACTCGACTGTGGGCATGAGGTGTCTTACGATACCTGTGGATAAAGCCTTCCTTCCCACCCACGAGGATATAAATGAACCAACCATCCACATACTGTAATAGCTCCAACAACTCGACTGTGGGCATGAGGTGTCTTACAATACCCGTGGATAAAGCCTGGCTTCCCACCCACGAGGATATAAATGAACCAACCATCCACACACTGTAATAGCTCCAGCAACTCGACTGTGGGCATGAGGTGTCTTACGATACCCATAGATAAAGCCTGGCTTCCCACCCACGAGGATATAAATGAACCAACCATCCACACACTCTAATAGCTCCAGCAACTCGACTGTGGGCATGAGGTGTCTTACGATACCCATGGATAAAGCCTGGCTTCCCACCCACGAGGATATAAATGAACCAACCATCCACACACTGTAATAGCTCAAGTAACTCGACTGTGGGCATGAGGTGTCTTACGATACCAGTGGATAAAGCCTGGCTTCCCACCCACAAGGATATAAATGAACCAACCATCCACACACTGTAATAGCTCCAGCAACTCAACTGTGGGCACGAGGTGTCTTACGATACCCGTGGATAAAGCCTGGCTTCCCACCCACGATGATATAAATGAACCAACCATCCACATACTGTAATAGCTCCAGTAACTCGACTGTGGGCATGAGGTGTCTTACGATACCAGTGGATAAAGCCTGGCTTCCCACCCACGAGGATATAAATGAACCAACCATCCACACACTGTAATAGCTCCATCAACTCGACTGTGGGCATGAGGTGTCTTACGATACCAGTGGATAAAGCCTGGCTTCCCACCCACGAGGATATAAATGAACCAACCATCCACACACTGTAATAGCTCCAGTAACTCGACTGTGGGCATGAGGTGTCTTACGATACCCTTGGATAAAGCCTGGCTTCCCACCCACGAGGATATAAATGAACCAACCATCCACACACTATAATAGCTCCAACAACTCGACTGTGGACATGAGGTGTCTTACGATACCCGTGGATAAAGCCTGACTTCCCACCCACGAGGATATAAATTAACCAACCATCCACACACTGTAATAGCAACCCCCCCCCCCCCACAGATACTGCAACACGCAAACACGGATTCAAGTGAAAGATTTGAGGAACAGGAGGCTCGAGAATGCTTGGCGCAAATGATGGACGACAACCAGGTCATGTTGTCCGACGATATCGTCTTCCTCATTTGACACCTGCATATCTGATCCAACACTCTGGTATAACAACTCTGTCCCTCAACACTCCACCTGTTAATATGCGCCACTGATATACACCATACGCGGTTAATATTCCATTATTTCATGGGAATTCCCCCCATATGTGGCTTGTATTGAAATGTTCCAATTATGTTTTTCACAAAATGTTTGATTTCCTCACAAATCCGAAAATCAATGAAAATATTGGTTTTGTGCTGGAAAACCATGTTTCAGTTGTATATTTTGCCAATAAAACTTGTTGAAAAAAAATTCGTCATTTGGTCGTCGAATTAAGTTTATTTTTGTTTCCACGATGAAAACACGAAGCAGAATGGTATTATCCACGTTAGTAATGGTGGTTTGAATAATAAGCCGGGATTAATAATTAGTAACGACTTAAACACTGGTTTCCGAGCGATTTAGTTGAACTCGTAGCTCGGCAAGCTCAAATCAACGCGTCACCATATATTCCTATAAAAATCGCCCATTATCGCGCTACTCTTTATTGTACAGAACGAACAATGACGTGTGTGCGTGACGTAATCGCCGTAGATAATTTCCAGTTCAGTGGTTTCGAGGTTAGACTTTCTAGAATGCCATAACGGAAACGACGTATAGAGCGACCGTCGCGTTAGCCATTGTTTACGGAACAATTCAGTTTGTTGTGATTTCTTCCTAGCATGTCGGTGTTAGTTGACTTCGAAAAGTTGGAAGTGGTTTGTAGTTTTAATATCAGGAATTACAAGACAAGACAGCTTATGTTATTAATTGAAAATAGTTAAGAACAGGTTATTCATGTTTATCCCCATGAATGGGAAAACCAAGGGGGCTAACACACAAGCAATCGTCAGATCCCCTCGCGCCCATCGTCGGGTTACCAGAGCTATTGCAGTGTGTTGTGTATGATAGACACGTTCCTTCAATTTAGTAGAACCCATTAATCTGGTGATTAGGTGATGATTGCTAAGTGCAACCTACTAGCTATCAGTTGGTTTCAATCTCATACCCTTGGTCTAATGGTCAGACACATAACCAGTACAATTGCCAGGCTAAGATTGAAGCTGTTGAATAGTTGTAACCTGGGTCGGTTAGCAGATCTCACCATCATTGTTGATCTGTGTTGCAATGTCTCTCTAATATTCAACAAACCTACATTCATCTAATATGTACGACTACAAATTATTAGATAAATTGTTAAATTATCCCTACTTGGCAGGATTTGTGGTTTTTATAATATTTCTATTTCTAACAACCAATTTTGCAAAACATAAATATCTTCTATTAATATAATACAGTTGATTGTCCATCAGCATATTACAACGAGTCATTTGTAGATATTTGTTAAACGCACATAAAAATAATAACAATACGAAAATAGACTCCAGAAACCATGCGGTTATCGAAGCAGGTGCCACCTTATAATAAATGTAAATTAAAATATGAAATTATATAAATTAAATAAAATAAATAAATAGGAAATTTGTCCGGCCGGTTGGTCTGGCGGTTAAGTGTGTTGCCTTTTAATCGAAAGGTTTCGGGTGCGAAACTGGTGGCTAGTCGGTTGTATCCTTAGGCAAGGCACTTATAGGACATTGCCTGAACCTAGTACATTAATGGGTTCTACTAAATTAAAGGAATGTGTCTATCATACACAACACACTGCAATAGCTCCGGTAACCCGACATGGGCGCGAGGTGATCTGACGATTGCCCGTGTGTTAACACCCTTGGTTTCCCCATTCACAGGGATAAACATGAATATCCTATTCTAAATAATAGGAACACTAGTTTAATTATCCTACAGTTCAAATTCCACCTTCCACTTCCCAGGAACTTATACAAGATGAAGTAATTGAAATCAATAAAATATTTTAAAACCATAATTTGTAATTAAAATTGTCGAAAATAATTATTGAATTAAAATGACGAAAGAAGAATTTCTTTCGTTCAAATTCCATCAAGAAGTTCCCAAATATGGGGATAAATTGTTAAAACGCTTGGATGAGTTTCGCAAGAAAAATTTGTATTTTGACGTGAAA
Source organism: Ciona savignyi (assembly GCA_000149265.1). Taxonomy (NCBI): domain Eukaryota; kingdom Metazoa; phylum Chordata; class Ascidiacea; order Phlebobranchia; family Cionidae; genus Ciona; species Ciona savignyi. Next base: position 16,832 of record CH003013.1, on the reverse strand, counting down.
TTGAAAACTTTGGATGAAGAATTGGTCGCTCATAAGGTTGTTCTGGCAGCGTGTGGATGGGTATTCAGGTAAATTGGGTGTTTTGTTGTGGTGTGTGGGGTTATGTGCCTCACCCTCTCATCCCCATTTAACCTCCTACACCCCCCCTTTACACCCCCAACCACACCAATTTACGCTTCCTTCACCCCCATTTAACCCCCTCACCCCCATGTAACCACCACCACACCAATTTAAATCCTGTCGCCCCCATTTAACCCCCCATTAAACCCCCCCATCCCCATCACACGCATTAACACTTCTTTCACCCCTATTTAATCCTCCACCCCCCCACCACCCTCATTTACACCCCACCCCATGCACAGGCGGAATTTTGTTGACCCGACAACAATGATGATAATGGGTGATGTCACAATGGTTGAATTCCATTGTCCATCGGCGGGAATTCTCCCGATTCTACGATTTGCGTATTCCGGTCGACTCGAGTTGTCAGCGGAAGATTTGATTCCCGTGTTTGTGGCGGCGGATGTTACTGAGATGCATGAGGTAACTCGACTGTGGATGTGAGGTAACTCGACTGTGGGTGGGGGTGTCTCGACTGTGGGCATGAGGTGTCTCGACTGTGGGTATGAGGTGTCTCGACTGTGGGTATGAGGTGTCTCGACTGTGGGCATGAGGTGTCTCGACTGTGGGTATGAGGTGTCTCGACTGTGGGTATGAGGTGTCTCGACTGTGGGCATGAGGTAACTCGACTGTGGGTACGAGGTGTCTCGACTGTGGGCATGAGGTGTCTTGACAGTGGGTATGAGGTAACTCGACTGTGGGTATGAGGTGTCTCGACTGTGGGCATGAGGTAACTTGACTGTGGGTATGAGGTGTCTCGACTGTGGGTATGAGGTGTCTCGACTGTGGGCATGAGGTAACTTGACTGTGGGTGTGAGGTAACTTGACTGTGGGTGTGAGGTGTCTCGACTGACCCCCACCCCCCCCCCCCCCAGGTTTCTGACATTTGCGCCGGGGTTTGCACGGAAAAGCTCGGTTGGATCCTGGATTTCGATGGAACCGACCAACAAGACCTCGAGGTTTTGGAGAAGATTTTGAGGCTGAATTTGAAACATTTCGAGAATTATAATCACAAGGGTGAAGGGGAATTCCCGGGGTTGGGAAAAGTGATGGATTTATGGCCGGAATTGGTGGAAATTTATCAAACTGTGGTCGGGTGTGTTCGTAAAGCGGTGGGTATGGTTGGGGAGGGAGGGAAAGAAGATTCAACGTCTAAGGATAGTAAAGCAGGGAGTGAAAATGTGGAAGGAACAGCGAAATCAACAGGAGATTCGAACAAAACCGACGCAGACGAGGTGAAATCGTGCGGAACCGACGTTTCGCCGGAAAAATCCGCAAACGATGTTGCGACCTCTGGTGGTGGTGAAAACATGGTTTTTGAGCGAACTGGGGAGAAAAAAGTTGATTCTCAATCTAGGGAAATCCCCAGAGAGAGGCCAAAGTTGAAGCCTCGAAGCATCTCATTGGCCGAACCGGAGACAAAGGAAATCCGTCGTGAATCGTCCAAGTCATTCGCGCAATTGGGGCACCCCGTGCACCCGGGGCAACCTGGGCAAAGCCCGAAAGTCACCAAACGAAAACCAGCTGCCCCAAAACCACCGTCCGAACCAACCAAACCCAAAGAAACGCAACAAAATGCACCAGAATCTCCTAAAAACATAGAAACCCCCAAAAAGCCCACCCAACCCCCAATTCGACCCCCAAAAGCCAAATCTTCACCCAAAGTACCCCCACCCCGTCCAAAACCCCCTTCTGTGAAAAAGAAGGTTCCAGAACCAGTGAGTTTCGTTTGTTTTAATATTGGGATAGGATATTCATGTTTATCCCCGTGAATGGGAAAACCAAGGGGGTTAACACACGGGCAATCGTCAGTTCACCTCGCGCCCATCGTCGAGTTACCATAGCTATTGCAGTGTGTTGTGTATGATAGACACGTTCCTTCAATTTGGTAGAACCCATTAATCCGCTGGGTTCAGACAATGTCCGTTAAGTTCATTGCCCAAGGACACAACCGACTAGCTAGAGACCAGTTTTGCACCTGCAACCTTTCGACTGAAAGGCGACGCACTTAACCGCTACACCAATATTGGACCTGAAATAATAAATATTCCACAGAGACCAAAGGTTTACGACGAGACATTGAACCCATTTGCACTTGATGAAGAGGTGAATTGTGATGTCATAATGATTGTTGTGGGCTAATATGGCGCTGCATCGTACTGTGGTTAAAGGATGAAACCAATCATCGAATAATTTGTGTCCATTGATAATGGCACTTTACGGACATTGCCTGAACCCAGAGGATTAACGGGTTCTACTGAATTAAAGGAATGTGTCTATCATACACAACACACTGCAATAGCTCCGGAAACCTGACGGTGGGCGCGAGGTGATCTGTTAAAATGTGCCTGTGTCGCGGCAAATGTGTTACCCCACCCATAGGGACTTTCAATTCAACACAAAACACATTTGGGTTAAATCAACTTCAGAACATCAAATTACAAATTTTTCTTTTCAGGAAATCAGCAAAAATGGAAATTCTTCTGAAGTTCAAGAATCTTAGAAATTCGAACCACGTTAACTCGACTGCGGACATGAGGTGTATTACTGTGCACCCGAGCAAACCACTTTACATAGCGATGTGTAAACCATCCATACACTGTACTAGCTCCAATGACTTGACCATGGGCATGAGGTGTCTATACTACTCCCACCTACGAGGATATAAATCAATCACTGCTGTGTGGAATTACTTTGAATATGTTGTTTGGTACATTATGATTGCCCAGTCATGAAGTTATTCCACTAGAAGTTGGACATGTTATTGCATAGGACTTAGTGGATGGGATGTTTGCCTTGGTACTGAATACTTTCTTGTGTCGCTTATGGAATTCTCACACAATATTTATTATTTTTATGATTATCTGCTATAACGGTATTATGTGTTTTCTATGTTAACAATCACTAATTGAATGCAGTAGCCATATGAGGTATTGTTGATCTTGCCGTATATTCTATCAGTGTTTTGAGCAATAAAGTTTTTGGCTTGATGTTTGTTTTGTTCAGTCTATTAACTTGTGGGGGATGGGCCAACAGACCTCTATATTACCCTTTTACCCGATGGTGGGGTGGGTATTCATGTTTATCCCCGTGAATGGGAAAAGCAAGGGGGTTAACACACGGGCAATCGTCAGATCACCTCGCGTCCACTGTCGGGTTACTGGAACTATTGCAGTGTGTTGTGTATCATTGACACGTTTCCATTATTATACTGGGTTCAAGCAATGCCCTTTAAGTGGCTTACCCAAGGACACTAGCGACCAGTTTCGAATCTGCAACCATTCCGGCTGAATAGTTTCTCTCGTGCATGTGAAAAACAGGTAAATCAGCAAATATTCAGGCGAATCGTTGAGGAAAGCTTCTTCCGATTCGACCAAAAGGTCGAAAATGTTGTTTTCAATTCTATAATTCATGGACGACGTTCGTTGTAAATATCTTCGGCCGATGTCGTAATCTCCCTTTCGCTCACTTGGTGATTTGTAGCCACCGGTTCGGTGTTTATTGTTCATTGATATCTTCTGTTCAGATGAAACGACCACTTCGCCCATCCACATTAGAATTCACCATAGAATATAAGGCGACGCACTAAACCGCCAGACTAACCGGCCGGACATAGTAGTCTATGGCTATACCAATTTACAACATCTAATATTTATTTATGTTACCAACAAGAAAATTCCATCTAAAACAAACTGATCTGTGCGAAGCTGTGTAGTGAATTCGTGGTTTGTATATTTTTGCACATTATATTAATTTATGTTAAAATTGCTGGAATAAGCCATGAATGCATGTAGCATCTCGTGTATATTTGTTTTAATTTATTTCATGTCGAAAATATTTTATGTTTTAACGTCGTTTTCTTTATTATTCTTTACATAATTATCACCTTGTATACGGGCCTTTGTATTTCCTCTGTTTAAATCATTAACATAGTTTTCCCATCTAATTGTAAATATGCCCGGTAAGTGTGCTTGAAACTAATAGTGTCATCTGACATTAGTGGAATTTCATTTTAGGGTTTTTTTCCACTCTGGTCCACGCTTTCGGGCCACACATTCAACTAAAGCCGGCTCCCCCTCAGTACTGGTCGCGCTTTACCGCACACTTTTCTTCAGGGCTCTAAATCATTTGGTCTTAATTAAATTTGGATCGCTTAATATTGTTCTTTTGCCTAGGTTTGGCGGCCGCGTCCACTATATTTATTAAATTATTTCCTTTTTTTAAAGACGTGTTTTAACGACTGTTCGTTTTGCCGTCTTTTCCCTTTCCCGTGTCGTGATTATATTCGTTTGCCATTTTAATAAACTGGGGCAAAAAAATGAATGAACTTAACTAAAACTAAATTTTCCGCAGTTAAAAACGTGCAGATGTGAAACGTTTCGCACCCAAACTTTTCGCACCTTGTAAATGTCCTATATATTCTGAAAAGTTTAAATAGTATAATATAACCTACCTCAACCTAAGTAACTTGCGCCAGACTTTATAATTCGCATTTAAAATAAGTAACCTGCATCACAAGCATTTAAAGACGTAAAATACAATTATACTGAACAAGGAATCAGATTTTTGATTTGAGAAATGATTAAGCAACAAAGAAACATTGGCTACTATAATAATTAAAGTGAACTTGTAGACTTTCTGCTGCGCAGTGCAACGTTTGACGTTTATGTGGAGGGGGCGGCCCTCTGTATCTACGCGGTTTGGCGTTGTCGATAATCGCTCGGTGTTGTGCGGGTGGCTTGTTGTGCTAACTCCGATAAGTCGACCTCAAGGATCGATTCCATTTTGGTTCGAAACTCAGTTTGTTTATTGTCAAACGTTGTCAATAGAACACGCGAATAATTCAATGCACTTTACTCGGGAATCGATTCGATGCTGCCAACTCGCGTCGTAATAACTGCGCGATGCGATTAATAGAAAGTTCGTTTTTATTGGTTCTTGCGGCTTGCCAACTTGTTTTTGTTCAAACCGACAGATGCGCCTTTAATCCTGTTCTTTCTGTGTTGACTTTTCGTCGAAGCCCTCAAGACCGGTAACTTTAGCCACGCCCGGCCGAAGCACAACGCTGGACTTCCGGCGAGCTCAACTCATTCTCCCCTTCTCTCTGTAACTCCTATGCGTTCCGTCTCCGATTAAAGTTTCCCCTTTACCTGCAAAGCCCTGGTTTTTAAGGCCAACACCCGACCATTGCGGACCAGCGACCGGATTATTGTCCAGGAACAATCGCCCGAAATAGATTCATTACCCGGTCTTGTGATAACACGATAACCTTGACGAGGACGAAACCAACAGACCATCCACACATTCATTAATTACGTCATACCTTGAGGCGTTCAAGGTTGATTTTGCGATTTTGAAGCAGAATGACGTCACCTTATCGCAGATTCTTGGATAATTGTGGTGAATTAATGATAATCGACACACGCAGGTCGCGCGCTTTTGCAGTCAACTCAGCCAACGCCCCGGTTAGTAAAACTCAATCACAAAAGCGCGAGCCCACTCATGTACAGCTGAGTGCTTGTTCCAAAGTTCTTTGTGCTTCTTTTTCCTCTGGCCAGTCAATCGGCTCAAATGTTTACTTCGATACTTTTAATCTTAACCTCCTACCATCATACCATAATATTTAACTGTATGTGTTGTATGTATCAGCTCCTAGTCGGATCGTGAGTCATTAAGGTTTGGCTGAGGACTGTTAGTTTGGGGGTCGCAAGGACAGAACTAATGCAAGCAATACGCGCAAAGATTAACAAGGTTGTTGGTTAGTAACCATTTACACCCAAGATCAAGAATACGTTAATGGTGAAATTCGTATTTATTCATGACTTGCGCAATGGTTTGGTAAGGAAAGCAGTCAGTTCTGATAAGAACTATTGGTGATTACCAAGTGGACTGATGTGTAAATACAAAACACGGCAATTTATACTGGAAGTGACAATGGGCGCGAATGCAATAAAACAGGGCGTCCGCGTTATATGACGTTTGTCGTGATAATCAGTGTGTTGTTCTCTTGTACAACCGGTGCAATTTATATAATGATTGTGGGAAATTCTCACACGAGAATTTGCAACAAGGCAAATAACAATAAACCGCAACAGAGTTCGCTTAAGTGTCCGATACGTTGATGAAAAGAGGGAAAGATTGTCATCTGAAACAGAAAAGAAACTGATGCTCTGGGGTCAAATAGCAACTCGGTTTGTTGCGTCATGAACATACAACTCAGGTGGGTGCAAGAGAATAAATAGATGTAAATATAAATATAAATAGAGATGGGCTCTATATCGTTTGGTCTTAATTAAATTTTGATCGCTTAATATTGTTCTTTCGCCTAGGTTTGGCGGCCGCGTCCGCTATATTTATTAAATTATATCCTTTTTTAATGACGTGTTTTAACGACTGTTCGTTTTGCGTCTTCACCTGTTCCTGTGTTGCTATTTTATTCGCTTGCCATTTTTAAATACTAGGCCAAAAAAATGAAGTCACTAAACTAACTAAGAGAGTGTCAACCACGTATTTTACCACCACTATTTGTAAAACACATTTTGTACCATATGTATATATATATGCGAGCAGGGTCCCTAACTACCATATGTATTTTATACACCGGGTATGTAGTTTGTTTCTGCATGCATAAACGCATGGGTCCCTAAGGTAACAATCCGATCTTGATATTATTGTTCCCCACACAATATATGTTAATGTTAGATATGTGCACGTCAGGTCCATGTTAATTAACATTTCAGAAAGTTTTAACCGGACTGTCATAGTTTTGTTTCTGCAAGCATAAACGCATGGGTCCCATAGTTATTAAACCAAACTTCTTTTCCATGTGCAGTTATAAAAATAATACGCGTGTGAGATTTCCGAACATTTTACCACAAATGTTTTAATTTAAGCTTCTTGCCACGCGCTGTAGTATAATGAAGGTCAATTCCCAAAACAGCCCGATTGAGTTTCATTATTTCGGGGGAATTCCACTGGGCTTAGTAGGCCTACATTAATTTCTGTTTTTACATATCTGAGTAATGTTATCAAAGTTAGATGTTTGTTAGATAATCTAACAAACAGTTTTAGTCCGCTTTGGCGACTCCTTGTTGGAGATGTCGGCGCGATATGGCATGCCTGTTACAATCATGGTTTTGAAACAAGTCGTAATATTTAGGGTATTTCCCTGATATTGTATTTCTTTTTTCTCAATGGTACAACGTCGGATAGGGGACTAATATTTTAGCCGACCAAGCGCTATGCCCTAAAGAGCTTATTTTTAAAAAATACCGTTTTGGTTTTTCAACTCCCAGGGGAATTACCCTGGGTATATTACCCAAAATTTTGGTTTCCGCATAATTAGGCCTTGTTGTCTAACAAATGGCAAAGTTTCATTGCGATTTCATTACGTTTTCTAGTAGATGTCGGAGCCACAAGCCATGCCTGTCACAATCATGATTTGAGAAAAAAATCTTTCTTTTTAGGGTATTTCCCCGAGGTAATTTTTTAAATTCTTTTATGTGTTTTATCAGTGACTAATGCACTCACATTTTATTAAATCTAATTTAAATTGGAGAAGCCATTTGAGCGCTATGCGCAAAAAAGCTAATTATTTTTTTAAAAATACCGTTTTGGTTTTTCAACTCACAGGGGAATTCCCCTGGGTATATTACCCAAAATTTTGGTTTCCGCATAACTAGACCATGCTGTCTAACAAATGACAAAGTTTAATTGCAATTTTAATACTTATTCTGTTAGAATGTCGGGCCACAAGCCATGCCTGTCACAATCACGATTTGAAAACAAAATCTTATTTATTAGGGTATTTCCCTGGGTATTTTTTAAATTCTTTTAGGTGTTTTATCAGTGGCTAATGCACTTAAATTTTATCAAATCTAATTGAAATTTGGAGCAGCCGTTTAAGCGTTATGCGCAAAAATAACTAACTTTTTTTTAAAAAACTCCATTTCGGTTATTTACCTCCCAGGGCGAATTCCCATGGGTATATTACCCAAAAGTTTGGTTTTTGCATATCTAGGACATATTGTCTAACAAATGACAAAGTTTTATTGCGATTCCATTACTTTTTCTAGTATATGTTGGGGCCACAAGCACATGCCTGTCACAATCATGATTTAAAACAAAATCTTATTTTTTAGGGTATTTCCCTAGGTAATTTTTTTAATTCTTTTAAGTGTTATATCAGTGGTTAATGCACTTACATTTCACCAAATTTAAACAAAGAGAGAGAAGCTGTTTAAGCGCTATGCCTCAAAAAGGTAAATTTTTATTAAAAAATACTGTTTTGCTTTTTAACGTCTCAGGGGAATTCCCCTAGATTTATTACCCAAAATTCTGGCTTCTGCATATCTAAACTATGTGGTCTAACAAATTACCGAGTTTCATTATGATTCGATTACCCTTTCTGGTAGATGTTGGGTCCACAAATCATACCTGTCAAGCGTTTGACGAAAAAAAAAAAAAAAAAAAAGAAAAAAAAAAAAAAACGGACAAAAACAATATGTGTCCCATTTTTCCAAATGGGACCCATAATAAATAGAGATTGCTATGCGGTCGATGTGTTTTGTAAATTGATCAGATACTACTTTTTTCGAAATATATTGGGCAGTAATCGCAGCTTTGGTTGCATTTTCGAGCAAAGTGACCAAAGAGTTAGTGGAACCAACTAACTTCACCTGCGGCATTGGGGATATCAGAAGGTTTCAATTACGTCGGGGTCACCAATGTGAGCTGCATGATATCAATAGCAGGTTGCGGACGAAACCAGCTATACTTGATTACCCACAATAAGCAAGCAATGGCTTTTAACTCAAAGGACATCTACTTTAATAATAGCCATTGAAATACTGCTTTTCTCCAATGTACTTTCAACATCTAAGTGAGCTGCAAAGTCAACATCTTGATGGTTTGCGTATTTAGTTAGTAGCTCCATTGTACTCTATAAATGTGCCCGGCATTGTAAAGAAGAATTTACTCAAGGAAACAACAAATGGTGAATATTTTTGTTAGGTATTTAAAAGTTAACAAACAGCAACATGGTTTGGGGAATATGGGCATCGAACAGATGTGAATATGTCCATAATAGGAGTTGTTAGCATTCCCAACACTTTTTGACAATTTACAAACGTAAATGATCAATACCTTCAGCAGATTCCCCGATATTCGAGACTTTTGGTTCCTTATTCAAATTGTTGTATTGTGTAAACCATTCCTTAGTTTATTGCATTACCGCCGATAACTATAATGATTACTCCCCCACGCCCTCGACATTCCTACATTCCCCGCGCGAGCTAATTGTATATACCACGTGTTTGTTTGCCTGTTTAAGGCAGTTGGTACTCGGCACGATCAGAAAACAACACAAATACCTCAATACACAACATGCTACATCAACACTAAAACCTAGATTCAATCGAGTTGAACGCTTCGCGTAACTTGTGACATCATCATAAAACAGAAGATATGGACGGGTGCCGCTTGGCGATAAACCTAATGTACATTTTCGACCTATATTATTCTCATTATTATGGGTCCCAATTGAAAAATTGGGGGACATATTGTTTTTGTCCGTTTTTTTTTTCTTTTTTTTTTCGTCAAAGGTTTGACAGGCATGGCATGGCGCCCCGACATCTACCAAAAGGAATAATGGAATCGCAATGAAACTCGGTGATTTGTTGGACAACATGGTCTAGATATGCAGAAACCAAGATTTTGGGTAATAAATCAAGGGGAATTCCCCTAGGAGGTTAAAAACCAAAACGGTATTTTCACGAAAAATTGCGCTTTTTGTGGCATACCGCTTGAACGGGTGCTCCAATATGAATAGGATTAGGTGGAATGTAAGTGCATTAGTTACTGATTTATCACTTAAAAGAAATAAAAAAAATACCTAGGGAAATACCCCAAAAAATTAGATTTTGTTCTGAAATTATGATTGTGACAGGCATGCCATGTCGCCCCGACATCTACCAAAAGGAGTAATGGAATCGCAATGAAAATTGGACATTTTTTAAACAATATGGTTAAGATATGCAGAAGCCAAAATTTTTGGGTGATAAATCCAGGGGAATTCCCCTGGGACGTTAAAAACTAAAAAGCTATTTTTTTCTAAAAAAATTGCCTTTTTTGGGCAAAGCGCTTGAAGCGCTGTTACAATTTCAATGAGATTTGGTGAAATGTAAGTGCATTAGTCACTGATTTAACACTTGAAAGAAATAAAAAAATTACCTAAGGAAATACACTAAAAATAAGATTTTTTTCTTAAATCATGATTGTGACAGGCATACCATGTCGCCCAGACATCTACCAAAAGGAATATTGGAATCGAAATAAAAATTTAAAATTTGTTGGACAACTTGGTCTAGATATGCAGAAACCGAAATTTTGGGTGATAAATCTAAGGGAATTCCCCGGAAGCGTTAATAACCAAAACGGTATTATTTCTAAAAAAACTAACTTTTTCTGGCATAGCGCTTAAACAGCTGCTCCAATCTGATTCAGATTTGGTGGAATGTAAGTGCATTAGCTACTAATTTAACAATTAGAAGAAAAAAATTAGGGTAATACCCTAAAAATAGGATTTTGTTCTCAAATCATGATTGTGACAGGCATGGCATGACGCCCCGATATCTAAAAGAAGGAATAATGAAATAGTAATAAAGCTTTGTCATTTGTTAGACAACATGGTCTAGATACGCAGGAGCAAAATTGTGGGTGATAAATCTAGGGGAACTCCCCGGAGACGTTAAAATCCCAAACGGTTATTTTTCTAAAAAAAAATAGCTTTTCGGTACATAGCGTTTGAACGGCTGCTCTAATTTTGATCAGATTTTGTGGAATGCTAGATCGTTAGCCTTGTGACAAGCATGACACATTGCACTGACACCTTCAACAAGGATTCGTTAAAAACTTTAAGAATTGACTCACATATGTAAAAACAGAAACTTATGTACCAATCCCATAAGGAATTCCCCGAAGCCATGAAAAACTAAATCGAACTGTTTTAGGAATTTAGCTTCATTTCAATACAGCACTTGAAAAAAAAGCTTTAATTTAAAACATTTGTGATGAAATCTTATTGTTCTTTTTTAACAACACATGAAGAAGAAGTTTGGTTTGATAACTATGGGACCCATGCGTTTATGCTTGCAGAAACAAAAACTACATACACTGTGTATTAAATACAAAATGTGATTAGGGACCCTGTAGCATGTATATATGGCATACAAAATGTGTTTTACAAATAGTGGTGGTTAAACACGTGGTTGACACTCTCTAGTTACAATAGAAGTTTGTTGCTTTTTTCTGTTATATCAACGTAATAAAGATACAAAAACAAGGAATTTTGTTTTAGAATAGGATAGGATAAGATGTTCGTATTTATACCCGTGAATGGGAAAACCAAGGGAGTTAACACACGGGCAATCGTTAGATCACCTCGCAACCACCGTCGGGTTACCGTCGCACTAAACCACCAGTTTAACCGGTTGGATCGATTTTTGAGGATGTTAAAAGAAATGTGCTTACCAGGGCTGAAAAATATAACTTACTGCTAAGTTGTCTATCAGATGTTTAGTGCGTCGCCTTTCAATCGAAAGGTTCTAGTCTATCGGACCAACTCTGGGTATTGAACACGAAGTTCAACAACATATATTAACAGCACAAATAAACGCTTTCTCTAATTAAAAAAGAATTTCTTTTGCCACATATTTTTACCATAGGAAGATAACAGTTGACCTTCCGATGGCATTTCACATGGAAAGCACGAGCGAATCTATTATATCTGCGAATCAAACAATATAAAGGAAAGGTTTCCATCAAGGAAATTCGACTTAGGGAAACAGAAATTGCTCCTGATCTCACCGAAGCGAGCGAAACAGCATCTGGACATTCCATCAGCCTCCGGTGTCGATATTTCGTTTATGGTGACGCAGGAATATGATGATGCTTCAGCGTTCTAAGGGCATTTCAATGGTGTACATTCTGTACAATTACAATCTTCTACTGTAGATCTGTATCGACCTCATGTGCTTACATAAGATTTACGATCGCACAGCCGGCATTTGCGCTGACAATGCGTCATCACTGAAATATTAGTATTAGGTTTACGATTGTTACCGCAGCTGCCGGATACTTTGCCTATATAAGTTTATTTCACTTTTGCTCGAGAGTCACTGAAATATTATTGTGAGGTTTAATCAGCTGTCGAATAATCTTGTTTATGTAAGTTGAATTTACTTTGGCTCGAAAGGCTGGACGCATTAAGAAACATCTTGTATGTGACGATTACTTAGAGTTTGTCTGAAATCTATGTCGTTTAAACATCTAATGATTTAACTCGTAATTGGTACTAAGTTAATCGCCTCAATTGCTCAATACAATCGATGTTATAAAACTACTGAGGCGTTAATCGACGAACCACAGAAGTCAAGGAGACGTTTACGCAGAAAACCTCAATTAATTAGCGCGCCTCTGAGAGTTGAGACTGCGCGTAGGGAATCGCAGATCGCTTCAGGTGTTGTAACCGGCTTACTTGGGTGCCTACAAGGAACAATCTAACAAAATAGGCAGCGACCTGCAACGGCTCCCTACAGATCTAAGCATATCTCTATCTGTACATAACTACATTTAATCTCCACAGCGAATACGTGTTGGCCACACGTTTGGAGCTTTGTTCGCACGAGCGAAAGTTATGGGGGACAAATATAAATTCTTAGAAGACCTAACCGACTAATTCATTGAGTGTGTGCTCGCTGATACCCCTTGTACATAATACGGGTGTTTCCTCCTTATACGCCACCGATTTAGTTTAGTTTTTTTGTTTCCACGATGAAAACATAAATCAGGACTATTCAAAAAAAATATTTTTTTGGGTTTAGCGGCCACGTCTAATTTTACCGAATTTTAATAATTTATTCCTTGTGTTTTGGGGTGTTCTAACGACTGTCGTTTTTCCGTTTTTCGTGGAAACAAAATATAAACTAAACTTTTCCACCGATTAAATGCAAATAAATTGACACAATCCTTGCAATCTCTTCTTCCACAATACTGCGTGGATAGATCGTTTAAATTCAATACGCAGTAAAACAATTCATTTATATTTCTTTATGTTGTGGCAGAGCTTTAACTTTGTACGTTTTTTTTACCAAGGGTAAAACAAGGAAAGTACAGAGGTCAAGTATTTTATTGGGTTAACACACAGGGGCATAGCTGAGGTAAGTAAAGGTTAGGTTAAGTTAAGAGAGCGGCTAGTTCAAGCGAGGACCAACCAAATGCTCTCTTTGATAATATGAAATCATATTCAGTTTATATACCACACATAACAGAAAACACATGTTTGTGCATGGGGTTTGTACGACGTTAAACAGAAAACTCGGGGGAAACAATTCATCGACTGACCTGCCAAAACAGACAACTAATCGCAATTTCCCATGCACAAAATATGGACACATGGCATGACGACCTAAATGTTAAAATATACAGAAAGACAATTATAAATACTGGTGGGATTCCCACAATGTTTATGCTTCCTTGTGACAAAGACGCAATGGCCGTTGGAGAACAATTTATTACTGCAAGACAACCGTTTTAACGTGGCAATTAGCCAAGAACTGTGTGTATATCGCCTTCACCTGTACATACGACTTATTCACCAGCGTTGTATGTTTACTGTGCTCGCGTGTGAACAAGAATAAAATCAACCTTCCGTGACGGAGTCGGCTGGAGTCATTTCGGAGTCTCAGTGGCCAGGGAGCTTCAGGTCCATACTAGTGCTAGTCATAGGCGCTAATTAAGCCCCACAGCCCCACCATAAGACCCCTTTACCCAACACGCATTATGTGAATTATACACAACACACTGTGATAGCTTTGTAAACCATACTGTAGGTGCGAGGTAATCTGTGGATCGTATTTGAACGGGGACGAAAAAATAAATGATAAAATCTGGTCAATGGACTTTCAAACATGGGAAAGCCCCCAGATGACGTGTTGTTTTGAATGAGAGTCAGCAAAAATTAAAGGTTCGAACCCAGGAGGTTTTTGTTGTTTAGTTTAATTTCTATTTCTTCATATACATTGAGTATATACACCATTATTAATATGATTGGAGAATCCGAAAAGAATGCAAAACAAGAGTCGTTATAAGTTATAACTCGTTGGTTATTTAATGTCGGAACTTGTGATGATAGACAGCTTCTTTCATCATATTACCTGTCCCTCTATTTTGTACCGGTACCTCTAAATACTACAGCACCGCTTGGAGCGCTTGAAGCGCTTGCAGCGCTTACTATACTTCGTAATTACAAAAGCCATGATAATAATGTTAGGGTTGGGGTTAAAGTTAGTTCTGGGGTTAAGATTAGTGTTTGGAACAGGGTTAGAATTACTTTCCAGCGCTAGGTCCGCTAGAGTTAGTTTTAAACATGAGGTTGGAGTTAGGGTTAGTTCTGGGGTTAAGATTAGTGTATAGGCAAGGGTTTAAATTAGTTTCCGCAGTTTTAATGCTCAGTTTCCCTCCTTTATGCTGACCAAATAAAAATCTTGAATCTTGAATTTTCCCGCTTTCCCTCCTTTTAGTGTTGCCCATTGTAGAATTCAAGGTTTATACCGGAATTATAACAGGAAACACAAATTTGTATGCAAAGCATGGTGGGTGATAGACGCGCAAGATACGATTTATCAAGTGTCAAAATAGTTGCATACTTGGTAAATATTGCATGGAATCAATAAATGTTTTAAATGTTTTAAAAGGAATGTCTCAATCATATGCAACACACAGAAATACATATGTTGGGGGAAACTAAAAGGAGGGAAGGTAGGAAGAAGGGAAACTGCACAATAAAATGAAGATTATGATATTAGAGTTAGTTTTAAACATGGGGTTGGAGTTGGGGTTAGTTCTGGGTGATATTAGTGTTTAGGGAAAGAATTATATTAATGTCCATAGTTTTGGCTAGCAGTGGCCTCCTTCCAGCTTTCCCTCCCTTTTACATTTCCCATTCGGTAACCTGATGGTGGGCGCTAGGTGATCTGTTTGTTAACCAGTATGGAAGGCTTGAAATGCACGCACAAGTTTAAAATACAGGCATCAAATGCATTATGTTTCGTGAAAACATCGCGACCTAATGTTGAGTGCACACCTTTATAAATATTAATTAAAGATCAATTATAATAAATTGCGTTTACGAATTGTAAGTGCTTGCTTACAAGATTAGCTCAATGGTTCAACTGGTAGGAATGTGGTCCTTTCATCTATTCCGGTCAAGCATTTAATCAGCTTCCTTCAGGACACGGGCCGACTTGACCGATATATCCTGGATCCATGATAGCTCGGGGCGCTGAAGTAATGGGCCTTCATGGCCTAAATTCCTGGTCCCGGATCTATTATGAACACATATATAATAACCTCTCAATATAATTAGCGAAAAGTGTGATTCGCTATCAACTTTACATTTTACATGGTTTCAAATTGAAGTTTCAAATTATTTCATGTTAATGATAGTTTAAATCGTTGATGAGCTTTCCATGTTACTTTTCAGACAAACCCCACCTATCCAACCCCTCTGGTATATTTATCTTTTTTATTTTTAGTTTCTGCACAAAATGGCAAAAAATGAGAAAAATTTTGAAACTTTATGTTCGTATGTTAAACAAACTCATTCCCACGACCTTATAAGGATATTACTTCAACGAGAAGACAATGCCCATTATTCTGTCATCATCAACGGAACGGATTTGCTTGAAAAACACACAATTTTCGCCGAAATTTTATTTTTTCAATCTGAAGAACTTTTCAAATTATTCGACGAAGTTTTGATTCATCTGTCGTCGGAGATTTGCCGGAGTCATCATTTGAGGAGTCACATGACGTTGAAACCGAACATCCACGCTCGATTCGAGAAACTTCCTCGATGCGCTGAGTTATGGAGAGATCGGGTCCCGAAGTCACGTGACGTCGGAAGTTTCCTCGCGGTGCAGGGGACGGTGATCCGAACCTGCTCCTCCAAGATCCTCGAATCCAGGAAGGAATTTGTGTGCGGGAAGTGCGGCAACGCGTTCACGCTGGAAGCGAGTTTCGAGCAGAACTACTCCATCGTTACGCCCACTAGGTGTCCCGTGGGGAAGGAGTGCAACTCGAAGAAGTTTGTGTCGGTGGACGAGCCAACGAGGACATCTAGTGGGAAGAGTGGAGGAAGATGCATCGATTACCAGGAGGTGAAAGTCCAGGAGCAGATACGGAGGTTGGCGATGGGAACGATCCCACGATCCGTCACCGTCGTCCTCGAGAACGATCTCGTAGATGTTTGCAAAGCCGGTGACGACGTCGTCATATTTGGCGCTGTGTCATGTCGCTGGAGTGGATTGAGTCTATCGAAGCCGTGTCAGTTGGAGTTGGTGATGAAAGCGAACAACGTTGTGGTGAGCAACGATGAGCGGCGGACGGAGGATGCAAGGATCGATCTCGATGATGAGTTCCAGTGTTTCTGGGCTGCGCACGAGGGGAGACCAATGGCTGCGAGGAACCTCATACTCGAGTCCATGTGTCCGCAGGTGTACGGGTTGTACGTGGTGAAGCTGGCCGTGGCGCTGATCCTGGCGGGTGGCGTGCCGCGCACAGATGCCACGGGGTCACGCGTGCGTGGCGAGTGTCACTTGCTGCTGGTCGGCGACCCCGGCACCGGGAAGTCGCAGTTTTTGAAATACGCGTGA
>CH003014.1:70543-84646 GCA_000149265.1 Ciona savignyi | reverse complement strand
ACACTGCTTTGGATTCTACAGTTGGAAACACTGCTTCAGATTCTACAGTTGGAAACACTGCTTTGGATTCTACAGTTGGAAACACTGCTTCGGATTATGCATCTGGAAACACTGCTTCGGATTCTGCAGCTGGAAACACTCCTTCAGATTCTACAGTTGGAAACACTGCTTCGGATTCTGCAGCTGGAAACACTCCTTCAGATTCTGCTGTTGGAAACACTGCTTTGGATTCTACAGTTGGAAACACTGCTTTGGATTCTGCAGCTGGAAACACTCCTTCAGATTCTGCTGTTGGAAACACTGCTTTGGATTCTACAGTTGGAAACACTGCTTTGGATTCTGCTAGGGATTTGGCATCTGGAAACACTGGTTCAGATTCTGCAGTTGGAAACACTGCTAAGGATTTAGAACCTGGAAACACTGCTTTGGATTCTACAGCTGGAAACACTGCTTCAGATTCTGCAGTTGGAAACACTCCTTCAGATTCTGCAGTTGGAAACACTGCTTCGGATTCTGCAGTTGGAAACACTGCTTCGGATTCTACAGCTGGAAACACTGCTTTGGATTCTGCAGTTGGAAACACTGCTTCGGATTCTACAGCTGGAAACACTGCTTTGGATTCTGCAGTTGGAAACACTGCTTCGGATTCTATAGTTGGAAACACTGCTAAGGATATAGAACCTGGAAACACTGCTTCGGATTTTATGGTTGGAAACACTGCTTTGGATTTGGCACCTGGAAACACTGCTTCGGATTCTATAGTTGGAAACACTGCTTTGGATTTGGCACCTGGAAACACTGCTTCGGATTCTATAGTTGGAAACACTGCTTTGGATTTGGCACCTGGAAACACTACTAAGGATTTGGCACCTGGAAACACTGCTTCAGATTCTACAGTTGGAAACACTGCTTCGGATTCTACAGCTGGAAACACTGCTAAGGATTCTACAGTTGGAAACACTGCTTCAGATTCTACCGCTGGAAACACTGCTAAGGATTCTACAGTTGGAAACACTGCTAAGGATTCTACAGTTGGAAACACTGCTAAGGATTCTGCAGTTGGAAACACTGCTTTGGATTCTATAGCTGGAAACACTGAATCCGAGATTCAACGCAAATGTTCATCAGCTAGACTGGCTGAGGAACATAGTTATTTTAAAACTTTCCAAGACCCCAGTGTTCCTTTACTGGCAAGCCAGAGTCCAGTCCCAGTGTTGCCACATGATAATACTGTTGTAGCAGCTACAGACACAATCGCTACAGACACAACTGTTGTAGCAACTACAGACACATTGGCTACAGACACATTGGCTACAGACACAACTGTTGTAGCAACTACAGACACAACTGTTGTAGCAGCTACAAACGCATTGGCTACAGACACATTGGCTAGAGACACAACAGTTGTAGCAGCTACAGACACAAATGTTGTAGCAACTACAGACACATTGGCTACAGACACAATGGCTACAGACACAACTGTTGTAGCAGCTACAGGCACAATCGCTACAGACACATTGGCTACAGACACAACTGTTGTAGCAGCTACAGACACAATCGCTACAGACACAATCGCTACAGACACAATCGCTACAGGCACAATCGCTACAGACAAAACTGTTGTAGCAGCTACAGGCACAATCGCTACAGACAAAACTGTTGTAGCAGCTACAAGCACAATCGCTACAGACAAAACTGTTGTAGCAGCTACAGGCACAATCGCTACAGACAAAACTGTTGTAGCAGCTACAGGCACAATCGCTACAGACAAAACTGTTGTAGCAGCTACAGACACAATCGCTACAGACACAATCGCTACAGGCACAACTGTTGTAGCAGCTACAGAAACATTGGCTACAGACACATTGGCTACAGACACATTGGCTACAGACACAATCGCTACAGACACAACTGTTGTAGCAGCTACAGACACATTGTCTACAGACACATTGGCTACAGACACAATCGCTACAGACACAATCGCTACAGACACAATCGCTACAGGCACAACTGTTGTAGCAGCTACAGAAACATTGGCTACAGACACAACTGTTGTAGCAGCTACAGACACATTGTCTACAGACACATTGGCTACAGGCACAATCGCTACAGACACATTGGCTACAGACACAACTGTTGTAGCAGCTACAGACACAACTGTTGTAGCAACTACAGGCACATTGGCTACAGACACATTGGCTACAGACACAACTGTTGTAGCAGCTACAGACACAACATTGGCTACAGACACAACTGTTGTAGCAGCTACAGACACAACTGTTGTAGCAGCTACAGAAACATTGGCTACAGACACATTGGCTACAGACACAACAGTTGTAGCAGCTACAGACACAACTGTTGTAGCAGCTACAGACACAACTGTTGTAGCAGCTACAGGCACAATCGCTACAGACACAATGGCTACAGACACATTGGCTACAGGAACAACTGTTGTAGCAACTACAGACACAACTGTTGTAGCAGCTACAGACACAACTGTTGTAGCAACTACAGACACAACATTGGCTACAGACACATTGGCTACAGACACAACTGTTGTAGCAGCTACAGACACAACTGTTGTAGCAACTACAGACACAACATTGGCTACAGGCACAATCGCTACAGACACAGCTGTTGTAGCAACTACAGACACAATTGCTACAGACACAATTGCTACAGACACAACTGTTGTAGCAACTACAGACACATTGGCTTCAGACACAACTGTTGTAGCAGCTACAGACACAACAGTTGTAGCAGCTACAGACACATTGGCTTCAGACACAACTGTTGTAGCAACTACAGACACATTGGCTACAGACACATTGGCTACAGACACAACTGTTGTAGCAACTACAGACACAACTGTTGTAGCAGCTACAGACACAATTGCTACAGACACATTGGCTACAGACACAACTGTTGTAGCAGCTACAGGCACATTGGCTACAGACACAACTGTTGTAGCAACTACAGACACAACTGCACAAGGCCACAATCAAATTCTGACAACTGATCAAACAGAAAATGGTAAGTTTCAATAGTGTTAAAAAATTTTGAAATCTTAACCATGTTATTGCAGTATCGCATATGGGGAGTTCCCCCTACAATGTATGCAGTTGGAGGTTTACCCACAACGAAAGTTAAACGAACTCCGCTATTGATCAAGGAGCAACCCCTGTTTGTGCAGGTTTTTTTAGGGGAGAAAAAAAACCCACAGGAGACCGCGGGTTTTGTTTGGCCCCCCTGGGGTCCCCAGAGAAGTTGTACCTTGTGCTCGCTGTCGAGTTTCACCTCGTGCTCGCTGTCGAGTTGCACCTCGTGCTCCATGCAGTTTCGGACTGAATTATGGTTCATGCAGACGCGAGAAGTTGAACCAAACAATGCAACCGATGTACCAGGGCATCGACATGGAGAATATACAGGGGGAAGGAATATTACCCGATCGGATCATGCAAGCCAAGATTAAGATTTTATCTGGGATTAACCAGGTGATTATTATGTAATCCAAGATTAAGGTTTAATCCGGGATTAACCAGGTGATTATTATGTAATCCATGATTAAGGTTTAATCAGGGATTAACCACGTGATTATTATGTAATCCAAGGTTAAGGTTTAATCCGGGATTAACCAGGTGATTATTATGTAATCCAAGATTAAGGTTTAATCCGGGATTAACCAGGTGATTATTATGTAATCCAAGATTAAGGTTTAATCCGGGATTAACCAGGTGATTATTATGTAATCCAAGATTAAGGTTTAATCCGGGATTAACCAGGTGATTATTATGTAATCCAAGGTTAAGGTTTAATCCGGGATTAACCACGTGATTATTATGTAATCCAAGGTTAAGGTTTTAATCAGGGATTAACCAGGTGATTATTATGTAATCCAAGATTAAGATTTAATCCGGGATTAACCACGTGATTATTATGTAATCCAAGATTAAGGTTTTAATCCGGGATTAACCAGGTAATTATTGTGTAATCCAAGATTAAGGTTTAATCCAGGATTAACCAGGTGATTATTATGTAATCCAAGATTAAGGTTTAATCTGGGATTAACCAGGTAATTATTATGTAATCCAAGATTAAGGTTTTAATCCGGGATTAACCAGGTAATTATTGTGTAATCCAAGATTAAGGTTTAATCCAGGATTAACCAGGTGATTATTATGTAATCCAAGATTAAGGTTTAATCCGGGATTAACCATGTGATTATTATGTAATCCAAGATTAAGGTTTAATCCGGGATTAACCAGGTGATTATTATGTAATCCAAGATTAAGGTTTAATCTGGGATTAACCATGTGATTATTATGTAATCCAAGATTAAGGTTTAATCCGGGATTAAAAGGGTGATTATTATGTAATCCAAGATTAAGGTTTAATCCGGGATTAAAAGGGTGATTATTATGTAATCCAAGATTAAGGTTTAATCCGGGATTAAAAGGGTGATTATTATGTAATCCAAGATTAAGGTTTAATCCGGGATTAACCGGGTGATTATTATGTAATCCAAGATTAAGGTTTAATCCGGGATTAAAAGGGTGATTATTATGTAATCCAAGATTAAGATTTAATCCGGGATTAACCAGGTGATTATTATGTAATCCAAGATTAAGGTTTTATCCGGGATTAACCACGTGATTATTATGTAATCCAAGATTAAGATTTAATCCGGAATTAACCAGGTGATTATTATGTAATCCAAGATTAAGGTTTAATCCGGGATTAACCGGGTGATTATTATGTAATCCAAGATTAAGGTTTAATCCAGGATTAACCAGGTGATTATTGTGTAATCCAAGGTTAAGGTTTAATCCAGGATTAACCAGGTGATTATTATGTAATCCAAGATTAAGGTTTTATCCGGGATTAACCACGTGATTATTATGTAATCCAAGATTAAGATTTAATCCGGAATTAACCAGGTGATTATTATGTAATCCAAGATTAAGGTTTAATCCGGGATTAACCGGGTGATTATTATGTAATCCAAGATTAAGGTTTAATCCGGAATTAACCAGGTGATTATTGTGTAATCCAAGATTAAGATTTAATCTGGGATTAACCAGGTAATTATTATGTAATCCAAGATTAAGATTTTATCCGGGATTAACCAGGTGATTATTATGTAATCCAAGGTTAAGGTTTAATCCGGGATTAACCAGGTGATTATTATGTAATCCAAGGTTAAGGTTTAATCCGGGATTAACGGGGTGATTATTGTGTAATCCAAGATTAAGATTTAATCTGGGATTAACCAGGTAATTATTATGTAATCCAAGATTAAGGTTTAATCCAGGATTAACCAGGTGATTATTGTGTAATCCAAGATTAAGATTTAATCCGGGATTAACCACGAGATTATTATGTAATCCAAGATTAAGGTTTAATCCGGGATTAACCAGGTGATTATTATGTAATCCAAGATTAAGATTTTATCTGTGATTAATCAGGTGATTATTATGTAATCCAAGATTAAGGTTTAATCCGGGATTAACCAGGTGATTATTATGTAATCCAAGATTAAGGTTTAATCCAGGATTAACCAGGTGATTATTATGTAATCCAAGATTAAGATTTAATCCGGGATTAACCGGGTGATTATTATGTAATCCAAGATTAAGGTTTAATCCAGGATTAACCAGGTGATTATTATGTAATCCAAGATTAAGGTTTTAACCGGGATTAACCGGGTGATTATTATGTAATCCAAGATTAAGGTTTAATCCGGGATTAACCAGATGATTATTATGTAATCCAAGATTAAGGTTTAATCCGGGATTAAAAGGGTGATTATTATGTAATCCAAGATTAAGGTTTAATCCGGGATTAAAAGGGTGATTATTATGTAATCCAAGATTAAGATTTAATCTGGGATTAACCACGTGATTATTATGTAATCCAAGATTAAGGTTTTAATCCGGGATTAACCAGGTAATTATTATGTAATCCAAGATTAAGATTTAATCCGGGATTAACCAGGTGATTATTGTGTAATCCAAGGTTAAGGTTTAATCCAGGATTAACCAGGTGATTATTATGTAATCCAAGATTAAGGTTTAATCCAGGATTAACCAGGTGATTATTATGTAATCCAAGATTAAGATTTAATCCGGGATTAACCGGGTGATTATTATGTAATCCAAGATTAAGGTTTTAACCGGGATTAACCGGGTGATTATTATGTAATCCAAGATTAAGGTTTAATCCGGGATTAAAAGGGTGATTATTATGTAATCCAAGATTAAGATTTAATCCGGGATTAAAAGGGTGATTATTATGTAATCCAAGATTAAGGTTTAATCCGGGATTAAAAGGGTGATTATTATGTAATCCAAGATTAAGATTTAATCCGGGATTAACCACGTGATTATTATGTAATCCAAGATTAAGATTTAATCCGGGATTAACCAGGTGATTATTGTGTAATCCAAGATTAAGATTTTATCCGGGATTAAAAGGGTGATTATTATGTAATCCAAGATTAAGGTTTAATTCGGGATTAAAAGGGTGATTATTATGTAATCCAAGATTAAGGTTTAATCCGGGATTAAAAGGGTGATTATTATGTAATCCAAGATTAAGGTTTTAATCCGGGATTAACCACGTGATTATTGTGTAATCCAAGATTAAGGTTTTAATCCGGGATTAACCACGTGATTATTATGTAATCCAAGATTAAGGTTTTAATCCGGAATTTAACCACGTGATTATTATGTAATCCAAGATTAAGGTTTTAATCCGGGATTAAAAGGGTGATTATTATGTAATCCAAGATTAAGATTTTATCCGGGATTAAAAGGGTGATTATTATGTAATCCAAGATTAAGGTTTAATCCGGGATTAAAAGGGTGATTATTATGTAATCCAAGATTAAGGTTTAATCCGGGATTAAAAGGGTGATTATTATGTAATCCAAGATTAAGGTTTTAATCCGGGATTAACCACGTGATTATTGTGTAATCCAAGATTAAGGTTTTAATCCGGGATTAACCACGTGATTATTATGTAATCCAAGATTAAGGTTTAATCCGGGATTAACCAGGTGATTATTATGTAATCCAAGATTAAGGTTTTAATCCGGGATTAAAAGGGTGATTATTATGTAATCCAAGATTAAGATTTAATCCGGGATTAAAAGGGTGATTATTATGTAATCCAAGATTAAGATTTAATCCGGGATTAACCACGTGATTATTATGTAATCCAAGATTAAGGTTTAATCCGGGATTAACCAGGTGATTATTATGTAATCCAAGATTAAAGTTTAATCCGGGATTAACCAGGTGATTATTGTGTAATTCAAGATTAAGGTTTAATCCGGGATTAACCACATGATTATTATGTAATCCAAGATTAAGGTTTAATCCGGGATTAACCGGGTGATTATTATGTAATCCAAGATTAAGATTTAATCCGGGATTAACCACGTGATTATTGTGTAATCCAAGATTAAGGTTTAATCCGGGATTAAAAGGGTGATTATTATATAATCCAAGATTAAGGTTTAATCCGGGATTAACCACGTGATTATTGTGTAATCCAAGATTTAGGTTTAATCCGGGATTAAAAGGGTGATTATTATGTAATCCAAGATTAAGGTTTAATCCGGGATTAACCAGGTGATTATTATGTAATCCAAGATTAAGGTTTAATCCGGGATTAATCAGGTGATTATTATGTAATCCAAGATTAAGGTTTAATCCGGGATTAATCATGTGATTATTATGTAATCCAAGATTAAGGTTTAATCCGGGATTAACCACGTGATTATTATGTAATCCAAGATTAAGGTTTAATCCAGGATTAACCAGGTGATTATTATGTAATCCAAGATTAAGGTTTAATCCGGGATTAACCAGGTGATTATTATGTAATCCAAGATTAAGGTTTAATCCAGGATTAACCAGGTGATTATTGTGTAATCCAAGATTAAGATTTAATCCGTGACTAACCGGGTGATTATTATGTAATCCAAGATTAAGGTTTAATCCGGGATTAACCAGGTGATTATTATGTAATCCAAGATTAAGATTTAATCTGGGATTAACCAGGTGATTATTATGTAATCCAAGATTAAGATTTAATCTGGGATTAACCAGCTGATTATTATGTAATCCAAGATTAAGGTTTAACCCGGGATTAACCGGGTGATTATTATGTAATCCAAGATTAAGATTTAATCTGGGATTAACCAGGTGATTATTATGTAATCCAAGGTTAAGGTTTAATCCGGGATTAACCAGGTGATTATTATGTAATTCAAGATTAAGATTTAATCCGGGATTAACCGGGTGATTATTATGTAATCCAAGATTAAGGTTTAATCCGGGATTAACCATGTGATTATTATGTAATCCAAGATTAAGATTTAATCCGGGATTAACCAGGTGATTATTATGTAATCCAAGATTAAGGTTTAATCCGGGATTAACCAGGTGATTATTATGTAATCCAAGATTAAGGTTTTATCCGGGATTAACCAGGTGATTATTATGTAATCCAAGATTAAGGTTTAATCCAGGATTAACCAGGTGATTATTATGTAATCCCAGATCTAATATAATCCGCAATGAACCATGTGATTATTATACGTTGATTGCCTCCGTGGAGCTTGTGCTGCTGTTTATAACCTGAGTAGGGGTGAATAATAATCTCCTGGTAAATCCTGGATTAACCAACAACACAACCCCCCCGACCCAGGTTATATTTTTTTTGTTGTTGGGGGGGTTGTGTTGTTGGTTAATCCAGGATTTACCAGGTGATTATTATTCACCCCCACCCAGGTTATAAACAGCAGCACAAGCTCCACGGAGGCAACCAACGTCAGCGGCCATTTTGTCCAACATCAAACCGCTCAACATTGGACACATAGCCCCCAGCAATTTGGTCAGGGGAATCCCCCATTTGGAGCTGACCCGGAATCCCAGCAACGAAGGGGGAGATACGAGGAATGGCTGTACCAGCACCAGCATCTTCTGCAGGTGGGTTTGGGGGGTTATTGGGGGGGTGGTTATTGGGGGGGGGTTGTATCAGCATCAGCATCTGCTACAGGTGGGGTTATTGTGGGTTGGGGGGGTTATTGTGGGTTGGGGGGGTTATTGGGGGTTGGAGGGGTTATTGGGGGTTGTTGGGGTTATTGGGGGTTGGTGGGGTTATTGGGGGTTGGTGGCAAACATCAAACATATTTATGAATCGATCCCAGATGCAAGTCCAATCCTTGGAACTGACAGCCAAACAACACAAGACCATGAAGCAAGCGTTGGCGAAGAAACAAAAGGTTTCTCGGCGGAACAACGATGAGGTTTTCACTCCACAAGACTCGCTGAGTTTATCAACCGTCAATCGACAACAAATTGAAACTCAACGTCAACTAGATGAGGTATTGACTTTGTGTATTGACTTTGTGGGCAACCCCGGTATTGACTTTGTGTGCAACCTCGGTATTGACTTTGTATGCAACCCCGGTATTGACTTTGTGGGCAACCCCGGTATTGACTTTGTGTATTAATTTTGTGGGCAACCCCGGTATTAATTTTGTGGGCAACCCCAGTATTGACATTGTTGGCAGGTATTGAACGAGCAGCGAAAACACTCGGAATTGATGAAGGATTACAATTTGAAGCAATACCAAGCAAGATCAATACATCCCATAATTGGACCCCAGGGTATTCCCCACCAACCCCAGGAAATTACCCATCAAACACAGGGACAGGGAATTCCCCTACAACCCCAGGGTATTCCCCATCAACCATCAGGAATTTCCCAACAACCACCGGGAATTCCCCACCAACCCCAGGGAATTCCCCACCATTCTCCAAGAATTCCCCATCAACCCCAGGGAAAGTCCCCAATCAACCAATCCCAGATGATCCATAATATCAGGTGACTTAAAATGTTTCACCCGCATTTCACCCACATTACACCCACTTTTCACTCCACTTAACCCCCACTTAACCCCTCTATCAACAGGCAAATGAACCCAACTCACCTTCCACACGGGGTGATCATTTCATCGGGGGAATTCCCCCTGAACCCCAGTTACCCCAGCTCCCAATCCCGCAACCACCAGATGGGTCAAGTCGCCTCGGTCAACGTAAACATGGGGGGCACGATGACCCCTGTTCATGCTGGGTTCATTCAGGGAAATCCCCCCATTTCCCCACAACGACAGGGGAATACCCAGATAACCCCACAGATCCAGGGGAATCCCCATATATCACCCCAAATGCAGAGGAACCCCCAAGTCCCACCCCAGATGCAGGGAAATCCCCAGATTATCCCACAAATGCAGGGGTTTCCCCAGGTTCCCCCCCAAATGCACCGCACCCCACAAATGCCGCAAATAATGCAGGAGGTGAATATATCAAACTTTTCAACTCTGTTCTCAATTCAATATTTTCCAGGAAAAACCGAAACGAAAACGGAAAAAGAAACCGAAGCAAGTGGAAGTCGACCAATACCAGGTGTGATGTCATAATTATTGAATTGTGATGTCATAATTATTGAATTGTGATGTCCAGTGGCGCCGAGTGAGGGTGTTCAGAGTGTGAAATCACACTCTAGAATTTTTGCTTTGTGTAAACACACTCTAGAAAATTCGTCCAAGTTTGTTCTTTTAAAGTAAATTGATGGAAAAAATGTTGCGCGCTCCGGTAAAAACGTAATTTTTAAGCCACTATAAGCAAAAAACGCCGTAGGAAATCGCATAAACGTAATATAATCAGTACTACATAATCGCAAAATCCGGCTGGTGAGGTTTTTGTTACCAAGCCAAAATCCGTATATAATTTTATTCTAATTTGGGCGACGCCGCTAAAGTGCGTTGGACACAAGCCAATTGCGCATTAGTAGTCTGTAAACTAAGGCACAGAGCCAAGTAAACTCTATATTTCTTTTACATGAAAATTGAACACATTGCAATAGCTCCAAAAAATTACAAATCTTGAATCAACGTCAATGTTAGAGTAGTGGACACCGTCATCTGGTATGGACTGGATAATTATTTGAAATATGATAGGGCTACAGTTCAAAACAACAAAATATAATAATACCGATTGAAGAAATACATGCGATTGCCGAACACGCGCTTCGATATATTTATCTAATTAAATTTGCCGATTTGTCAACTCAGCAAATCGTGGCGCAAGGATCAAAGCGACGTAGTCTCTCGGAGATTTGATTGACAGCTGGCTGCTAGCGTATTTAAATTTTGGGTTTCGAGTTTTGTGTTAAAACGTTGTAACGTGATAAAGATTTGATAAAACTGCAGCTGTGCGCTTGGAAACTTTATTTCCTTTACTTTTTGACATTTTTTTTAATCCGGAGTTTTTTAAATTAGTACCCATATGCAGCAAATGATCTGAACCACCACAGCATTCTTTTCGCCGTGGACTTTGGTTAATTTGCCGGGTCCACGGTAAACGGAAAAAAATTCGAGGACTGTTAGTTTATGTAAAATTAGAATACAATAGTAATTCTTTATTACAAAATATAATAAAAACATGTTTTGTTTTAACCAACAATTCAAATACTAAAACGATCTGTATTATTAAGCCACATCAGCAAATTATTAAGCGAATGTTGTTTGTTAAGATAAAATAAATTGGTAAAGAAAGCTAAAATATGGTATCGAAAAAAAATACGAAATTGCAGCCAGGTATTAGCGCATTTTTTAAGTCTATTTCCAGCGTATAGTTAGTTCTAACTCGAGCGAAAGTTTTACTTTGTCCAACACAGTTGAAAATCCATCGGAGTTGGATACGCCATGTTCTTCCACTGCACGTGCGCAAAGTTGATAGAGAATACTCTACATTGCCTACCTTTTGCCCAGTCTTAACTCTTTGTTCAGGACGCATTTAACCCTGCCTTGCACAACATGTGAATCCGAAAGAATGTTTAGCGTTCTCTGACGCGTGAAATCGTATTTACGTTCGACTTATTTGCGCTTGTCTTGAATTACGACCAGATGAAGGATATTGTTATAATTCGTTTCAATACTTTCATTAATGACGTTGGTTAAACACGCTCTTTGCGCAACGCCCGCCGGTGCAGTCTAATGGTTCGTCTTTAATGTGACGTCATACATAAGAGTATTTTACGTTCACACTCTAGATTTTAGAAAGTTCGGCGCTTCTGGTGATGTCATAATTATTGAGTTGTGATGTCACATTTATTGAGTTGTGATGTCATAATTATTTAGTTGTGATGTCACATTTATTGAGTTGTGATGTCACAATTATTGAGTTGTGATGTCACATTTATTGAGTTGTGATGTCACATTTATTGAGTTGTGATGTCATAATTATTGAATTGTGATGTCACATTTATTGAATTGTGATGTCACATTTATTGAGTTGTGATGTCATATTTATTGAATTGTGATGTCACATTTATTGAATTGTGATGTCATATTTATTGAATTGTGATGTCACATTTATTGAGTTGTGATGTCACATTTATTGAATTGTGATGTCATATTTATTGAATTGTGATGTCATATTTATTGAATTGTGATGTCACATTTATTGAGTTGTGATGTCATATTTATTGAATTGTGATGTCACATTTATTGAGTTGTGATGTCACATTTATTGAATTGTGATGTCACATTTATTGAGTTGTGATGTCATATTTATTGAGTTGTGATGTCATAATTATTGAGTTGTGATGTCACATTTATTGAATTGTGATGTCACATTTATTGAGTTGTGATGTCACATTTATTGAGTTGTGATGTCACATTTATTGAGTTGTGATGTCACATTTATTGAGTTGTGATGTCACATTTATTGAATTGTGATGTCACATTTATTGAATTGTTTATAATAATGCTGTGTTTACAGGGAGTTATGACATCACAATCGTATCAAGCGTACAATCAGTTGATGATGGGAAATCCTCAAATTTTCCCACAATCCAATATGGGAATTCCCCACAGTATGGGGCCCTCTGTTACCCCACCTAGAATGGGGATTCCCCAAAATATGGGTCCCTCTATAACCCCACCTAGAATGGGAATTCCCCAAAATATGGGTCCATCTATAACCCCACCTAGAATGGGGATTCCCCACAGTATGGGTCCTTCCATAACCCCACCTAGAATGGGAATTCCCCAAAATATGGGTCCCTCTATAACCTCACCACGCATGGGAATTCCCCAAATGGCCCCCACAATAACCCCGCCCAGTTTACCCACAACATACCGCGCAATGTCCGACACAAAACCCCTCGAACCCCAGAAGATGCCAATTCCCGGGAATTCCCCAGGTAAGACCCACCCTCGTTCATTAGATCCCAAGGTAAATCCCCCATCTCACCCCCAGGACCAATGGATACGCTGATGATAGCCGGGGCCCCTGTGCACGTTGCCAAGCTCAAACAAGAATTTCGTGAGTTTCAACCGCGTTTTTAACTTTTTGTGGAAAAATTAATTTTCTTCTGCAGCCTCGAAACAATCGGACTCCATTATGATGTCACCACCAACCCCAGGGGAATTCCCCAGATTGGGGTTGTCGGAAAGTGAGCTTGCTATCGTCATGGCAACCGACCCCGACGGGCGATCGTCAGACGCCGCGGAAACGGAAAGTTTGGCGTCGGACGGTCGAACCACGCCACAGCGGTTTGATGCCACACCACAGAGATTAGATGCCACGCCGCAGAGACCTGATACCACACCACAAAGATTAGATACCACGCCACAAAGATTAGATACCACGCCACAGAAATGTGAGGACGGAAGAAAACAACGTCGTCATCTTGATGAGAAGGTGGGTGGGGATTTCCTGGGGTAGGTGGGGACAGGATATTCATGTTTATCCCCGCGAATGGGGAAACCAAGTGGGTTAACACACAGGCAATCGTCAGATCACCTCGCGCCCATCGTCGGGTTACCGGAGCTATTGCAGTGTGTTGTGTATGATAGACACGTTCCTTTAATTAAGTAGAGCCCATTAATCCGCTGGGTTCAGGCAATGTCCGTAAAGTGCCTTGCCCAAGGACACAACCGACTAGCTAGCGACTAGTTTCGAACCTGCAACCTTTCAATTGAAATGCGACGCGAGGTTACCCCCCACCCCCCCCCCCCCCCCC
>CH003014.1:47958-65718 GCA_000149265.1 Ciona savignyi | reverse complement strand
ACAACCCCCCCCAACATAACCCCCCTCACATCCGCAGTCGAGCCACAAGAAACGATGGAAAGCCTCCAACTTCTACCAACGCCATTCGCGCAAAATCAACATCAACTCGCTCATCGGGGTGGATGACAGAAAGGATGATGATGTCATAATTAGATCAGCGGAGGTCAAAGGTCGCGGGAGAGGTCGGCGCAGAGGTGGACCAGGTGAACATTGTGATGTCATAGAGTGGTTGGTTGCCATGACAACCATTGTTGCAGGAGATGAGATGAGGAGCGCCACCAAGCGGTGGAAAGGAATCCGATGGAAGCGTTGGAGCGTGACGTCTCCCATTGTTAAACCGACCAATCAGAAGCCATCGCCCGATGTGGACGCACTGCTTGCCAAATATGGAGTTGCGCTTAAGGTTTGAGCCATTATGACTCGGCATATTTATTCAACAATTATGACTCGGCATATTTATTCAACCATTATGACTCGGCACATTTATTCAACCATTATGACTCAGCATATATATTTCCAGCCGACAAACAAAATGGCCGACAAACGGACCTGCGTTTTGTGTTCGGTGCAAGGGGATGGATTGACCAATGGCGTCGCTCGATTGCTGAACCTTGACGTGGACCAGTGGGTTCACCTGAATTGCGCTTTGTGGTCCGCGGAAGTGTACGAAACACAGGTATATATGATGTCTATGGGTGATATATGATGTCTATGGGTGATATATGATGTCTATGGGTGATGTATGATGTCTATGGGTGATATATGATGTCTATTGGTGATATATGATGTCTATGGATGATATATGATGTCTATGGGTGACATATGATGTCTATGGGTGGTGTATGATGTCTATGGGTGATATATGATGTCTATGGGTGATATATGATGTCTATGGGTGATATATGATGTCTATGGGTGATATATGATATCTATGGGTGATATATGATGTCTATGGGTGATATATGATGTCTATGGGTGGTGTATGATGTCTATGGGTGATATATGATGTCTATGGATGATATATGATGTCTATGGGTGACATATGATGTCTATGGGTGATATATGATGTCTATGGGTGATATATGATATCTATGGGTGATATATGATGTCTATGGGTGATATATGATGTCTATGGGTGATATATGATGTCTATGGGTGATATATGATGTCTATGGGTGGTGTATGATGTCTATGGGTGATATATGATGTCTATGGGTGGTATATGATGTCTATGGGTGATATATGATGTCTATGGGTGATATATGATGTCTATGGGTGATATATGATGTCTATGGGTGATGTATGATGTCTATGGGTGGTGTGTGATGTCTATGGGTGATATATGATGTCTATGGGTGGTGTATGATGTCTATGGGTGATATATGATGTCTATGGGTGATATATGATGTCTATGGGTGGTGTATGATGTCTATGGGTGATATATGATGTCTATGGGTGATATATGATGTCTATGGGTGATATATGATGTCTATGGGTGGTATATGATGTCTATGGGTGATATATGATGTCTATGGGTGGTATATGATGTCTATGGGTGATATATGATATCTATGGGTGATATATGATGTCTATGGGTGATATATGATGTCTATGGGTGATATATGATGTCTATGGGTGATATATGATGTCTATGGGTGATATATGATGTCTATGGATGATATATGATGTCTATGGGTGATATATGATGTCTATGGGTGATATATGATGTCTATGGATGATATATGATGTCTATGGGTGATGTATGATGTCTATGGGTGGTGTATGATATCTATGAGTGATATATGATATCTATGAGTGATATATGATATCTATGAGTGATATATGATATCTATGGGTGATATATGATATCTATGAGTGATATATGATATCTATGCAGGGAGGGGCGCTGATCAACGTGGACATCGCTGTAAACCACGGACGAAATGTGGTTTGCGCGTATTGTATGAAGAAGGGAGCGACTGTGCATTGTAATCGCATGCGATGCACCAACACTTACCACTGCGCGTGTGCGCTGCTCTGCGATTGCCGATTCTATAAGGTGAGTGGGGGTGGGGGTGGTACTATATGACATCACAAATACCTTTATTCCAGGATAAGACAGTGCTTTGCCCCCTCCACATAGTCGGGGCAGGGGGAATTCCCCTACTAACCCAGGGGGAGCACTTAAAGACGCTGGCGGTGTTTCGGAAAGTTTACGTTCAAAGACAGGAGACAAAGCAGATGGCGAGTATCATGCAACAGGGAGAGTTCACTCAAGGTCGGTAACCTCGTGTCATTGACCTTTCGCGTCATTTCTCGTCATTTCTCTATAACCCAGGTGAGAAGAACTACGTCCTGCGTGTTGGCGCCCTCATGCTGCAAGCAGTGGGGCAACTATCTACTCACCAGATGGCGCTCTTCCACAGCAAGTCAGCCATCTACCCGGTTGGCTACAAAGCGACTCGGATATATTGGGACAGCATCGTGAGTTGCCTATCTGAGCCACCTGTCTATCTGAGCCACCTGTCTATCTGAGCCACCTGTCTATCTGAGCCACCTGTCTATCTGAGCCACCTGCCTATCTGAGCCACCTGTCTATCTGAGCCACCTGCCTATCTGAGCCACCTGTCTATCTAAGCCACCTGCCTATCTGAGCCACCTGTCTATCTGAGCCACCTGTCCATCTGAGCCACCTGTCCATCTGAGCCACC
Source organism: Ciona savignyi (assembly GCA_000149265.1). NCBI lineage: Eukaryota > Metazoa > Chordata > Ascidiacea > Phlebobranchia > Cionidae > Ciona > Ciona savignyi. The sequence goes on along the minus strand of CH003014.1, from coordinate 63,007 downwards.
TGTCCATCTGAGCCACCTGTCTATCTGAGCCACCTGTCTATCTGAGCCACCTGTCTATCTGAGCCACCTGTCCATCTGAGCCACCTGTCTATCTGAGCCACCTGCCCATATGAGCCACCTGTCCATCTGAGCCACCTATCCATCTGAGCCACCTGTCTATCTGAGCCACCTATCCATCTGAGCCACCTGCCTATCTGAGCCACCTATCCATATGAGCCACCTATCCATCTGAGCCACCTATCCATATGAGCCACCTGTCTATCTGAGCCACCTGCCTATCTGAGCCACCTGTCTATCTGAGCCACCTGTCCATATGAGCCACCCACCCACAGAACACACGGAAGAGATGTATATACGAAAGTTGGATCGGGGAGAAAGATGGGAAACCGTGGTTCGCGACGAGTTACTCGACTGGGAGCATAGGAGAGATCACAATGTGTGGACATGATGTCAATGGTAACGACCCTTGTGTACCAACCCCCATTAACCCCCAACCCCCCATAACAACCCTCCCACCATCACAGAAGGATGGACGGAATTACTCAACAACTTGTCGAACCTACGCGCCCAACAACGAATGTTGAAATTATTCCCCAAATATCTCACCGGGGAGAATTTGTTTGGACTTACTGCCCCAGTGGTGGCAAGGATCCTGGAATCGGTGGGTTAAGTAGGGAATTCCCCCATAGTGGGAGATTGGGAGTTATTTATAATAGTTCTCCCACGATCTTCAAATATATTGATTGTTATATAATTATTACGTCATACTTATGTTATTATGACATCATAGTTACCAAACATTGAGCTTTGTGCAAACTACAAGTTCCGATTCGGGAGATCCCCTGTGTTAGAACTCCCTCTAGCGGTGAATCCGACAGGTTCGGCACGAAGCGAACCTCATGTCAAGCACAACAGGAAAAAGTGAGTTTATATGATTTCTATGTTGTATAAGATTTCTATAAAGACAGCCTCGTATTTATTCAGGCAGAGTGTGGAAGTGAGATCAGAAGTCAGGCAGGTGATAGTCAGTACTAGGGGAACCCCCGTGAGCCCCACCTAACCCCCATCACCCATACAGACCCCACACCCTGATAAGCAATCTGATCAGCGAATACTACGAGTCGACGGGAATCGCAGACGCAGCTTCATCCATCTACGGGAAACACTTCGTTCATTCCAAGTCGTCGCAATATCGTCGCATGAAACTCGATTGGAGGAACAATGTCTATCTCGCGCGATCTAGAATTCAGGTGTGATGTCATGGAATACATGTATGATGTCATGGAATACATGTATGATGTCACACGATTGTTACGTCACACGATTGTTACGTCACATGATTGTTGCATCACATGATTGTTACGTCACATGATTGTTGCATCACACGATTGTTACGTCACACGATTGTTACGTCACATGATTGTTGCGTCACACGATTGTTGCATCACACGATTGTTACGTCACACGATTGTTACATCACACGATTGTTACGTCACACGATTGTTACGTCACACGATTTTTACGTCACACGATTGTTACGTCACACATTGTTACTTCACACGATTGTTACGTCACACGATTTTACATCACACGATTGTAACGTCACACATTGTTACATCACAGGGACTGGGATTGTTCGCGTCACGTGACATCGAGCCGGGAACCATGGTGATCGAATACATCGGTGACATCATCAGGTCAGAGGTCGCAGAGAAACGGGAGAAACAATACGAGGCGGCGAACCGAGGGGTTTACATGTTTCGTCTCGACTCTGATTATATCGTCGATGCCACAGTCACTGGAGGACCTGCGAGGTAATCTCTATGGTATTGCTCGACTGTGGGCATGAGGTGTATTACTGTGCTCGACTGTGGGCATGAGGTGTATTACTGTGCTCGACTGTGGGCATGACGGTGTATTACTGTGCTCGACTTGTGGGCATGAGGTGTATTACTGTGCTCGACTGTGGGCATGAGGTGTATTAACTGTGCTCGACTGTGAGCACTGATGTGTATTACGTAAGTTATTCACCATGTGATCGACTGTGGGCATGAGGTGTATTACTGTGCTCGACTGTGGGTATGAGGTGTGTTACTGTGCTCGACTGTGGGCATGAGGTGTATTACTGTGCTCGACTGTGGACATGAGGTGTATTACTGTGGTCGACTGTGGGCATGAGGTGTATTACTGTGCTCGACTGTGGACATGAGGTGTATTACTGTGCTCGACTGTGGGTATGAGGTGTGTTACTGTGCTCGACTGTGGGCATGAGGTGTATTACTGTGCTCGACTGTGGACATGAGGTGTATTACTGTGCTCGACTGTGGGTATGAGGTGTGTTACTGTGCTCGACTGTGGGCATGAGGTGTATTACTGTGCTCGACTGTGGACATGAGGTGTACTAATGTGGACACCCCCAGATACATCAATCATTCCTGCAACCCGAATTGCGTGGCTGAAGTCGTCAACTTTGAGAAAGAGAAGAAGATAATGATCATCTCCAATCGTCACATCCTCAGTGGGGAGGAGGTAAGTTATTCACCATGTGCTCGCAGTCGAGTTGATGACGTCATTTCACAGTTGAACTACGACTACAAGTTCGACTTCGAGGAAGAAGGGAACAAAATCCCGTGTTTGTGTGGAGCTCTCAACTGCCGCAAGTGGATGAATTGATGGAATAATATGATATCTATGTACATATGTTGTATCATGTATCTTGGTTTAATAAAAGAATTCGTAAGATTTTGTGTGTGGTGTAAGGAGTATCACTCTGGGGGTTTCCCCATAGATAGATCCAAGGGTCATTCGGGAATATTATGATGCGGTGAACCGAGCCTTATTCAGATATGTTTAACAAAGGGTCGTTGATATGTGTTGACCAGTGATGCCCAACATGGGAAATGTTTGTATTTCTATCATGCTTACCGCGAAGTTTTGCAACACTGAACTTTTCAATACATACAATAGAAGATATATTCACGCAATTTCTCAGAAATTTAAAAATATTTCATGGTTTTGGATTTGTTACTTATTCCCGTAGTGGTTTGTATAATAATATGGTCGATACATTTATTACCAAAAGTTATTGTTAGACCTAGAGACCATGCCACACTTTATAACGAGAAACCTAAATTGGAAAATGGCTGAAACTTTGAAATTCTTTCAGTAACATATAATTCCATGAGTTTAATAACTGGTACCGAAAAACTATATTCTTCTTAAAAAATCCATCAAAATATCTTTAACTGCTGTGTGCAGTTCCCGCCTTTCGCCGTTCGTTGTTTTCAACTGCGCAAAACAAAATGACGATTCGTCGTCGTAGTAATAACAAGCTTTGTATTGGTCTTATTGCCTCGTTGATTCAATTCGTCAGCTACCGATCATTCAAATGTTTAATCCTTGCCTAAAATTTATGATTTCCTTGTCAAATCTCTAATGTTTACATTCGATTATTTATTTCGTCCCCGATTAACGGATTTCCCGCTACACGTCATAAGTCACGTGACATAGTAACCACGCGGCCAAACACGTGAGAAGTAGTCCAAGTCGCCAGGTAACTATGATGTTAATTAATTGATTTAATTTAACGCTAATTTACCGGTTAGTTTCGTAGTTTTATTGATGTATTATTATTCAGTTAAACTCGTTTAAGGTTATCGGAGAAGTTTTATTAGTTCCGTAGTTGAATAATTTTCGTTGCCCAGCAGTCACGCTGTTAATGTGTTTAATGTTAGTTCCATAAATGGAATTATATCGGGGTTGGTTTTGAATAGTTTTACCAGCTGTGTTTGTTATTTAAATTCATAAGAAATGTGTCGTTTAGTTTGAAACCAATTCATTTTGCTTGAAACTATGCAAAATAATATTACTAAATATCGAAAACGCAAAAGGTCAAAGTTTGGTGCAAAACGTGATAATATTGTGTCCCGTTTAACACTGGACTATTAGGGAATAGAAATTGAGAAATTTATAATAATTTCCTAATAGTCCAAATAGCTTAGTCGTTCAAATAGCTTAGTGGTTTAGTGTCTTCATCTTAACTGACGATGGCCTCTATGTGAATTCTTCTTTAGTTTTCCCATTTACAGGGTTAAACATGAATATACTATAACAATGTTTATATAGAGTATTTTCACCAACCACACTAGAAAGCATGACCCACCCAACATTCCCCGAGATTATCAATGCTTTTCTCGCTAATCACTAGTACCCTCGTGTGGAAATATGGTTTACAAGGAATTTGTCCCATATTTCCACATTTTATTTTAAACCCATAAACCATGTAGAATCGATGAAGATTTTCAATGTTTGTTAAATAGAGTTTTTAGCATCTAATTTGCATATGCGATCATTTAAAATGGGAGAATGGGGGGAATTATTTTCTGGTTATTTTACCCGACATGGGTCCTGTAGAATATTCTTGCAACTTGTGGCTCCAGTATTTTTTAACCGATATCCATAATTATGGAATGTGTTTATATTATATGTCTGTGGCACCCATATGTAAACTTCTATAAGTATGGCGCAGATGGACAGGTGGTGTGCTTACCTAAGTTGATTTATGTGCAAATATACATAATTAGGACTTAAATGTGGAGCAGATGGACAGGTTGTTGTTGATTGTTTCATCCGTATGAATCGCTTAGTGAGGCAGTTCTAAGCATTTCAGAATTTTTTTAGTTAAACGGGTGAAGGTATGAAACTGGTCGCTAGCTAGTCGGTTGTGTCCTTGGACAAGGCACTTTACGGACATTGCTTGAACCCAGCGGATTAATGGGTTCTACTAAATTGAAGGAACGTGTCTATCATACACAACACACTGCAATATCTTCAGTAAAGCAATGGTGGGTGCTAGGTGAACTGACGATTACCCATGTGATAACCCCCTTGTGTTTTCAAATGGAACCTGAAAGCTTGTAATTGGGAGAATGTGGCGCAGAGATAGACAGGTGGTGCGCTTATCAAGGTTGATATGTCGGTATATGTGATGTAACAGTGGTATGTTGTGCTTTATTCAGCTTTGTTCATAATTCCAGAACAACTCCATTTATGACATCATGAGAGTTTAATAACAAGAAACAAAATGGCCGCCAACTCAGGTAGGAGGGTGGTATGACGTCATTGGGTTGTTTCATTTCATTTCTTCAGATTCCAAGATTTCTTTACAAGAAGCGTTTCAACGTTTCAAGCTTCGACGACAGGTTTGTTGCTTAACATACCCCATTGTGATGTCACAGTCTCACCCCTTCTCTAAACAATCACCATTGTTCTTTTCCCGCCATTTCATGCAGTGCTTCCAGCAACAAAATTATAAAAAATCATTTGGTAATCACTGCTTAACTAACATGTTCGCAACAATGCCCCATTAATGACGCAACAATGAAGGTTTATTAAACATGGAATTACGCGACAAACGCTTCGCGTGTGAATTCGTTCGGTAATTATTTAATTATACGTCACAATGCACCTGGCAACATGGAAGGTATATAAGTCGCGTAATTCGACGCCGTCGCGATTCCGCGCAATCAACGCGCCAAACACGTGGTGGAACACGAGGCTTTGTGACGTCACTACTGTGTTTCGAACGAGTTAGAAGCGTCGATGTTTGTTCCACAGCGTTCGCAATTCAAGTCGTGGAACCGACGACTTTGTTGATTTAGTCGTCTTGTGTTTGAAGTGTTGCCGTGTTGAGGTGATGGCAGTATGATATGGTGGTGGGAGAAATATATTGTGCAACACTGCAAGTCACTGAAACATCAACCCGGTAGTACGATATGTGAGCTGTATAATACTGCCTGGTAATGATGATTCAGTGGCGTCGCGCATACACAGCACCCTTAGTTGCAGGGGAATTCCCGCAGGCTAGTGGGTCAGTTTGTTCAGGAATTCGTTATTAATTCTGTTCGTCGTCGATTGTACCGAAGAAAGCGCATTGTTACGTAGTAATTAATGGTTCGCGAAAGCAGTATTGTCGTGTGAATTCATTATGACGACATAGAGCTAGCGTGGATAATAAGAGGCTTCTATTGTTACGTATCATGGCGGATGGGTATTATTGGATAAATAGAACCAGGAACAGCTATTTTAGCCGCGGATGAATATTTGGGGGTTTTATTCTCGTCTCGCCTCGTTGCGCATGACTGACCACGTCATCCGGGTTACCATGGTAACCGAGCTGTTGTTGTCACGGTAACTGACCATGAATGACAGGGAAGGTTTAATATTGTGATGTCATAGTAGTCGCTTGTCATTCGCGTTGGTCGTCGGTCGCATCTTCATCACGCGGTGTTCTAGAACTCATTCTAACACTGTCTGGTAAAGATGCGATCGGCGGCTACTTTCATCATCATTATGTCGTCATTATTGCGTTTGTTTAAGCAACATCTTCGTAAATCTCCGTTACGTCACAAAGGGGTTTGTCTTTTGTAGCCGTTTCGCGAGTTTCGAGATTTTGTTTTCAACGTAACTATCATCACTGTGACGTAGTAAGCTTCAGTTGACGTAACAATGTCATTGTCAGGAGGAATTAGCAGTGCTTAATAGCGACGCCAAGCGGATTCGTTGTGCGAGGAAGTTACGTCATAAAATGATCGCGCGATGTCGCGGTTACATCGGGACGCCGTACAAGAAGAAATATCATCAACCCGGAAGTGCGTCATAATGGTGTTACGTCACGAGCGATTTCGTTACAATGCATTATGACGTAACACAGGTGAGGCGTACGAGTCCCCATTGTTCCTCGATTGTTGCGGATTGATCCGTCGCGTGATGCGCGATCTACGTCACGAATTCGGCTTCCGCATCGGTCCATGGAACCAGAGCTACATGTTCGACACACTCCCTCTAGTGGTGGGTGATGCCGCTCATATGGAGCCCGGGGATCTGGTGTTCATCACCGGGAGATATTTCAACGAGAAAGGTAATTGTTGTGTCTATATGACGTCATAATGTAGTTGATTGTTCGTAGCTCGACGTCAGCCGCACGATGTCGTCCACGTGGAGGTGTGGGTTGGGTGATTGTGACAAAACAATCGGCGCTCGATGGCACAATGGGACGGTGCAGGTTTGTGACGTCGGTGGTATTAATGACGTCATAATAATTAATGACGTCATAATGTGACGCAGGTGTTCGATAGTTACAAGTTCGAGAGCAAAAGTTACGGGAACATGCGCTACCACTTGAGGTCGATAGAGACCTGGTTGAACGGGGTTTGTAGAAGGTTGGTTGTGTGGCGACATCTTGTGACTGGGGATCCGAATAATCGCGACGTGGCAGCTATTACACGCGCACACACAATACACGCGTGCACCCGCCCACACACAATACACGCGTGCACCCGCCCACGCACACACAATACACGCGCGCACCCGCCCACGCACACACACTCCATTCATATCCGTTCCGCTCCAATCATCCAAGACTTCCCCACTGTTACGTCACATTGTAACAATAACCTTTGTTACACGGATAATGGGTATTGTTAGGATCCCGCCAAAACCGTTGGTTCCGCGCCCGATCGCTATTTTCGATGAAATCGAACAAACGGAAATGACGTAATATTTCCCCAGCTTTTGCCCGCAACACCCATGGAAAGTGACGTCACAATTAAAACCTTCGAAAAAATCTATATTCTACTGTGACGTCACACCCGACAGTGACGTCGAAGGTTAGTCACGTGATGTAATACGGTTGGTTGAATCTGACCACGTGACACAGATGCCAGCGACGAAGATTCATCGACGCAAGATGTCGCACCTTCCAATACTGATTATGACGTCATAGTGAAATCGATTGTCGACACTGCTGTGTGCTGCGCTCTAGCGGAGATTCATCGAGAACAATTGCTTTGAAACATTGTGACGTGATTGCAACACTGTGATGTAATAATACACTTATATTTCGTATGTGTGACGTCATAATTAATACTATTTGAAAGTTGAATTCGTTACGTCATAGAGCAGTCGCGCGTTTCGAACTCCCTCTGCACCTGCTGTGCGATAACAAGGGAGTGTGTGACGTCACAGTAGTTGATAATAGAGCTCATTGTGGAAAGTTTAACGTAACAATGAACATGTTCTTTATGCTGTTAATGTATTGTTACGTCATAAATGCAACCAGGAGTTTCGAATGTGCCAAGTTCGACCGGAAATTTCGTAATAATGACGTCATAGAGAGTTGTTCAGGTGAAAAGGTGGGTGACGTAGCTATGACATCATAACTAACGTCCATTTCGACTAATCTGATGTTCTGACGTAACAATAGCATTGATATAAATCAGTTGAGTAAATTGGTCTTGTACTGCGCATGCGCACTGAGTTATGTCAGATATATCAGCTCAGCTTGAAACTACTGTTGTCATAGAAACATTATTGTAAGAAACCAAGTTGAATTAAGGGGTCAGGTTATTACTGCGCAGTATTTTATTAACATTGAATATCTCCACGGAAAGTGGGAATGATCCTACCATGGGTTGGCTTCGAACCAGCCACCTCGGGGCATACGAGGCCACTATTTAACCACAACGCCAGGTTGCATATATTGTGGGGTCTTGGCTGAACCGAAAGGTTGCAAGTTCGAAACTGGTCGCTAGATAGTCGGTTGTGTCATTGGGCAAAGCACTTTACGGACATTGCCTGAACCCAGTGGATTAATAGGTTTTACTAAATTGAAGGAACGTGTGAATCATACACAGCACACTGCAATAGCTCCGGTAACCCGACGGTGGGCGCGAGGTGATTTGACGATTATCCTATCATCGCACCCACATATGACACACATGTCACCAGCTGTATATGGTTGCCACACAGGGACCAGCTAACAATATGTTGTTCACAATGGACATAATTTTATATCAGACGGGGTGATGGGGTCGGCAGCACACGTCATGACCAACATAGAAAGTCAGCTGGTCCATGAGGTCACTTCCGTTTTATGGGATTTCTATGTTAGGTGTGTTAAAACCTGGGTTGCATTGCGACACCTAGTGATATATAGCTTGATGGAATTGGGACAATTACATCATTCGATGGGTTGTTGTCATATAAATATATTACGTCATATTAATTCATTACGTCATATCAATTCATTACGTCATCTTGCAGTTCTGTATCGCTACTTGGAGCCGAAAACAACGGATCATACTGACACAAGGTGGCATATTGTTATTTGGGGGATGTTTAAATATAATTAACCTCGATAAAATATTTTAACCCCTTAAATACCCCACCAATCCACAAAATAATCCCCAAATAACCCCCCCCTCCAAAACTCCCAAATAACCCACCTACAACACCCCCCCTCCCCCAAAGGTTGTGTACCGGACACGAAGAAAGATCACGTCGACATCGGATGTCAATTCAACAATTGTCAACAATCTATCGTTTGTTCAGGTATTGTCACGTCACCATATTTGTGTTTATGACGTCATAACACTGTTTTACAGGCTCGATTGCGTTCTGCTGCTGCAATCAAACAATGTGTAATAGTGACGTAACAATGGACGGATGCAGTGATCGAAACACAAATCCGTCGCGAAAAGGTGAAATTGATTTGGTCATCACTTGTGAAATTCATTTGGTCATCACTTGTGAAATTGATTTGGTCATCACTGGTGAAATTGATTTGGTCATCACTTGTGAATTTGATTTGGTCATCACTGGTGAAATTGATTTGGTCATCACTTGTGAAATTAATTTGGTCATCACTACGATAATTTCGTAGGTCATAGGTCAGTTGTGACGTCACAAGCGCTGGTCAGTATCTCGATCTTTGTCCTGATTGTTCTCATTGTCACCGTCATAATCCACTGCGCCAACCCTGGTAAGCATTCTAGAAGGATCGCGGAAGAAATTATAAATCGATTTATATTCATCCGCCAGAAATCTTTCTCTGATGACGAAGCTGCATTGTCCCGAAACAAAGTTGATACTGTGACGTAATAAAGCGGAATGGCGCCCACAATAAACCAACAAGAATATGCAAATGAGTGTTGATGTAGATGACGTAGGGGGTTGTGCAGGAAATACCTGATATGTCGTATGGAGGGAGGTGGTACGGGGGGGGGGGGGGGGGTCGCCGCTTATTAAAGCTGGATGCTGGAGCGTTGGCTGATCTTGCTTCAGTCGACTGCCTGACGGTCTCTGGCGAGCTGTGCAGCGGAAAGTCTAGTTTCCACAGAACGCATACCATTTATTATAGTAGCGACGATTTTTAAAGTTTTAATCTCAAACTCGAAGTCTAACTCTCGATTCACTTTAGTTGTATTCTGCGTCTCATTCAATATACGGTTACGTTCGCGAAGCAATTTACTTAGTACGTCATTCAGCATGACGTCAGTTGTATAGGTCAATTTTACTATTTAAATTTCCAGAATATATAGGCCATTTTACGAGGTGCGAGAAGTTTACGTGCGAGACGTTTCACATCTGCACGTTTGACTAACTGTGGGAATTAGGTGGGAAAACTATGTTAACGATTTAAACGGCAAAAATACAAAGGCCCGTACAAGGTGATAATTACGTAACGGGTAATAATATGTGAGAGACTTTAAACCTCAAATGCAAATAAACGACGTTAAAACACAAAATATTTTGGAGATAAATTAAAACAAATAGCAGGAGATGCTACATATATACCAGGGTGCAGGCAGATATGGAGGTTTGACCTCTAAGTGACCACGATATGTTGAACCTCTGCATATGAGGTGATATTATACAGGATGTGGTTTATCGAGCCTTTTATCGCTAAAATCACGAATATACCTACGCATAACAGCATTTATTACGTCATACAGAGGGTCTCGCGGCCAACTATGACGAAGAGTTTCTAGAATTAAAGGCGTGATGGTAATACGTCATAATGACCAGCGATTATAAGCTCGAGGCGCAGCCATTGTTCGACCATTGTTTGTTTTATGCGGTCACAATCGGCATTGTAATATTAAGTGGATAGTATTGTTACGTCATTAATCAGTGTTTGTGACGTCATGGATGATTACGTAGAAGAAGTCGCGTGTCAGGTAGATGATTTGGGTTATGACGTCACAATGAAAGAATGTAAACTTGGAGAACACGGGAAGTGCTTGGTTGTGAGGTGTGTATACATATTGTGACGTCACTATGCAGCTTATTATGACGTGACAGACATGAAGATGGATCGATCACAGCGATCGGGAACCGATGCAGCCACTATGGGGCGCCTCTAGTGAGTGGAAGTTTACGGAACGGGGTTATAATATGTCCATGGCATGGCGCCTGTTTCAATGCTTCCACTGGAGATATCGAGGATTTCCCTGGGCTCGACAGCGTGCATAAGTTCCAGGTGAATTAATCCGGATATGCTGTAATTTGTATCGGATGTGACGTAATAGATCACAAACACATTCTTTGTTCAGGTAACAATACATAAGAATGACGTCATAGTGCGAGCGAAACGTGAGTTTTTGAACGACAACAAACGGAACGATCTGATTGGTCGAGAGTGCCGAGGTAATAATACTCATTGTGACAATTTGTGCATTATTATGACGTCATATTGTTAGTTGATCGTGACGTCAGAGTCTTGATTGTTGGCGGAGGTCCATCGTCATTGACATGCGCAGAAACATTACGTCACAATGGATTCGATGGTGACGTAATAATACTGAGTCGTGACGTACATCTCCCGTACGATCGGCCAAAGTTGAGCAAAAATTTGGACGTCGACGCGGAGGGGATTTCCCTACGCTCCCCGGGGTATTACCCCGATATCGGGGTTCGAGTATACACCAACGCGGTAGGTTGATGACGTCAGTATATGACGTATTTCTGACAAGTTGTGACGTAGGAGGTGATTGGAGTCGATGTGGTTCAAAAGAAGGTTCGACTGGCCAATCAAATCAATGGGCTGGGGGCGGAAGTGACGTATGATAAGTTGGTTCTCGCAACAGGGGGAATCCCCAAGCGTCTGGAACCAACTCTGGGATGGAAACTGAGAAATATATTTGTTCTACGGACGCCAGAAGACGCTAAACTCATACGAGAAGCCAGCGTTGGTGAGTTTGTGACGTCATTGCATGTGACGTCATTACGTATGATGTCATCAACAGGTAAACGTGTGGTTGTCGTTGGTTCGTCGTTTATTGCTATGGAAGTGACGTCGTACCTAGCAACACAAAAGCTGACGTCATCAATATCCGTCATATGTGGGCGCCGATCAATGGTAGGAATGTTACGTCATAATATCGATATTTGATTGTGACGTCACAGGTTCCATTTGAACAAACACTCGGGAAGCGCGTGGGTGAAGCGATTATGACGTTGCATCAAAATGAGGGGTCAGTTAGGTTCTTCCCCGGTGTCGGGGTATGTAAGATACTCGGCGATGACGTAGTGAAACAGGTAGTGACGTCAGACGGGCAAACAATGGACGCGGATGTGGTGGTGTTGGGGGTGGGAGTCGTGCCCGCCACCCGGTTTCTTAGGGATTCCGAGATCAGATTGACTGAACGTGGATTCATTCAGGTTAGTTGCTCGAATATCGGGTTAAAGTGCATAACTATGATCCTGCGAGTATCGGGTTAAAGTACATGACTATGATCCTACGAGTATCGGGTTATAGTACATAACTATGATTCTGCGAGTATCGGGTTATAGTACATAACTATGATCCTGCGAGTATCGGGTCAAAGTGCATAACTATGATCCTACGAGTATCGGGTCAAAGTACATAACTATGATCCTGCGAGTATCGGGTTATAGTACATAACTATGATCCTACGAGTATCGGGTTATAGTACATAACTATGATCCTGCGAGTATCGGGTCAAAGTACATAACTATGTTCCAGTGAGTATCGGGTCAAAGTAACTATGTTACAGGTTGACACGCGCATGCGCACTAAGACCCCTCACGTGTACGCGGTCGGTGATATCGCTATGTTTCCGATGAACGGGGGACTTGTGAACATTCAACACTGGCAGATGGCGCATGCGCACGGTCGAGTTGCTGCACTCGATATCATTCAATCTCTCGCGCGTGCGCAGAACGGTGGGAATTCCCCTGAAGTGAGAATCAACACGGTGCCATTCTTCTGGACCGTCCAGTTTGGTCGGAGTCTTCGCTTCGCCGGTCACGCTAACGGCTACAATGACGTCATAGTCAGAGGAAGTCTGGACGATTACAAGTTCGCTGCGTATTACGTCAGAAATGACGTCGTGGTTGCCGTAGCAACGATGACGTCAGACCCCATAGCGGCAGAATTCGCACAAAAGCTAAGAGCTGGTGAAGCGATGCGAAGATGCGATATCCCTGTTACCTTGGCCTAACCTTCCACCCCGGTATTAATACGACGCAAATTGTACAAGAAATTTATTTGAAAATCATCGTTTCATGTTTGAAATAGCTGCAGCAGTTGTAGCGCGGGATAATAAGGATTCTATTTCACTGAAATTCGACTCTGATTGTTCGATTTGTCGTGTGACGTCACGTGCTGACGTCATATCATACACCAACCCCTAGAAAATAGTTGATTATTTTGAATATATTGTTTCTATGATCGTACTATTGTTTCTATGATCGTATTATTGTTTCTATGATTGTATTATTGTTTCTATGATCGTATTATATGACGTATATGACGCCAACTACATTATTTTGTTGCAACAATCCAGCATAGTATGAAAATTGCCCGAGAATACACTCACTTGTAATTGAACGTCGCTACTTTTTACTTTAACTTGGCAATCTACCATTCGCGGAAGTGACTTTCTGATATGTTGCTGGATCCGGTACAGCCCAAGTGATGGTTCGTTCGCGACTAAATGAGCTGTTTTATTGACGTCATCGCAACATCTTTTTACTTTAATTTGCAGTTCTTTATCAGTTATTAATAAGTTATCATTTCCCTTCATATGTTTGTTGCCTGTGTAGAAGCTGTACATAATGACAACAATGGCGGCCTCTACTTAATGCCCATCTAGCTGCGTACATTAGGTAACATGTAACTTCGCAGATCGTACCCATATTTATTCAATAATTTATTCTAAAATTTTTATTTTTTAAAACAATTATTATATTAACATTATTTAAACAATAAATTTTACTTTTCAAGCAAGTTTACCTTATTTTTTACAAATTATCTTTATTTTTTACAAATTATCTTGAGTAAATAATTATGGATACGATTTGTAAACTAACATTTTCCCTATATTATCAAAGCATTCAGTTAAGTTAGTATTTTATGTTTCAACAATTCCACCTACGTCATCCGTTCATTTAATATGATTTTTTTATTTTTTCAATTAATATTCGTCACGTGATTTGGTTTAAATTTGGTAAATAAATTCGTACTTCTTACAGTGGTTTTACATCTGTGTGGTGTTTTATGTTGTGCTATCAGGTTAGAAATAATTCGGGAACATTTGTGAAATAGTGTTTCTATGGGCAACACATGCTTCCAATGTTGTGTGATGTGTCCATACTCATGTCTCATGACGTTCATTTCTTACCGGATTTGCGTGATATGCGTCTTTTAATAGGAATTAAAGTAAATGTGGTAAATATTACCGGAAAGGTAGCTCAGTTGTAGCAAAGGTAGAACACACACACGAGTCAGTGAGCTAATGAGCCCAGAGCTTAAAATAATGTTTTACGATATTTATTTTTAATAATTTTGTCACCAGCTGTTGGCTGATTGATAATTTCAAGGTGATTAAAATAGATTAGTTTCAAATGACCTCAATTAACCTTTGTTTGAGTGAGCAATTTATGACGTTTTATTGTCGCGAATAATGACGTCAACGCCTTTGTTTGTTCAGGTTCGGTAGTCGTTACCTTTTATGACATCATAATGGCTGAAGTCCGGTGGATGCCTTTAGAATCGAATCCTGACGTCATGAATCGCTTTATGACGTCACTGGGGGTACCAGGGTCATGGGGGTTCACAGATGTGTTTGGGTTGGATGAGGAATTGTTGTGTATGATTCCCCAACCGTGCTGTGCGTTCATATTGCTATTCCCCATCACTGAGGGGTATTATAAGGCGGGTGAAGGGGGTGATGGGGGTGAAGGG
>CH003014.1:0-19745 GCA_000149265.1 Ciona savignyi | reverse complement strand
AATATTTTAATTTCCCACTTCTGACAACCATGTTGTATTCTGAATTTGTCGAGTACCAACTGACTTACACAGGCAAACAAACACGTGGTATATACAATTAGCTGGCGCGGGGAATGTAGGAATGTCGAGGGCGTGAGGGAGTAATCATTATAAACGAAGGCAACGCAATAAACTAAGGAATAGTTTACACAATACAACAATGTGTATTACTGTGCTCAACTGTAGGCATGAGGTGTATTACTGTGCTCGACTGTGAACATAAGGTGTATTACTGTGCTCGACTGTGGGCATGAGGTGTATTGCTGTGCTCGACTGTGGGCATGGGGTGTATTACTGTGCTCAACTGTGGCATGAGGTGTATTACTGTACTCGACTTTGGGCATGAGGTGTATTACTGTGCTCGACTGCGGACATGATGTGTATTACTGTGCTCAACTGTAGGCATGAGGTGTATTACTGTGCTCGACTGTGGGCATGAGGTGTATTACTGTACTCGACTGTGGACATGAGGTGTATTACTCTGCTCGACTGTGGGCATGAGGTGTATTACTGTACTCGACTGTGGGCACGAGGTGTATTACTGTGCTCAACTGTGGGCATGAGGTGTATTACTGTGCTCGACTGTGGGCACGAGGTGTATTACTGTGCTCAACTGTGGGCATGAGGTGTATTACTGTACTCGACTGTGGGCACGAGGTGTATTACTGTGCTCAACTGTGGGCATGAGGTGTATTACTGTGCTCAACTGTGGGCATGAGGTGTATTACTGTGCTCGACTGCCGACATGAGGTGTATTACTGTGCTCGACTGTGGACATGAGGTGCAATATGTTTCCAGGTCAAAGTTGAAACCGACCGGTATTTGCGAAGAGCCGAAACCGAGCCAAACCTCGGAAGATTCTGTCGTTTCTGAATCGGTTTGCAGTTTGGAGGAAATCCAGGAATCGTGGATGCAAACGATACATTCTCGTCATTCGCATCTCCAGCCAAATATTGGTACGTTTCGCGAAGTTTGTAAGATGTATGATGTCATAATCCCCTTGTATTGTTAGGTCATGAAGACTGGGATGAAGATGACGAGTCGTTGGTTGCTAGGCAACAGTACGAGGATGATTCGGTGGTTCCCCCAATTATTTCATTTTCCATGCGTTCCATTGATGGGAAGGATAGCGGTATCTGCGTCAGCCCTTCGTCCGAACCTTTCATGGAGCCAGTTGCCACGGAAACGGTTGCCACAGAGACGGTTGCCACAGCTTCGGTTGCCACAGCTTCGGTTGCCACAGCTTCGGTTGCCACAGCTTCGGTTGCCACAGCTTCGGTTGCCACAGCTTCGGTTGCCACGGAGGCAGTTGCCACGGAAACGGTTGCCACAGAGACGGTTGCCACAGCTTCGGTTGCCACAGCTTCGGTTGCCACAGCTTCGGTTGCCACGGAGGCAGTTGCCACGGAAACGGTTGCCACGGAGGCAGTTGCCACGGAGGCAGTTGCCACGGAGGCAGTTGCCACGGAGGCAGTTGCCACGGAGGCAGTTGCCACAGCTTCGGTTGCCACGGAGACGGTTGCCACGGAGCCACACAAGGATGAAGAATCGAATTCTCCTGTCTCCAACGTAAGTCGTGTCGTCGGATGTCAAACCGAGATGACAACTCACCCGAACCCCCCACCCAACCCCAACACCTCACCTCGTGCAACAGAATCAATCATTACCACCGGATGCCAAACAACACATCGTGGCATCCAGCACAATCCTCCCTCCACGAGGAAAGATTGCAGGAAACGACGGAAGATGCGGCCGAAGAGCGCTCCTCACCCCCTCAAGGACTTCAACCCAACCGCATCCAGTCAGGAGCTGCTCGTATCCGAATACATCGAATCGCTCATGAAAATGACTTCGAAGGAACGTTGTTTGCTGGGAAATCTTCAACAAAATCGAACTCGAGTTTTAAATGAAACAATTCGAGCCGCGGTCGTTATTCAGCGAGCTTTTCGCAGGTGATTCCCCCTTTGTACTACCTCACCATAGAAACCACTATAATATTATTTCTCCCATAGATATCTCAAAAGAAAATATCCTGTTCAAATCAACAATTCACCAATTATGACAAAACAATCGATTGACAAATCATCTGCGTCAACGCACAATGGTCATGTGACCGTTTCTGGTCCACCGCACAATGGTCATGTGATTGGTTCTGGTTCACCGCACAATGGTCATGTGATTGGTTCTGGTCCACCGCACAATGGTCATGTGATTGGTTCTGGTTCACCGCACAATGGTCATGTGATTGGTTCTGGTTCACCGCACAATGGTCATGTGATTGGTTCTGGTCCACCGCACAATGGTCATGTGATTGGTTCTAGTCCACCGCACATAGATTCAAAAAGCCCAAGGTAAGCAATCGTTTCCACCGAGTTGGATTTTCTAAACAAAAAAATTTTTAGAAGATTGAAGAAGCCTCGTCCGAAAACTGTCCATAGAGATCATAGAAAGCACCGGTTGCTACTGACACCTAGTGTCGATACGTCATGTGACCGGCTTGAAGAACTTTGCAAGATTTACGGTGAGACCTGTGACGTGTGGCGCGTGACGTGATACTTGAGGCGTGATACGTGAGGCGTGATACGTGAGGCATGATACATGTGACGTGTGACGTGAGGCGTGATACGTGAGGCGTGATACGTGAGGCGTGATACGTAAGGCGTGATACGTGAGGCGTGATACGTGAGGCGTGATACGTGAGGCATGATACGTATGACGTGAGGCGTTAAACGTGTGACGTATGATGCATGACGTTTGGCGTGAGACGTGTGGCGTGATACATGTGACGTGTGACGTGAGGCGTGAGACGTGTAGCGTGGTGCGTCAGGCGTGAGGCGTGAGATGTGTTTTCCCATTAATATAAAACTTGAATGTTCAGGAACGCATCGTCCAATATTGTTGATTGATATTCACAGGTCAAACATTGGTTTTAAACGGGAATATGCGACAATTGCCACCGAAGCGAAGATTTAAAACAGTTACAGCTCCCTCTGTGAAACGATTCTCATATTTAGAAGAACCAATCACAGCCGTTGAAACTTATGAGGAAAATTTGAAACAAAGGTTTGCTCAAAATTTAATTTCTTTCCAAAACTCACGAATTCTTTACGACAGAGACTGCAAGTCGTATGGACGGTCAGAGCGCCATCGTGTGGGCAGTGCTTCCCCCCTTCAATGGCAAAATATTTGTGAGTTTATTTTCCACCGAGTTATATTTCTTCTGCTCCCTAACCTGCAATTCCAGCAGTTTCTTGTTGATTCTTTAAAATTCAATTACAAAAACATAAACAGAATAAGAAAACTCCAGAGGCACAAAATTGCAAAACTGACGCTGTTAAAGTTAAATCATGGGAAAATTAAATTGTGGAATTTCTAGAATTTTAAATTTAATATTTTAATTTCCGTGAATAACACCACCCCCCCTCCGTACACAACTATCGACACGAACCCGTCATCTTCCGTCCCGTTGTTGAGCATCGGTGACCTGGCCTTGTTAGAGAGGGTTGGTTGAGATAGCCGACCGCTCCACTAAGCAGTATATCGCCTATTACACAACCTGTCTCTGTTGTCGATCTCAGGTCGGTCAGGTACTCTTTACCCCACGCGGCTACATCCTAGTATTCCAATGTTAATCAACTAGTTTGATTAGACGTGTTTTGACGCTGACATTGTGTCTTGGCTTTCCTATTTCCCATGGATTCATATTGTTTGTTTTCACCATGGAAATAATCAACCAAACGCTTCAACAGATGGCGATCGGAAGAAATCTTCAATTTTCAACCCGAATAACCGGCCAGCTCCGACCAAGTTCTCATACAATCTCACACGAACATCATATTAACCTCGTATCCCACTGTGCTTGTCGACAAGCTTCCGTATGAAGCGCTATAGCAGTCGTGCCTTATGTTCTATTTTATTGCGATATTTTTATATTTTGTAATCTAGTCTGTTTGCTTTTAAATACAAATTTATAATTTTGTTTCACTGTATAAATCCGATACCAACTATACGCGGGAAGGAATTATTTGAAAAACAGCAAAGATTCCTCCAAGACCCAAGTATTTCAGCAGGAAAGTATTGGAAATATGTTTAATATCATCATATGATATCAAAGGAATTCGTTAGAAACGAGATTAAAAAGCTGAATTTTTCGTAATTTATGTCAGCAATTTATGGGTTCCCTTCCGAAGGCAACAAACATGACCGGTTGCTAGGACACGGGCAAGACACATTTCAATCAATCAGATTGGAGCTGAGAAAAACCAACTGACATGCACGAAGCCAGAAATTAAATTTTATAAAAACTAAGTGGAATTCCCGCTATCGGAATAAATGTAAAAACGTGATTGATTTTTCAGCATTTTGACGTTATCCCCGATATTGAAAGGTGGAATTTACTTGTGTAACATGAATGTCTTTTTCGAAAGTACCAGCGATTTCTCTATAGAGATATAATTAAATAAATATAGCGGACGCGGCCGCCAAATCTAGGCAGAAGAACAATATTAAGCAATCAAAATTTAATTAAAACCAAACGAATTAGAGCCCTAAAGAAGAGTGTGCGGTAAAGCGCGACCAGTACTGAGGGGGAGCCGGCTTTAGGAGAAGGTGTGGCCCGAAAGCGTGGACCAGAGTGAAAAAAGAAAAACCCCATAAAATGAAATTCCACTAATGTCATATTTTCAAGCACACTTACGGGGGCATATTTACAATAAATATTGTCATTATAACACACAAATTGCATAACACTAATGCATTTGATACTTATTTAGAAGTGTGAAAAGAAGCACTACAGTAGTGCACCATAAATACCAAAATAAAACAAAACAATTAAGATGTTAAAATAAAGCATAAATTAGAAAAATAAATAAATAAAGAATTAGCAAGCCAAAAAAGGATGGCTAGCAAATAAAAATACTAATGATTGCAGCAAGGGTCCGATCATATGGTCCGATCATAAGCTCTATTAGGGCCGGAAAATAACTATTCCACGGAAAAACAAAACCAAGTGTGCCAAACGCTATCATTGCGTCGTCGCCCGACGCAGTTTGACGTGGATTGGCTACTCCCAGACGACGACAGAGATCAACTGCATCGTCTATATTATTTACGTTGGCAGCTAATAAATGACCCCCACACTATCCGACACATAATACCCGAGACAAATTGATCGACTACAAGAAGTTGTCAAATCGGATTAAAACTTTAAAAATTGTTAGATAACATGTCCCACATATGTTAAAACGGAAATTCATGTAGTAAACCCTTGGGGAATTTCCCCGAAGCCATGGAAAACTAAATCGGTTTGTTTTTCGAATTTATCTTTATTTCACTACAGCGCTTGAAAATAAATTTTATTTTAAAACATTTGTGGTAACATTTTCGTTAATATAACACGATTATTCTTTTTTAAACTACATATGGAAAAGAAGTTTGGTTTGATAACTCTGAGACCCATGCGTTTATGCTTGCAGAAACAAACTACATACTTGGTGTATAAAATACAAATTGTGGTTAGGGACCCTGTAGCATGTATATATGGCATACGACATGTGTTTTACAAATAGTGGTGGTTAAACACGTGGTTGACACTCTCTAGTTTAATTAACAATCAGAACTTTTTTAAGACATTTCTTGGTTGTTTAAAAAATTCAATTCTGTTATTTCCGAAGTGCTCCGACATGGCTAGAAAGTTACATTATACACAATATAACTAGTTTCCTTGTAGTACTTGATTTAAATTGTCCGGTAGGAAAACTAAAAGGAGGGAAACTGCACAAAAATATTAGTAGTAGAGTTTTAAATGTTTTGTGTCGGGGGTTTGAGAACCTATATCAAGATGCTATAGGGTAAGGCCATGTCGGTCGTAGTTCTACTTCCTTACTAGGACGAGGATGAACAGGCTGGGGAACTGAGGGAAGTGGTGGCGGAGGAGGAGGAAGAACAGAACTTTCCATGGGGAATGGTGTGCACGATGCGGCGGCTGGCGCGCAGCATGATCGCCGAAATCAAAGGCCAAGGTTATCGGGTAACCCAAGGTAAGAAGCATCACCCACCTGTGAAAAGCTTCCCGGCGAGACTTATGGGATGTGATCCCAATTATGATTCCGTTTACGAAATAAATTATTTAGTGAAAATCCATTCAACGCTATCTCTGTGCCAAGATTCGATCAGTTATCTTGTACCAGTATAATCAAACACGTCGGTCTTGGAGTTATACTATGTTACGCTTGCCAAATGTTTAAAATGTCGTTAACAATCGGGTAATGAAACACACATTTATAATCTTAGCCAAAAATTATGGAATAGCTAAAGCATACGTTAAAACTAATACACATAACAAACTGCTATACTGTTGATGGAACGTGCAGTTCAGTCCTTCTTGTTGATGGCTATTCTCCTTTGATGATAATTGCCTGAAAATGAGAATAGTCAGTTCTTGAACAAATGCTGCCACTCTTTAAAAGGTTGAAACGGTTGATGTCGTATTCTTGAATGATTGATGCCTCACTAATTGACGCTTCCTTTGACGCCATCACTCGGAAAGTTGGAAATATTGTGTCGCCAACACCTTCGGTTTTTCTTCGAATATAGACTTGGGTGTTCAAACACGAATTGGGTGATCGCCACTGTAGGGTTTTACATGTTTTGTGTCGGGGGTTTGAGTACCTATAGCTGTCTAGAAATGACCTGAATGACCCTAGCTGTTAAGATACAGAGAAATGACTCCGACAAATCCAAACTCCGTCTCGGAAGGCTGGTTTTATTCTTGAACACACGCTACCACGGTAGAATATACAACGTACAATCGATGGCAAAGTATACACAGTTCTTGGGTACTGGCCACGGTAAACCGGTTGTTCTGCAGTATTAAATTGTTCTCTGCTATTCTCTCGTTGATCGGTAATTATTCAAAATTGCGGTTTCAACGATAAAATTACTGCTTCAATATTCAGCATTACAATGTTACCAACGCTCAGGCTTAAAGCTATAGTAATTCCAGCGCTCATGCTAAAGTAATAATCATAATAGTTCCAAGCGATGATGCTCTTAACAGTAATGCTTCACATCAAAAAAATGATTGACCATTCTTTGAACGGGAAGTTATTTTGAACTTTAGTTCCAACAGTATGAGATTATTAATTATTCGGTTGTGAAAATATTTAATCATTGGGACTTTAGTTTTATGTGTGTTCTTATTTTATTGGATGCAAAATAATAGCGTTATATTGCATACAGCAAAAATCATTGACCATTCTTTGAACAAGAAATCAATTGAGCTTTTAACAGGAAATCATTTGAGCGTTCTATTGAAATAATAATAGCGTTATATTGCATACAGCAAAAAATCATTGATCTTAAGCGAATTACTGTACAATAGTTAGTTTAACATGGGGTTAGAGTTAGGGTTAGTTCTTGGGTTAAGATTAGTGTTTAGGAAAAGGTTAAAATTAATTTCCATAGTTTTGGTGAGCAGTTTTTCCACTTCCCGCTTTCCCTTATTTTAGTGTTGCCCTAGTCCCGTAACTAATTTATGTTATATATTCAGTTTGCTCCTATATTTTTACACGGCAATTGAGTTAATGTATGTATTTTTGGTTTGTATTCCATATTTTGACTATTTTAGGATAAAAGAGACATTACAGTCCAATCGCGTTTTATAAATAGGGGGTTTACACTTTTACAGATGTGGAATCAGATTTGGATTTATGTAAGATGTTTGTAGGCCTATAGATCCATCCATTATTCTACTGGATTTAATAGTTTGTGGTTCTGGTACCACAAATAGGAAGTAAAATTAAAAAAAGGACAAAATACTTCAGCAAAAACGAGGGTGAAAAACAAAACAAACTTCTAACAGATCAAAACGGGAAATGAGGGAAGGAAGGGAAACTGTATACTAAAATCAAGATTAGAACATTAGGAGCTTTGCTAATTTTCGTTACTAACATGAGCGAAACGGGTTTTATGATCATATACCTTGCCCTGCTCATATTATAACCCGTCCCACTCACAATATACTTTGCCCCACTCATTTTAGTGGCAAAAATACTTCATCTCGATATTCTTTTGTTATTTCGCCCCCTTTCCACAGTTGGTCCCGCAGTTGGTGATGCCCCATTGGGGTTAGTGTTGGAGCTGTAGTTGGTTGAGATGGTTTTTCCATAGTTTTACTGAGCGGTTTCCCCTCTTCTGTCATATCCTCGTTTTAAAGTTGCCCGATTAAAAATGTTATTTTCTTGTCCACAGAACCTTTAGATTTTACAATTTTGAATTTACGAAGGTAAGACATGGGGAGTGCATTTCAAAAATTAATTGGCAACCGACTCGGCAAGAAGGAAATACGTATTGTGATGTTGGGATTGGACGCAGCTGGAAAAACAACGATTCTACACAAACTGAAACTCGGCGAAATCGTGACGACAATCCCAACAATTGGCAAGTTGATTTCATTGATTTCAGTACCGTATATACCAAGCTGAACATACCGGTAATGGGTTTGTGGGGCAGGAAAAGAGTGGGACAAAGCATTTTTGTCACTTACATGAGCGGACGGTTATATTATGATAATTCCATCCTTTCCACCCAGCCCCGTCCTCCTTTTGTTTGTGACGAGAACCCACCTCTTTCCACTGTCCTGTAGAATAATGTGCTGTTTCAGCTCCGGCGTCCAGCAGAATAGTGAAGCCCCACAGAATGACAATTTTTCAGAAAATCCGAAAGTTTCAGTGCTTTCTTAATCTGCAATCAGCATGCTATATATATTATACATTAATAATCTGTTATCAGAATTTAATTGGAAAAGACATTCATTCTTATATGTTCCAATACCACTTTTACCATCTGCTAATGCACATATTGTGGTTCGAACTAATTTTTTCTTAGGTTTCAACGTTAAAACGGTGGAACACAAGAACATCAGCTTCACTGCGTGGGACGTGGGCGGCCAAGATAACATCCAACCGCTTTGGAGACATTACTTCCAAAATATTCAAGGTGGGCTACTGTTCTAATGCGGTATATATACTTAGTTTTTAAATTGTCTAGGTTTCAGAACTTTTAATCTAGGTAACAGAACCCAGAAGTAGGTTAAAAGCTTAAAAATTACTGCATTTCTAATTGCGTGATAGTAATCTCCAAGCTAAAGCACTCGGTAAGATAAATGGCTCCACCATTTACCACCGGAAGCACTTACTACATACCAGAAACAGGGCGAGTAACACTTACGTGACAAATAGCGTGCGAGTAAGAATTTACTCCTGCAAATAAAAATCTAATAAAACGTTCAACGCGTCCATTTTCTATTCAAATGCCGTATACGGGAAAAATTAACAAATCTTAATTATTTCGACACATGATGCACATTTATCCTTTTATAATCACGTTTTTTATGTAAGATTTGCTCATTACTCGCGTGTGGAAGCTCACAAGTGAATTATTATTCGCCCGAAATTCGATCGATTTTTGAGCCTGCGGGCACAGTTTTTTTTTATTTAGTAACCACTTACGAACATTCATAAACCAAGGGAGTAATTAATTTATTTTCACCTTTTTTATTTGTGCAATGAGCTCTCAAACAGCGATTTTCAGTCATTTTACAATGTCTATTTAAAAAACATATAGTTTAGCGCTTAGAAACAAAATTCTTTTGGCACAAATTGTGCATTTCGACCATGTATGCTTTGTAGTGCCTTGAACGTTAAACTTAAGGGCAAAATTTCAACAATAAGGGTTAGACATTTTTAACGTGGGATAGGATATTCATAATTATCCCCATGAATGGGAAAACACAAGGGCCATTATCGCAGAGCCAATATTCAGATTACGTAACGCCTATTGCCCGTTTACCAGAACTTTTGCAGTGTTTTTTTTTGTGTGAGTTATTTTAGTTTTATTTTGAGTTGACTGTATAAACTTCCATTTCGTCCATACATTTTTATCACCGCATTTGGTTATTGTATTAGTAAACTTTAATTAGAGTGTCATTGCATTTGTTAATTTTACTTGTCACAAAAAGTTTGTAGTTGTATAAATTAAATGAAATTGTAAAAACTACTCAAGCATTTATATGGGCATATTGCAAAAAGGTCACTTATAAAACTCATTTAAAGTGAAAGTAACACTTTTTTTGTTTTCATCATTAAATAAAGCAAAAAATAATGCAACAAGAAATGTTACCAATATAACATTGCATCATCTCCATAAGAATATTGTCCTGAAACATAGACATAAAGAGTGTGTTTTGTAGTTTTTATATTTGCTCCCCTAAACACAAACATAAAATACCCTTTACTTATAGGATAGGATAGGATATTCATCTTTATCCCCGTGAATGAGAAAACCCAGGGGGTTAACACACGAGCAATCGTCAGATCAACTCGCGCACCATTGTCGGGTTACCGGAGCTATTGCAGTGTGTTGTATATGATAGACACGTTCCTTCAATTTGGTAGAACCCATTATCCAGCTGGGTTCAGGCAATGTCCGTAAAGTGCCTTGGCCAAGGACACAACCGACTAGCTAGCGACCAATTTCGCACCTTCAACCTTTCGATTGAAAGGCGACGCACTTAACCGTTAGACCAACGGGCCGGATTATATCAAAGTACATGCTGAAAAATGGCATTTTTGCTGTTTAAAATAAATTGGTTTCTTAAAGAATACAAAGAAATATAGTGTTTGAAAAACTATAAACTTTTTTTTACTTATGTGCATTTCCCTATTAATTTACAGTATTTCTAAATATTACGCGATGAACTATTAAGTAATGTATACAATTTGAAAATAAGCCGTAATTTCTATTTTTTTCAGTATTAACATTCCTGGTAAAAATAAAGCTAAACAATTTAAACCTTGGCCGTTTTTCAGGTTTAATATTCGTGGTGGATAGCAACGACAGAGAGAGGATCGACAAAGCGAGAGATGAACTTTACAGAATGCTCAATGAAGACGAGCTTAGAGACGCCATTTTACTGGTCTTTGCGAACAAACAGGTTTGGCGGCTTTGGAACTTGATTTGTTGGACGGCAGGTTCTGCCTTTAGCAAGACAGGCTGAGTTATGTATATTTTGCCAACCGATGTTTGAATTTAAAGTTGCCTAAACTATATTTTCTTCGGTAACGGTGGGGGCGAGGTAATCTGACGATAGCCCGTGTGTTAACGTCCATTGCGTTTTCCTATTCTTGTAAATAAACATGAATATTTTAACCTATAAAGAAAAAAACATGTCTTACAGTGTGATATGCATTGTGTGGATTTGCCGACACATTTTGATTCTAATAGGAAATGATTCAGAATTTTTAACAGTGATAAAATTGGTTTTGCAATTCTATTTTTTTCTAGAAATTTATAAAAACAAAATTTAGGTTAGCTCTTTAAGTCACAGTGGTTTAATATTCCATATTAGCAATTATTGATTCTAGAAACCAAACTTATCAGATAAGAACCTCCATTTTGTCCGACAGATTAGTCTGGAGGTTTAGTGCGTCGCCTATAACCCAAAAGGTTGCAAAATCAAAACTGGTCGTTAGGTAATTGTTTGTGTCCTTGCGCAAGGCACCTAACAGACATTGCCTGAACCTAGCGGATTAATAGGTCCTACCAAATTTAAAGGAATGTTTGAATCATACATGACACACTGCAATAGGCCCGGTAACCCGACGGTGGGTGCGAGGTGATCTGACGATTGCCCGTGTGTTGACCCCCTTGGTTTTCCCATTCACGGATATAAACATGAATACTTAATCCTATTCTATCCTCCCAATATTTCACGATATTAAAATACCTAATATTCCATATTTTGCATATTGACTGGGTGACGCCTTTTGTAATAACTTTCCGACGTTTTTAGGATCTACCAAATGCAATGACAACAAATGAAGTCAACAATAGCATGGGACTATATAACCTAAACAATCGTACATGGTATGTCCAAGGGACTTGTGCAACCTCAGGGGACGGCCTTTACGAGGGCTTCGACTGGCTTGCTTCCCAACTCTGAAGCGCAAAGTGATCAACAATGATCATTTAATACACCGCGTCGATGCTCTTACGTAACCTATCACATCTTGTACAATTAAAGACCCCCCTAACTACGCAGTTATCGCATACACAGTACCTAACTGTGGAACCTCTAATCTGAACACGTAAACAGAAGTTTTAAGCAACTGTAGCTTTGTAACGTGATATTTTGTGTGTGGTTTTGCGAAACAGTCCAAAAAGGAAGTATAATTATTGTTTAGTCATTATATATCCACCATATGCCGTTCATACTTAATTTGACTTGAAATATGAGTTTTTAAATTGATCTGACGAACACAATAAACGAATGACGGAATCGAAAAAACATTGACTTTGGTATATTTATTTTTTTATCCCTGTGAATGGGAAAAAACGCAGAATCGTTATCACATACGTAATTTCAATATTCTGTTTATCGAAGATATTGCAGTGTGCTTTATATGTTTAAGACGTTTTCTTTCGCTTTTAGTAGAACCATTGAATCCACTCGGTTTAAATATAGTCCTCTTGAGTGCTTTTCTTGTAGAAGTGCTATTCTTGCAGAAAAAATATTCAAATTTCTGAAGAGATCCGGTGCTATTAGGATGGGATATTCAACGCCAAGGTCGTTATTAATTACACGGCCAGTTCTTTTTTAGTCACTTGATTTACCAGTTTGAAGAACGTTACTTTTATTTGTCTTTTGACACTCGGTTTAAATCACACTCAATGGGACACATGTCTCAATATTATGAGAAACATCAATGTGTATAACGTTTATGAACTAAAATAAGACTCCTTTCGAAGTGGAAAAAGTGAACTGCAGTAATGCACCAAGTGTGAACAGTTAGTAATTTATTGTTTTTCATAGCATCAGCGTACACTTCGCTTGCGAGATTTTCAATGTGAACACAGCCTCAAAATCGTTTTACTTTTACGGAGCATAACCTAATATAAGAAATACGGAAAGTATACAAATCCTTGAAGGTGAAGTATCTTATTGATGAGTTTTAACGACTGTTAGTTTTCCCATTTTTATGTGTTTAGGTTTGTTTCTTTTGCTTCTATTTAACACTATAGGTAATGAATAAACCAAACTATAAAGTAATGTGCTATACCGAGAACTATTTTTATATGTCATTTCCGCAATTTCGTTTAAACTTCCTTCCTTTAGCAATAGACTCGTTTGCGGCAGTGTTAGCTGTAACTAGGTTGTGTACATTACGAGATAAGTAATCGCATAAAACGCTAACTTTGTTTGGTGTGGCCAAGTCCTAACGCGCGCATTGTTGTTATTTACAACATAATACCGTAGCACGTCCTACATGCATGCGATTAGCTATTGACTGCACACATTCCTTTTATGTTTATCCACGTGAACTGGAAATTGAATGAGCGTTATAAGATTACTTTGTGTCGTAGGGCCGCACTAAAAGGAGGGAAAGCGGGAAGTAGTCAAACTGCTCACTAAAATTACGGAAACTAATTTAAACCTTGCCCTAAACACTAATCTAACCCCAGAACTAACCTTAACTCCAACCCCTTGTTTAAATCAACTCTAATACCCTAATCTTCATTTAAATGTGCAGTTTCCCTCCTTCCCACTTTCCCTTATTTTAGTTTTCCCTGTGCCGTGCAATACTACATAAGATGCACCCAATTCTGCAGTAAACAAACATTTCTTTTCATTTTTATGTTTTTAAGTTGCAAGCAACACCATTTCTGTGTAAATGAAGAAACAAAAATGGTGACGGTATAACACATCCATCAAATAAAACTTTACCACATGTTTCCATTATTTTTTATTTTGGGTCGTAGCGTTGTGTTCTAAAATTGTCCCCCATCGAAATTTCATTTAATATATCTATGTTTTTTTATGGGCGAAATTACCTTCACGTGTAAAAATAGTTCTTTCTTTCCAAGTCTGCTGAATGTTGCCGTGTGGCTACGGCCTAAGTGCAATTTAAAGGGGAACTGAAGTCAATTTTAAGAAGATCTTAATAAATGGACAAAAATACGCTGATTTCAAAAATCAAATCAGTTTCTTCCAATATTTTTTGGTTAAAGAGTTATGAGCAAATATGTATTTTATTTTATGTTAGGGGATTTCCCGTATTACGTCACTGACGTTGTTGAGATTTCGTGCCTATATGCATTGTATACAATCATGTGTCAGTTTAGAGGTGAATTAATAACAGAAGCGCCTGCAGGAGCGTTGTATTTTCGTTTTTATTATGGAGACTTACCATAACACTTGTCATATAGTCTTACTGAACCAATTTACATGGTGACAGCTTACTTTAAGCGCGGTCATTAAGGCCTGCACGGTCTTGGACCTAAGCTGAATGCTGAGGTATACAGGTCTCGTATTTAAATGACTTTAGAATAATAAGTCTTAGCAATTTATATCATAAATAATAAAAGTGAAAACAGAACAAGAAAACTATAACAGAATGCATTAAACTGTAACTGCCAGCAATTTATAGAAATAAACCAGCCATTAGGCAAAGGCTAGACTATGCGTTGGGAAAAGCCTATTTCTTTCATGGTTTACCTTGGCTGTTTGTATAATGTTTTGCTGTTGTGTATGTGGTTCATTTAATGTCTGCTGTTATTGAAACTGAGCATTAGCCTACTGGTTGAGTATACCACTTATTGCAAAAACCAGTTAATCCACCAGTTGAGTAGCTGATGTGTAGTCTGACAATAAGTACACAGCAAGCACTTAGATAAGTAAGTGAAGAATATATATAATAGATCTTTACTTAACTACCCAAATAAGTTAATAAGAATATACCACATTTCTAATTTAGTTCTTTTTATTAGATATTGTAAAATGCCTAAAGTTAAGCCACTGAGAAGGAAGAAAGAGTGATTGGAGTATATTGTTTTGCTCCAGGATGTACAAATTCCTATTACAGCACACGAAATTCCAATCCACCTGTGCTCTTCCATCGATTTCCTCACAACGACAAAAAACGGTTGAAGCAATGGATACAACAATGCAGGCGTTCTAAACTACCTGGAAAAAGAACCGCAGTGTGTAGTGCACATATTTGTGACAAGGATTATCATAGTAAAATTGTATTTGACTCCAATGGAGTAGCCAAGATGATGAAAACAAACCACTTGGTGAAAAATACAGTTCCAACAATTTTAAATTTTTCTGATTATGATTTTAAACATAGTGATCAACCCAGTACATCAAGTGCAACTTCAAGAACTTCTTTATCCAAGCAGATAATTGAAAAATAAGGGCTTTTAGTAATGCAAGTCCAGTCTGGCATTATTTTGTGCACAAATGCATGTACATTCATGCAGCATAAACATTCTTGCGGTGTGTCCATAAGAATACAGTTTTTGCAACGGCACCAAGTCATGTCAATAGGTAATGTTTCTAAATAAACATTTTCTTCTATAGGGCTTGCATCTTCATAGATACTTTCAGACGTTTTCCTTGGTTCAAACGCACATGACTAAATTTGTGTTGTTTTATTGTGTACAATAAAACTTCTTTCATCCATGCCAGAATGCTGAAAACTGTCATCCATTTTAGTGTTACAACATTAACTTAAATTTACTCTAGAAATGAAGAAAACAAAAGAAATTTGTTAAAACTTCTATGCATATGTATACCAAATCTCTCACACTCTCAGTTTGTAGCCTAGGGGTTGATAACAACATTGCTAGTCTACGTTGCAGATTATGGCTATATATTGAAAAGCAACAATCATGAAAGAAATAGGCTGTTCCCACCGCATAGTCTGATCTTTGATTGATGGCTGGTTTATTTCTATAAATTGCTGGCAGTTACAGTTTACTGCCCCCTGTTCTAGTTTTCTTGTTCTGTCTTCACTTCTATGATTTATGATATAAATTGCTAAGACTTATTATTCTAAAGTCGTTTAAATACGAGACCTGTATACCTCAGCATTCAGCTTAGGTCCAGGATCGTGCAGGCCTGAATGAGCGCGCTTAAGGTAAGCTGTCACGCGGGTACATTGGTTCAGTTAGGCTATATGACAAGTGTTATGCTAAGTCTTCATAAAAAAACAAAAATACAACGCTCCTGCAGGCGCTTATGTTACTAATTCACCTCTAAACTGGCACATGATTGTATACAATGCATATAGGCACGAAATCTCAACAACGTCAGTGACGTAATACCGGAAATCCCCTAACATAAAATAAAATGCATATTTGTTCATAACTCTTTAACAAAACAATATTGGAAGATACTGATTTGATTTTTGAAATCTGCGTATTTTTTTCCATTTATTAAGATATTCTTAAAATTGACTTCAGTTCCCCTTTAATTGTTTAATCTGACTGAGTCCAACATAGTTGGTAAGCAATGTGTGTTTTGTATTGACTTTTGTTCCGAATGTATATTGAAACTTATTTGTTTATAGCAACCGCTTCCCTACTGTACGCTACATTGACTTTCTAACAACAACATCAACAATAAAGATTTGTGACAATATTGGCGTTAAGCAAGCGCGTTGCTCTGAGGACAAGTTCTGTCTAATAACCCCTGTTACGTCACTCCGGGTGACCAGTCAGGCCCGTCGAAGGGCGGCGTAACAATCTTAACGTTTTAGTACGTCATACAGAGGGCTGACTTCGACTAGTCAACACGAAGCGCCTCTAGCCTGATTACCAACGAAAACTGCAACTAGCTGTTACTTGTTGACACAATTAAATGCAGTTTGTGTTTATTTTGGGTTCAGTCACATTTCACTTGTTACTGAACAATCGACTGATAAAATATATTAATGAAAACAAGCAACTAACGAATAAAATAATGAAGCATCACGGGGACTACAGCTTGTGTGACTAGGTATTGTAATGTAAATACACCACATTCTTCAAATTATCGCGTTGGTCACAATCACCAACTGGCGTGTGTTCGGCACACCGTATTACTCGTGACATAAACAACAATATTCTGTCATACTACGAACTGAACTGCTTGCTTAATGGCATTGACTCTGCAATATGATTGGACAAATGGCCGAAAGAGTGTTTATATTTAAAGATTCTACTCCCGAACAAGTTTTAGCCGAATTAGCAGAAAAATGTGGTGTATCACTTACTGAAGTAGGTTTTTGTTAATACCTCGACTCGCAAGACGAGCCAGCACATTTTCGTGACCAGTTTGCATTTCCCAAACTAACCACTTCTGTAGGAGGTAAGTGTATACTTTGCAAGTGTTTCATAATCATTTAGACATCTATAATGATTGTAGCAAGACTAATGTAACTCAGCAATGACATTACTTTTAAAGCAAGGAAACTCTCTCGCCTACACCAATAAACACTGTTGTAACGTTAAGCCGTTTCGGAAATTGAACAATTTGTCAATATTGCCTATTAATAATCTGGCTTAAAAAAGCTAGCCATTACAAAAGGCTTAGATTAAACCACAACGATGTAAAGTATATATTGAGAGGTATAATTTGCAGCTGTTCTAACACTATGCTCAAAAGAAGTCTAATGTTTTGGAAAAAACATACCGGTTGGGTTTTTTATAGTCTCAGGGGAATCCCCTAGAATTTATTTTCCACAATTTTTGTCTTTGCATATCTAAACCATGCTGTCTTATAAAACAAAGTTTTATTGCGCTTCCATTACCCCCTCTGGTAGATGTTGTTGTGACCTATGGTACGCTTAATATGTACTCAGTGTAGGTTTTATTCAACTACGAATCTACAAAATAATAGTACACGTTAATTTACACAAACTGACAATGCACTTAACGCTATACACTGAATGTGCACACAACGCTATACACGCCACAATGCAGTAGTTGGTAACAGGCTCTAAGCAGGGCTAATCAACGTGGAGCAAAGCTCGGTAAGCAATCATGCTTAGGGCGAGCGCAATACGCGTTTATCACAGATGTCATGGCAAAATACCATGCCTGTCACAATAAGGATTCCGGAACATACGTTTAAGGGAATTACCCTAAGTAAATGTTTTCTTTCATTTAATTGGCAAAGAAGTGGCTAAAGGTCTAACCTGCCACCAAATCTGACTAGAATTGGAGCAACCGTTCAAGCGCTATGCCCCCAAAAGCTAATTTTTTTTAAATACCGTTTTGGTTTTTAACGTTCCTGGGGAATTCCCCTCAAGGCCACATAAAAGAAAAAAACGGACAAAAACAATATGTGTCCTATTTTTTTTAAATGGGACCCATAATAATGTGCAAACAAAATTGAATTAAGACCAAACGATATAGAGCCCTTAAGAGTGTGTGGTAAAGCGCGACTAGTACAGTGGGTTAGAGTTAGGGTTAGGATTAGGGTACAATTATGAAAACGCTCCTAGGAGCATCTCTAATAACTTTTTTTCTGTTTATTTTTTTTCTTTAAAAATACTTAACCCTGATTTCTTTATTCGTTACCCAACTTTTTATAACATAAAAACACATTTTTTAAAATTAAAAAAATTTAACATTGTACCTATGTGAAAAAAAATTGAGTATAAAAATGTGCAAAATCATTTTTAGTTTTAAGGCAATAGTTATTTTAGTTGCTTTGACTTGATTTATAATATATTTAGAACAGTTAAATATATTTTTAAAATCTTTTTAGGGTTAGGGTCAGGGTCAGGGTCAGGGTCAGGGTTAGGGTTAGGGTTAGGATTAGGATTAGGGTACAATAATGAAAACGCTCCTAGGAGCATCTCTAATAACTTTTTTTCTGTTTATTTTTTTTCTTTAAAAATGCCTAACCCTGATTTCTTTATTCATTACTCAACTTTTTATAACATAAAAACACATTTTTTGAAAATTAAAAAAATTTAACATTGTACATATGTGAAAAAAAATTAAGTATAAAAAAGTGCAAAATCATTTTTAGTTTTAAGGCAATAGTTAGGGTTAGGGTTAGGATTAGGGTACAATAATGAAAACGCTCCTAGGAGCATCTCTAATAACTTTTTTTCTGTTTATTTTTTTTCTGTAAAAATGCCTAACCCTGATTTCTTTATTCATTACCCAACTTTTTATAACATAAAAACACATTTTTTGAAAATTAAAAAAATTTAACATTGTACCTATGTGAAAAAAATTGAGTATAAAAAAGTGCAAAATCATTTTTAGTTTTAAGGCAATAGTTATTGTAGTTGCTTTGACTTGTTTTATAATATATTTAGAACAGTTAAATATATTTTTAAAATCATTTTTAGGGTTAGGGTCAGGGTCAGGGTTAGGGTTAGGGTTGGGGTTAGGGTCAGGGTTAGGGTCAGGATTAGGGTCAGGGTTAGGGTCAGGGTTAGGGTCAGGTTTCAGGGTTAGGGTCAGGGTCAGGGTCAGGGTTAGGGTTAGGGTTAGGGTTAGGGTTAGGGTACAATTATGAAAACGCTCCTAGGAGCATCTCTAATAACTTTTTTTCTGTTTATTTTTTTTCTTTAAAAATGCCTAACCCTGATTTCTTTATTCATTTCCCAACTTTTTATAACATAAAAACACATTTTTTGAAAATTAAAAAAATTTAACATTGTACCTATGTGAAAAAATATTGAGTATAAAAAAGTGCAAAATCATTTTTAGTTTTTAGGCAATAGTTATTATGGGTCCCATTTGAAAAAATGGGACACATATTGTTTTTGTCCGTTTTTTTTTTCTTTTTTTTTTTTTCGTCAAAGGTTTGACAGGCATGGGTTGTGGCTCCGACATACTACCAGAAAGGGTAATGGAATCGC
>CH003017.1:0-14532 GCA_000149265.1 Ciona savignyi | reverse complement strand
GACCCAATTAAAACAGACAACCCCAATTTCAGCCCCATTTCTGACTCTTCGTTTTCACCCACGATCCCCCCAAAGTGCCCCATAGGGGGTAAAACGAATGACGCTCACCCCCGTGGGTCAACAAGAACCCATTCGTTGCTATTCAAGTTTTCCCCATTTTACCCCAACCAACCGAAAATCGGCTCAACCCCAAAGTTGCCGAAACATTCAGATACTTCACACCCCACTGTGCCCAGGGAAACCCCCCATGTACCCAAAGTAACCAAATCTGAACCTGTCTCCCCACCACCAAGCCCCCATCCCACCCGAACATTTGATATCATCGATTTAACCTGTGACTCGGACGATGATTTAACCTGTGACTCGCACGATGATAATTCTGCCCATAATTCATTGGTTCAAGATTCAACACGAATTTCCTACCCAACTGACACAGATGGACCACTCAAAAAATCATCTAAAACTCACAAATTTTTACCCACAACTCCGGCAAACCCCACATTTTCACCCACAAATCCGTCAAACCCCACAAATTCACCCTCAAACAACGAAAACCCAACCTCCCCCATAAAACCCCCGAAAACCTCATTTGACGACGGAAAATACTTTGTTTATAAAAACGAGGTATTCTTCTGGCCGTTCCACGGAGAACTGGACGTGGATGAGATGTCGGATTCAGAGGGGAGCGATGATGATGAATCTTCGTCGAAATACGAGGTCAAAGTTCAACTGGATGGGATCGAAGGGTCGGGTTTTGTTCCGAAGTGCTTTTTGACTGTAAGTCTAAACATTATTTGATGTCAAGTAATACTTGGACTTATATAGCTATAGGATAGGATAGGATGTTCATGTTTATCCCCATGAATAGGAAAACTAAAGGAGTTAACACACTGGCAATCGTCAGATTTGCGTTAAAAACATAATTTGATATCAAGTAATACTTGGATCTATATTATCTGCGTCACCCTATAAGTTCTGATGATCTGTGACATAATTAGGAATTGTTGAACTAAGTAGAACATGGGTTTATATTTTGCAACAAATGTGTTAACCAGAGAATTGTTTATGTCAACAATTAAACCTAATATACAAGTGCTTCATGATATTATAGTTTATAAAACACACAGCTACAAAATAATTAGCTTTTGAAAATTAGATTGGAATTTAAAATCACTGAATTCGCCAAAAAAATGTCAATTAAATTAAATTCCGAATTAGAAAGAAATGTAATAAAAACAAGTTCATATCAAATCAGAGGTTATTCTCATTAACATAAGAAAGGCAAATGTCTGTAATTTTATAACTTGCTAAAAACACTGTTGGACAAAGTAGCATTTTCGGGAAAACCGAAATTGATATTAGACTTAAAATTAGATCATGAAAACATTTTTCAAATTAGATTAAAATTATATGACCGGCATTTCGCTCCAATTAGTCTAATTAGAAAACTAAGAATTATTCAGTTGTCCAAGTCTGATATCAACCGACTACCTGTGCATCACAGTTCAGCTAGCTTTTCTCTTTTTCAACAACACATGTCACTCCACGTACCATCAAGTAAGCATTGAATTATCCTTTCAGTCGATTCCCGGCCATACATGTTGCAGTTGTTGTCCAACATTTTGTTGCAACATTTCGTGGGTGGCTCTCCAAGACGATCTACCCAGCGATGACGACGATTGGTGATGTCATAATGACGTTTCATAATAATCGTTTTAAAGGACATAATGGATTCTTATTCATTGTTACGTCCACGGTAAATAAACTAAGTTTAAAATGAGCAAGAAAATAGGTAAAACCTACAAAATATGACTTCAGTTATTTCACAATACACGCAATTACTGGCCTGATGGTTTATTATTACTCGCCAATTGAAACGCAATTTCACTCACTTATTTTGTATTTTTTCTATTTTAATTTCCATGGTTCAATCTACTGCAGTACAAAGCCATATAACTACGTTATCGTTGCGTCGAATTCACTGCAATTTCCCACATCATGTACACTTGTCTTGAAGGTGATTATGAATTCTGTATTTTATACTTGTCACGTGATGCAGTCTCTTTTTACTCAGTGCCTTTTTTGTTCGTGGATTTTTTTTTTGTTGAAACTGTGTTTGATTCTTCGCGACTTTTTTAACATGTATTCTTTTTCTAATTAACTGAATCTTGATTTTTCTGCCAAAGTTCCGCCGCCCAAGTGGAATCTTGGGGAACAAAGTCCAAGTCAATGAAATCCTAGGACGAAGTCTTTGATGATAGGACAAGTCTACTACGACACTTGAGATTTGAATTTAAATAAACTACCGGATCAGTCGATTGGACATCCAATCTAGGTGTGCGCAAGTCCAAGTCAATTGAAACTTAGGACAAAGTCTTTGATAGAACAAGTTCTATACAATACTTAGGACGAGTCTACTACAAAGATTTGAATTTAAATAAACTATTGGATCAGTTGATTGGACATTGTAACATTTAATAAACAATCTACATAGTTGGCATCACGTCGGGGTCACCCACGGTCCGCCCAATCCGCACCTCTAAATACTACAGAATCGCTGACTATACTTCGGAATTACAAAAGCCATGATATTAATGTTAGGGTTGGGGTTAAAGTTTGTTCTGGGGTTGAGATTAATGTTAGGGACCGGGTTAGAATTACTTTCCCTAGCAATCTAAGTGATCCAAGCCCTCCTGTAGTATTTAGAGGCACCCTGGCGAGCGTCTTTTCCCTTGCCATCCGTACATAGTTTCTATGTCAGAAGCCGATACCTTAATATATACTGGTGAATGACTTCATTTAACCTTCATAACTCCGGTCACTTATAAACCCAAATTGCTCCGCTTATGTTGTCCTTGACATTTTCCTTGTCCGACCGGTTATTCTGGCGGTGCGTCCCCTTTCAATCGAAAGGTTGCAGGTGCGAAACAGGTCGATGTCTCGTCGGTTGTGTCCTTGGGCAAGGCACCTTATGGACATTGCCTGAACCCAGTGGATAAATGGGTTCTACCAAATTGAAAAACTTGTCTATTGCGGCGTTCTAAGACCGCGAGGTAGCACTCTTATCAAGACTGCGTCAGCTTAACGATATCTAACTAAAGTAAACAGATGTTTGATTAGAACAGTGTTTCTCAAACTGTGTGCCGCGGCACACTAGTGTGCCGTCTGAATTCTCAGGTGTGCCGCGAAACTTTTTGGGATTTTGCAAAATTATGTAGGAAACCTATTTGTGTTAGGAATGGGCAAATTGGGCATACGCGACTTTAATGACAAAAAATGTATTTTCCCTAGTTTAGTAGCAAATACAGTAGACAGTATTGCTATGGGAAGCGATGGATTAAGGGTGATTGTGATGTCATAAGCACAATTCATTGTTCAGTGTGGTGTATTAATGTAATTTTAACACAAGCATAACATGTTGTCCTGCACGCTGAGTTAAGCAGCAGGAAAGCTCCCTAGATGACAGAAGAGAAACCATTTTATTAATAATATTATTCCATAAGCAAACTTTAGTTATTTAATCCCATTTAAACTTTTATTTAGTACTCAGTTGGAATTAACGACGAAATGCGGTTGTGTTTGTCAAAAATGGAACCTCGTTGCGATCTTATTTGTGCCAAACGACAAGCAAACCCATGCTATTAAAATTTGCTAAATAAAATTCCTTGATTCAATTTGTTTTGTTCAAGTGTGCCGCGATTTTTTTAGATTTTTCTTAGTGTGCCACGAGCTGGAAAAGTTTGAGAACCACTGGATTAGAACAACTAGTACTCAATTAGAGTACTGGTATTTTATGAGGGTAATCAGACACGTAAACCTAACCCTGGATTCTTAAATTCTACTCAAATAACCAGAGTCCACTCCTTTGATGTTAGTATAGTGCCTTTAATTCGTTAATGAAATGCAACAACTCACAAGCAGTCAAAATCAACGATTATCAGAATTGGTAATGTGACTTAATACGCCACGGTAAAACAAATAGCTTTCAGTCGACGGAATCGAATCACAACGCGTAATATGCAGTCGCGATTAAGTCTTTAAACACGCTAGTCCTTCTAGCGGTTGAGTTCAATTCGGACTCTAGACGATCAGGATCGTTCCTCCAAGTCTCTTCCTCATCTCCCCCTTGTGACGTCCAAACATGCGTATTTATCTCGTGCTCCAATCCCTAAGAGAAAAACTGCATGATGCCCGTTTTTGGTCTTATTCATGTAATCTTTTCTCTCCAAAACCACTTATAGATTCTCTGCTTCTCACTCTTGCGACAACATCTCGTGTGATTGTTCGCCCAAAATAGACCCATTAGCTGGTCTTTCCCACGGGAACCCCATCAAAATCCTTCGTAACTCCGAGCAATAACTGACGTCATAATGATTTCCAGAGATCAAACAACACTGACCGGCAATAGCAAGCGCCATAATGAACTCGATCACCTTCCGCACACGATCAAACAACACCGACCCTTAATTAACGTCATATTGATT
The DNA here is from genome assembly GCA_000149265.1 of Ciona savignyi. Classification (NCBI taxonomy): domain Eukaryota; kingdom Metazoa; phylum Chordata; class Ascidiacea; order Phlebobranchia; family Cionidae; genus Ciona; species Ciona savignyi. The sequence goes on along the minus strand of CH003017.1, from coordinate 10,048 downwards.
TCCAATCATTGCACTCGCGAAAATAGTCCATGTTTGTGACGTCATAGTAGAATTCCCGGCAGCACACGCGAAAATAGTCCATGTTTGTGACGTCATAGTAGAAATCCCAGCAGCAAACGCGAAAATAATCTATGTTTGTGACGTCATAGTAGAAATCCCTGCATCTATCATATACAACACACTGCAATAACTCCTGTAAACCCCGACGAATGGGCCGCGAAGGTGATCTAACGATTGCCCCGTGTGTTAACGCCCCCTTGGTTTTCCCATTCACGGGGATAAACATGAATATCCTATCCTTTCTATACTAAATTTATAAAATTTTAAATACTCTAGTATTTGGTACTTTACTTATATTTAGTAATATACATAATATTACTTTAAATAATGTGTATGTGCGTAATACTATATTATTAAGTTAAAATACTTCAAATACTACCATATTTGGCCAAACAGTTCGAATTACCCAAAGTCATTTAAATAAATTGAATCGCCGCATGGATTATGACGTACTTGCTTATATGGTGGTCATAATTCAGTAAAATCAGCGGGCTGATAATTTAGATGCGCGCACTCAATTTACCAGCGCGCTGGTAACCTTTGTCTTTTTTATTAACCGAGCCAAGTTTCGAACCCATGATGCGATCGTTACTCGAACCGTTTTTGTATTGTAGTCGGTATATATATATCGGTCGCGTTAACCAATCGCCCACACGACCGTACGCTTTTATTTTTTTTTATTTGGGTTTAGCGGCCACGTCTAATATCTAATACCGAAATATTTCATTACGTTTCAGACGTGTTCCAACGACCGTCTTTTTGCCGTTTTTTCCCCGTTTTCCAAATTTTTAAACTAAAATTCGCTCAGTCAACTCGATGGCGACACCTGTCGGCAGAACTTCTTCTTAAAGTCTGGACAAAACCAGAGATCATTAAATACGACCGCATGCTAATGGCTGCAATGTTAAAAGAAGGTATACCAAGTTGCTTGCAGCTGGTTTCAATCTAACCACCTTCCGGCTCATCTTCCAACGAGCGACAAATGAATGTCATAACGTGTCTATTCTCATTTGAACAGATACATCGCGCTTAACTCGGTTTGTTGTGCGACGCGCCACAAAAAAATTAACAATCATTACATTATGACTTAAATTTACGAAGAGTGTAGGACACAAATTTAACTGTCATTTAAGCATGCAGAGTTTTATTTTGAGTTTCCATCCATATGAGCAAGATATATATAAAATAAACAATCTAATAGCCGGAAGTTACCGCACTTGAAGTGCTGACGAATTTTATCGCATCGTTTTTATACCTCTGTGGTGTTGCGTGGTTGATGCGAATAAAACATATCCCTTACCTTACAACATCATAAACATGAAATAGCGGCAAAACAAACAGACGACCCCATTGTAGGGGTTAGAAGAAATTCAAAATAATGATATTTGGTTGCGTCCGACCAAAATATAAATGATGAATCCAAAAGTCGCAGCGGACAAAGATGGCAGCAGAGTGCCGACAATCTCAAAACCAGTCGATGGGGTTGTTGATTTGAAACACAGCGCTCTGAGTGAAAAATATAAGTTGTAAGTTGGGGCATTAATTTTAGACATCTTAATACATATTTTTTGGAGTAATATTTTGGAATATTGTTAATACAGAATTCTCAATTTGTTGTGTTTGCTCGGATATTTCAGGAACTTGGGTTTTTTTCATGTTTATCCCGGTGAATAGAACTCGCATTCGTTAAGGGGGTTATCCCACGGGCAATTGTCAGATCACATCGCGCCCATCGTCGGGTTACCGGAGCTATTGCAGTGTGTTGTGTATGATTTTTAATTAGATAAAACCCATTTATCCACTATGTCTGCTTAGATGGGAGGGAAGGCTTTTGATTGGGGTTGATTACATCAGCTTAACATGAATAAAATAAATATTTGTTCAATTCAAACGAAACCATTAATTGTCCCCTTTAGTGCGCATTGTCGGTTCCTTACCATTTCGACCCAAGATCAAGGATACGTTAATGGTGAGAGTCGTAAATATTCATGACTCGCGCAACGGTTCGGTAAGGAAACACGAACAGGTATGAGATTTGCCATCTCACGACAAAGAGTTTCCAATAACTATAAAAATAAATGGCAAGGCATCTAATGCGCATCATTGCTCAATCATACACAACACACCACAATATCTTTGGTAACCAGACGGTGGGTTCGAGTTATGGTTGCCCATAAAAAATCGGCCCTTACGTGTTGTTTGAGGATTGCCCGTTTGGTAACGCCTCTTGCGTTTTTTTCATCCACGGTGAAAACATAAATATTCAATCCTGTAATTTGTGGTTCTTCCCCGAAAACGATATTTTTTCTTTTATTCAAACATTAGTAATAGAAATCATATATCGTAGAAAGTAACAGGGCTTGGTCTTAAGTTAAAATATTAAGTTAAAATATAATGAATCTAAGGGGAAATTAAGGAAAAGAAAGTAGGAAAACAGTAAAATAAAGTTTGTTAGGGTTAGTGTAAGGGCTGAGGTTGAGATTTATATTTAAGACAGGTTTCCCTCTTATATATAGTTGCCATAAATCAATTAACTTGTTTTGACCAGAACCAGGGTGTAGAATATTTGTTTGTGGACATTTTCCTTATTTGTACGAAAATTACGTTACGTAGTTAAGGTTAAGTTATTTTCCTTCGTTCTAATAATAAAGAATAAAATAAAATAATTTACAAAAAATAGGAAAAACGGGAATAGTACCTAAAACTGTTAGGTATACATAACATAAAACTATTTTCTTTAACTTAGTGTGTGCATTTAGACAATACTGTGTCGATTATTTTACATTAAATTTTCTCGCTTTATAGGATGTAGTGAAATTTTAAAAAATAATATTTTAGCATATACCAGTACTGCCTATTTTCATTGGGGGTTGTGTTCTTAATTATTTCTGGCACAATCAAGTGAATAAACAATAGAAGATGACGGTATGATTGTAACTTGCTGAGAAGAAATGGTTTGAAAATATATTTTAGCTTGGATTTCCATAGACCTAATAATCTAATATGTTACTTTCGCAGTTTAAGAATTAGTACACGCTACATTTATTCATATATATAGCTTCTATGCTACTCTGGTGTTTTTCACACAGGCTGGTGCAATATATAAACTGAACATTGAAACACTTTTGTGGATTAAAAGAGCTTCATATAAAGTTTCTCTTGCTGGGTCTGTGAATCAACATTAAGCAAAGCTGGAAAATAAATCACTGGATGAAAATTGAAAAGATTCAGCTGAAACAACGAAGTATTGCGTAAGACACATATCGACACGGTAAGTTGCGTTCAATAATTGGGAAACATCTAAAATCTCATAAGGATAGATGCAGTATTGCATATAATGTTGGTTATCATTACACAAAGCTAATACAGCTTGTAGTTTCAATTGCATTTTTGAAGGGGTTTGTGTTACATTGTACAGCCCGCGTATACTACCACAGAGTATATGTTTAAATAGGAACATTATTTTTTTGCAAATATGAATTTCTATATTCATAAAGGTTGGCAGTTTAACCGTATAAACACTGGGTGCATATTTGTATATAATGTTTGGTTATCTTTCAGCCCTGCTAAGTAGCGCACATGTATTGATATAGTACGGCACCCGTGTATATGATAACTTCCTGTTACTTGCTGCACCTGGTGTAGTGATGTCAACATACTTGTGTTCGATGGTTCATACTTTCTAAACCTTATATCAAGTATTCATTTTGTACCTGATTGAATAAATGTAAAATATACACCTTTAACAGCTTAGATTAAAACCATAGCCTTAATATATTAATTAACCATTGTTTTTGGTAAATATTTGCAAAAAACATCTTAATAAAAATAATTATTAAAATTGAATGACAACTTTTGGGGTGGAAAGGTTGTTCGTTTTCCAACTCGGCTTTATGAAGTGAATATTGTGAATCAACCATTAGTGCTTCCGGATGTATTGTTACACGACAACGAGTCATTGTTTATCTTTATTCTTTCATACCTGCACAGTTACTTTATAATGCCTACTATGATGTAACAAGCAGGGAAAGTTGTAGATTAATAATAGCAGTTTCAAAATAACTTTGTTGCGGAAATTTATGTAAATCTAGATGTTAGTCAGTGGCTCACAGTAATATCAACTGTTAAGCCAGACAATGAAGGTCCTTGTGCTAGTTGGATTCTGGTTTAGGCAATCTCTGCTAAAGGGCTTTTCCAATGACACAACCTACTAGATAGCGACCAGTTTCGAATCTGCAACTTTTCGGCTGTAAGGTGACGGACTAACGCACCAAGCTAATCGGTTTGAGATTCCATAGCCTATATGTTTGTTTAATAAAGTAAGATTTGCTCAACGTTAGTTGTTCTATGAGTTATTTCTATATTGAGTTCATGGTTGCTGAAATTATAAAGAAGTAAATTTCTTTAGTTGTTGGTTGTGAGGTATTTGGAATGTGGTCACCAGTTTACCTTCTAATGATGGTTAAACGAATGAAGGCTTTGTTACACACTACTAATAACCAATATTGAACTTATGTAATTGATGTTTTAAATAATAAATAAACATATATTCCCTTATTATATATAGACCAATTGAAATCAACCCAATATTTTGTACCGAAATGAAATGATACAAAACATTGTTTATTTAAATCAGTTGAATCGAGTATAAGTTTTAAATTCATTCAGTTAACATAGCCCAGGATATTACCTATTATGATGTCATAAGTGGCCACTTCCTGTGTCACAATGTATAAGGTTTGATCATGACTAAGTAACAATCGTGGTTTGTTATTTGGATTGTCCAACTGACAAACACAAGGACAACCAGGTGCAGCAGACGTTACAACACTGAAAATATTAACTGCAGATATACATTGTCTAAATAATATTGTTTATCTGCGGTTAATATTGTCAGTGTTGTAACGTCTGCATACATTGTCTAAATAATATTGTATAAAATAAGGACTACCGGTATTGTTTTTTATCGTTTTCTGCCTTTTATATTTATATAGTTAAAAAGAAAGTTAGTTAAAAAATTTGAAAACAACATTTATAGACAATGTATAATGACTACCGGCAATTGTTTTTTATATATATTAAGAAAGTTGGTTAAAAAAGTATTAAAACAAAGTTTATCAAATGTTTCTACCAAGTGTTGTTTGCTAATCGCTTGAAGTTATTTAGTTCATGTTCATATTTCAACTAGTATCGCTTTGTACCTGGCATTAACAGAAAGTAGTTAATATTTATAGAATGCAGTGAAAGAAATATTGGGATAACACATCATCATGTCAACTACGGTACGTCTCGTCTTATTTGATAACCACACAGTTATTTCAATTTAACAATGGTGGATTACTTTGATTTCTATTATTTTGATTGAATCGGTGATGTAAATAGTTATTTACTGCTGATTGTGACATGATACGGTATATTGATGATGTCAAAGAGACCTGGTGATTTCAATGTCATTATTTTTGTTTTTGAATAAAATTTGAGATTTAAGTTGTTTGAAAGTGTTTTTACCCCCACTACCCCACCCACCCTTTCCCCCAATATCCATCGAGACCTCTTTTGTACCTACCCCCCACTACCACCACCCAACTCTAGGTTTGCAGCCGCGTCTGCTATATTTATTAAATTAAATCCTTTCTTTCTGTTTAATATGACTTGTTTTAACGACTGTTCATAAAAATTTTTAAATAAAAGAGCCGTCTTTTCCTGTTCCAGTGCCGTCATTTAATTCGTTTTCCATTATTTAATACTGGGGAAAAAACATGGAATAAACTAAGCTAAACTCTTTCACCCAATATGTGCCACCTTCACCCCCCATCCCACTCCATACAACAACTCTTGTGATCAAAATATTGATTTCCTTATTTCCTTCTTCGCATCAAGAAATAAAAATAATATTTTTACTCTAGGGACAAGAAATTTTGTTTTAAATTCATAATTTTCTACTTTTAGTTTTCGTGAAAATCTTTATTTCATGTAAAATATGATTTGGTTGTTTTATTTGATGATTAAGAAGATCAGTTATCTTGTCTTGTTTACAAGTTTACCAGTCGTTTCTGACTGTTTCGTGGTAAAACATTTCTGGTTTCAAGAAAATGTTCAATTTCATATCGAAAAAATAACATTCATGTTTTAAATAATTTTAAACCATATTTTAAAAGTCACATATATTAACACATACCTGCAAACTTGTTAAAGCAGATCTACACACAACACTATCATTTTCGTGCTATGTTTATGGCTTGATAGATTCCAAAGATTTCTTAGACCACCTCCAACGCATGACTCATCCAACCTCACTTCCACCATCTTACCACCAACAAATTAACCCCCACCTACCTACACAGATGTTGAAACACCATTATTTTGTTTTTTTACCGATATTTAAGGTGCCATGTAGTATACTTAATGTGGATAGGATAGGATATTCATGTCTATTCCCGTGAATAACATGTATCCCCCCCCCCTACCCACACAAACATGTATCCCACAACAAATTAACCCTCCCCCCCCCACACCCACACAGATGGTGAAGCACCATTGGCAGAGTAGCAATGTGAAGCAATGTGGCTTGGACGACATGGTCCTTCTATCCAAGATATCCGAGTCTTCCATCGTCGATAACCTCAAGAAACGATACATGGACGACCAGATATTCGTATCCTTCCTACTTATCATATGACCAATTAACTTAATTTGCTTGTGGTGTTAATTTGTAATCCAGAGCCAAAAAGCCATCAAATTTTGGGCGAGTAAAAATTTACTAAGCTTTCACACGCGAGTAAAAATGGCTCGCAAATGACGTAACGGCTGTTTAAATCTGGTATTATAACAATCTTACATTATGATGCTGATGCAAGTATTATAGACTTTAGTATTCGGACATGCCTTGTGTATACTAAAAATGTTATACTCCAGTTAAATAGAAAACGGTTGTGCGTCACATGAGTATTATGCGCGTTACTTGTGCGGATTTTTGGCTCTGGTAATCTATTTGTGCATACATAAATATCATGTTCAAATATCGATTTCTTTTAGTGCTGCCATTTATTTGCGCCAAGATGAATTTTAATCCAAGATTCAAAGATGATTCAATTCAATAATCTTTAATTTATTCACCATTTCATTAAAAACATACCTATGTTAGTAAATTCTCCAAGTAATTTAAGATTAAAACCAAATATTTCATTTTTTGAGATTAAAACAAAATAAAAGCTTAGATCAATTTGAGATTAAAACAGAGTGTACCATTGTACGAAATGTAGGTTCCTTAGCACACAGACATACATCGGTCCTGTATTGGTGTCGGTGAACCCGTTCAAACAGATGAGTTACTTCACCGACCGTGAGGTGGAATTGTATCAGGGAGCGGTAAGTTTCACTTGTGTGTGTGATGGGATACATAGTGCGTGGTGTGGGAGAGGATATTCATGTTTATCCCCATGATCGGGAAAAACACACAAGGGCAATCGTTTCAGACCATTTCAATGTCCGTTAAGTTCCTTGCCCAAGAACAAAACTGACTAGCTAGCGAACAGTTCCGATCACATGACACCTGTTGTCTCTCTGGTTAGCTTAGTGGGTTAAAGTGTTGGGTGTCCAATTGTAAGGCTGTGGGATCAAAACTAGCTGCTGATCGTTTAGTTGTGTTCTTAAGCAAGGACTTAACAGACATCATGTGAACCCAGGGGATTAATCGGTTATAACACATTGAAGGAACGTCTCAATCAACACACTGCAATAGCTCTGTTAACCCGACGGTGGGCACGTGTAAATTATATTCACGGGACAAACATAATATCTAACCTCACATAACCCCCTACCCACCCACAGGCCCCATATGAGAACCCACCCCACATATACGCACTGGCGGACGATATGTACCGCAACATGCTGATAGACATGGAGAATCACTGTGTGATTATAAGCGGGGAGTCGGGTGCAGGGAAGACGGTGGCCGCCAAGTTCATTATGTCTTACATCTCCAAGGTGATTTAGATGATATTGTTATCTTGTGTATAATATGTTGTACAATGCACCATTACAAACCATATTCAACTGGTTATTTAGCAACTCTTCTTAGTCCCTCCAACCTAAATATTGGTACGCCTTATAATGGAATTAAACCATAATTAATTTTATATTTCCAATTACCTCATTTCCCATCTATAAACACGTAACATAAGTCGTATTTCTTCCTATCTTATGCATAGTTAGTTTATATCTATAGAACATGGGGTGGCGATTGGTTTTCTGATTGTGTCAGGTACAAATGACAACCGTATATACTCGCCTATAGGTCGCACCACTGTATAGGTCGCAATATTAGTTTTGTGTTAAAAGAGTTTAATTTACAGTTGATTTGCACATAAGCCGCACTGAAAATCTAGGGATTTAAAAGGCTATTTCCCTAGCTTTTTTGCATAGATAAGTTCCTTTTTTTGTAATATAAAAGCGCGGTTAAATAAGAGGTAACAGATTGTGTTAAAAAATATAAGAAAAAAGTTGCGACCTATAGGCAAGTATAACCGGTATTTCCTATTTCTCCCTATCATAGGCATAGAGAGTACATATCCATCTTTATTAATCTCTTTTCTACCTTTTCTGTCGATTTAATTAATACTATTTAAAATAAGTAAAATTAACCATGTATTTGTAAGATTTTCCCAAAACATTTAATAAAAATGCAATTTCTAATCACTTGTATTCAAATATCGATGTATAAGCCTAATATACATATTCTGTTAGTTGATTATGACATCACTGTGGTGAATATGACACAACTGGTTGCAATAACGATTGTTCATCACAAAGGAATAATAATGCAATGATTGTTCCTGTTTTCCAATTATGATGTCATCAATAAAATTTGCCTACAAGCCGTTAACAATGACTCCTTATTTGTCATAACATGCATTGTAATGTAATGCTGTTTAAATAATCAGACGTCTATGATGTCATAATCTAATAATAACAAAGTGTGATGTGATAATAGAAAGTGCAGAAATAGATAAAAACATTGATATTGTGAAAATTCCAATTGAAATATTCATTGTAGGGATTAGTGTATAGTAATACACATGGTAATAGGTGACAGATTAGAATAACCACATAATGCAAATTATAAATTTTTATTCCTTGGTTTCTATAATAATATATCTCCTTTATATCATTGTAATATGTCATGTATGATTCATAATGGCAAGGTACATATGCATGGTTCCCTGCTATTACATACCATCATTAATAATCCACCACCCCAGTATATCCAGCCAATAAAGTTTGTAGCAAGTTGTTTAATTTGATAACCATCTCCATTATATCTTCCTGTGATTATTCATGTAATGACTGTACCTTCCATATATATTAATGTGGTGATCTCATACCATGCTATTATACATGAAACACTTTAAATAGATTATCATTCTTTGAAAATGGGCATAATTTGTTTTTTAATATGACTATTTTTTGCAGCAAATATATCTTCCAATATATACATAGATATAATAATATATGTAAAAAATACGTCAGATGTAAGTTGCACAGTTCCTTTAATTTTGCACCCCTGACACTGCTGACTCCCCATGTCATTTAGAAAAATATTTGCATTTATGTTTAAAGAAGAATTGTAATTTGTGCCATAATCACATGGATAAAATAATTCCAGTACTGTCAATTTCTAATCCGAATTATACACTTAAATCTTAATTCCCAAATATGAGCACTCAATTTTGAATGTCTTGAGTTAAAATTAATATATTTTTCAACACCCCTCACCCCTAATATGAATATTACCTTCCCCATACCCACACTAACCCTACCACCAATATGATGAATTCACCCCCATAACCCACACACTAACCCCTCCCCCCAGGTATCAGGCGGAGGGGACAGGGTACGACAAGTAAAGGAGATTATCCTGAAGAGCAATCCGCTGTTGGAGGCGTTCGGTAACGCCAAGACCGTGCGCAACAACAACAGCAGTCGATTT
>CH003018.1:1322772-1376392 GCA_000149265.1 Ciona savignyi | reverse complement strand
TTTTACCAGAAAATACAACTTAAAAGTTGCAAGTGTGAGTTGTGACATGCGTATTAGGCCTATATTAAGATGTATGTTAAACTATAAAAAATACAATTAATTTCCCTATGCGCCATAATATTCCACATCGTAACTGACACATCATTTATTTCAATGGCGTGATATAGTAAAATAAGGCTGTTAAACAAGAAGATGTATAATTTCACAGAAAAGGAATACGTAACTGGCTTAGGTAATCTGGCATAAAGAGTAGGGTTACGAAACGATGTGTATAGTTACTTTTAAATATGTTTGGCTCTGCACTAAGTTATCTTAAATACTTGTTAGACCCTGATTGATTTATTTTTAATTTGCTTCCCACAGGGATGTCATTGGCAAGTAGTAGTAAGGTATGATGCTGACTTTGATCTTAACTATTAATTTGGCGCCAGATTAGATAGATAGTATTGCAATATAATTAGATCACCGGTTTGTGCGGTTGTTCGAAGTATAATAAGCGCATATACTATATCTAAATCCTAATGCATTTAATGTGACGCGATTGAATTGGTGCCAAACAAAGGAATTGCCTTTGAAGTTTAAGTTATAAGAAATTTTAGTGTGGAAACCAACGTTTGTTCAATTGTCAGCACTTTATTACAATAAAACGACATTTATTGTGAATACACACTGTGCACTATAGTTTACATATAAACGCAAACGTAAAAAAACAATAGCAAAAGAAAGAAGCGTCTTAACCTTCACTTAGGAGCGTTTATTCAGTGAGAAAATTTGCTATCGCGCTCTTTTCCCACGTGGACGAATTATGTAAGTGTAATCTTCGGTTTCGTATATGTCGCTCTGTAGCGCGTTGTTAGACAAGGAAGGGTTTGGTAACTCCGATGTACTTCTTACTGGGGGAGCTTTACCAGTTCTCGAAAGTTTGTCAGGGCTTGTTGATAAACTGCGATTTGGCAAATTAGATCTTTTGTTGGAATTGGGACTTCCGGAATACTTCTTCGGCTTTTGAATTCCAGAGATCTGTACCCCTGAGTAAAACCTCCTCGTCGGAGTATTCGATCTTGGTTGCAATTCATCCGCTGGTTTTTTGACTGTACTTTTGCTGGAAACCCGTTTATCTACAACGCGGGGAGGTCTTACAGGAGTTTTAACTGGCGAACCCGGTCTGATTTCGTCGTTTTGAGGTGGTTTATTTGATGCTCTTTTTTCATTTTTGCCAGATTTGTCCAAAATAACTTTAGCCCCTGCAATAAACCGTTTCTGCAAAGCTTCCGGCTGTGTACTCTTTTTAACTGGAGATGTAGGTCTGGCAGAATATTTCTTATCGGGGGATGTCCGTCCTGGAATCGCCCTTTTCGTTGGCGAGAGGCGGCCTGAAATAGCTCGCTTATCCTGCCCTAGGTATGACTGTTTATCTGGGGAAACACGGCCAATTGCACTTGGCTTAATTTTTCGCTGCTTACTAACAAGTTTAGTGGGTGACGAGACAGGGCGTGTAATTTCACCCACCATTGACCTAGATGTCATTAGCTTCCTTCTTGGATCTTGTTGCGAATCTGCGACAGGTCTACTGTTATTGCGAATACCCGAATTTTCCGCGTCCACAGTTTTTGTAATTTCTGGAGGGTCATCAGGGCAACTCGACGGTAAAACATTCATTATATTTTCACTTTTTCTAACTTCATCTTCCGAAACTATTCCCACTAGAGGTGAGCTAATGAAATGATGTGGTTCGCTGAAAGCAGGAGACTCCGAGCCTGATCCCTGGATCTCTTCGTAGCAACCGGAGTCACAGGAAGGAGGTGGGGCAAAGTAGACAGGGCTAGTATTTGTGGAACGTTGTAAATTTGGCTCTTGCTGGTTCGGAACAATCCGATCACTTGGTGCAAACGTTGGCAGTGGTTTCGAATTTGCGGTCGAACCAAAAACTGTTCCCTCTTCCTCGCTTCCAGACTCCCACTCGTCCTTCCAAGGCCTAGCTCCAGGGAGCGACACGGAGCGACTTAACCATGCCCTCTCTGCGACTTCCACTTTCTTCTTGCGCAATTTAGTTTTAATTGGAGGTTGAGTCACTGTGGTGGGAATTGCAATACCATCGCTGCTATTCTCATACTGGCTTCGAGTTTCCAGTCCTGTGTCGCTGAAGTATCTTCGGTAATAACTCGGCAGAATCGATCTTGGTTTACGAAGAAAGCCACCTCTGTAGTAATTTGGTTCTTCTTGTGCCCTCGGCTTTGATTCCATCTGTTTAGGTTGTTTGTCGTTTCCCTTTGATTTATCATTGTTGTCTCCGCAGTATAAGTTGTAATAGTGATCCAAAATAGCGCGCTGTCGCCTTGGGCGCTGGAGGAGTTTGGTATCATCTTCCACGCCCGATCTTTCCAGTCGGTTTAATATGTCTTCCTCTGAGCGTGATATCTTTAGTAACTTGTCCTGTCTCTTGGCGGGTGGTATTGGTGGCACAGCCGCATCTGGACTACTTGAATAATCACGTCTTCTTAAACCAGGGCTGGGCGCTGAACTTCTACTGACGAACAACCTCGTTGGGGTGGATCTTGCTGAAGTGTTTAGGTTATGAGAATCACTCAATGAATGGCCGCAAACAGCACAGTGAAAATCATCCGTTTGGCTACTTTGTATGCTTTCCTCAGGGGGCTCAGTTTGAGAGCAATTATAAGTCTGTTGCGGAGGAGCTTTTGTTTGACATTCACTTGTTATTTGGTATGGAGGAGGATTAGTTTGACACGAACTTGAATTTAATGTCGCGGATTCGGTTTGGCATGAAGTTGAGTCAAAAGTTACAGTCGCTTTGTTCGTTTTCCGTTCACTCTCCACTTCAGTTTGAGAGCTGGCATCCCGTGTCGGTATGATGGTCGCGCTCTGGGCGTCTCTCGTTGCCTTCTTTCGCGCGAACTCAACCGTATCTGTCTGACTTCCCTCCTCGCGTTTCTGCTTGGCTGCAATTTTTTCGAAAGGAAACTTCGATATCGGGCGGTCTGGAATAAAACCTGTTGATATTCGTCTCTTAGATGCAAGGCTTGGCTTATACCCGTCATCGCCATTTGTTCCCCATCCCGCATCATCCCAATGTTCGCCTTTCAAGCTTCGCAACTTCTGCAGGTTAACTGAAGATTCCTGCGACCTGCTGGATTTTCTACTCTCGGATTTTTTCACCGACGTTTGTTCAGAGGATTCACACGCCTCACTAATGTTACCCATACCCACACCATTAATACTTTCCAGTACTGGCGAGATGCTACCATTGCTGATCGAGGTTCTGTGTGTTTTACTCGAACGGCGTTGGCGATTTACCGATGACGTTTGCTCGCTATTATTACTGCTGACCTCGTTTTGGGTAGCACCGAAGCAAGTGTTGTCAACCAGAGTGGGCGAAATGATGCTTTTACTTGATATAATAGGCATCTCGGTAAACGTTTGGCTGGATTTGCGCTCTTCCCGACGAGACGACGATGTGTCCTTTTTTGTGGTCTCGGAGTGACTGCTTACTTCCGAACCCGGTGATATTAAATCATTGCTGTTGCTGGAGTATTCGTCTTGGGATTCCCAAGGACGTCGTCTGAGAACTTGATATTTAAGCGAGCCAGGAAGCTTGGTGCGGAATTCAGCATCTTGAGTATCAGCTCCATAATTCCCGTTTTGCTTTATCTTTTCTATTCTATTTGTGGCTTTCAGTTCTGGCCAGTCTGTTTGCCTCGATTCGATGGGAGAGTCTATAAAACTTGTCTTGCGTGATGTTGGAGAGCTTGCATGCTTCATAAAGTCTTGATTGCCCTCGAAGCCAAACTTCTCGTTCGATTTATTGACCTTTGCATCTCCCTTGGCAGTTTCCCAAGTTTGTACTTCAGGTTCGCGCATGCGCACTCCACCGCCGACCAATCCTTCACCGCTTGTTGTAGATCGTAAAACTTTGGAACCTTCGAAGTTATATTCCTCGGACGAGGACGAAATCTGCTTCTGAACTTGTGGTCCATTATTTCTCGATTTCTCACCCCAATTTGAAAACTTGGACTGTTCGTTCTCTCCTTGCTCGTCCGAATTAAATCCATCGTGATCTGCAAATGCTCCGGGCCGATGAAATATATCCATAGATTTGTTCGTCTCCGATTTATTGAAGTTGATATCGGACTCAATCTGTGGTCCTCTTTTCTGTGTCATCCCGGATGGGGGCGAGCTTAAAGTCTTTCTCGTCCCTAATATCCCGACCGGAGATGATCTAGTCACAGGGGCAAACTTTCCCTGTTTCCCGAAAGATGAGTTGGTGCTCGAGACACTTGATGCCGATTCTTGACGACTCAGGGGCCAACGAGCGATGTCGTCGGCTGAATCAAATCCGGGAGAGCTACTGTGGAAGTCCGACCCGAATCTGGATGTCTGTGTGAAAGACATTTCTTACTCGGATTGGAAATACACTGATCTCCGTTTTAATAACTACAAAAGATGTGATAAGGTATAACTAATATAAAAAAACTTAGCTTATTCTGTAAAAGCTAGAGGGTTATACCTGATTAGAATTGTTGTTTAGACCACTGTTTGACATGATGTGGCTTAGAACGTCCTTCACCGAATCTATCGCTCCTTCTCCGGTTCCAGAAATATTACAGTTCAAGTTTTCAGATTTCTTGTTGTAGCGAGCGACTCCGACTAATGTCTGGTGAAGGTTAAGAGTAAGCCCAGCTATTTCCGACACAAATCATCCAAATAAACTACACAAACCACAAGAAATTTTCATTTTACTTTCCCACCTGTTTCCTCATTTCTTTCCGGAGTTTTTCTTCCCACTCTTTTAGCTTCTCTTCCCGTCCTTGAAGTGCTTGTTCCCTCTCTCCTAATTCTCTTTCTTTCTCTTGGAGCTCATTCATCTTCTCCTCAATGTCGCTTTTCCACTCTTCCTTGTTGCCCAGAAAATGGTTTGTGGTGACTCCTAAGTCATCTGGGCAAACACACAAAGTGTGTGAAATATATAACTCGTGTATAACTCAAATAAGGTGGCGAAAAACAATAGTATTAAAAAGTTTCCATGTTGTTTGAATGTGGATATATTATTTTTTAATGTCAATAAACGAAACTTAAATATGTTCTGCTTTGAAGACGCAAGTTAGACACGGTGGGGCAGATATAACCCCTATAACTTCAAAGCTCAGTGATGTGACAAAATATATAAATAACACCCTAAGAATAAATCTATATTATTAAAACAAAGTTAAGCCAAGCATAACTTCGTTTTATCCACTATGCCGTTATTGCAAACTCAGTTTTTATTATTTTTTAAATTGCCCAGTTAATACAGCACTCGGTGTCGGGTCATGGCTTTTGTTTTATAAAACTTGCTACTGTTCAGTCGGAAATCTGTAATCTAAATTTAACCCACCGTCATTCATCATTGAATTAAGCTCGCCGATAATATCGTAGAATGACGGACGCTCGTTAACTGTCGAGCTCCAACATGTACGCATGAGGTTGGAGAACCTGGAAAAGTTAACATGTAATATTACCATCCAACATGGCCATATAGATAAGTAAAAACTCAATGCATATTATTATGATTAATATTCATAAAAATTTAAATTACAGCCTTCTTTTCCACATTTGGTCATTTTATAAGCACAACCATGTTTAACATCGAGCTAAATTTGAACATTACAGCGCCATTAGTTTGACAGGTTTTTTCGACAAACAGATAACAAGGAAAATGACAAATTAAAGAGCGAAATTGGCACCTGTCCGTAAACAAACTGGCATTTTAGGCAACTTCCTTGTTGATGCATAAACACATTATTACATGCGTGACTTTATTTTGGCGGTTGGCGTACAAATGTTACTGCGGTGTTATTCCACACTGTTTGTGCTAATGACACCTTACATCACGGTCTGCAGCATTTATAGGTAGATAAGCAGTTTATCAAAAAGGTGCGGAAGCGAGTAAAGCGCACATGGCATGTGTGACTGCCTCCAATTATACTGTATATTGATTTAGATTTAGATTTAGATACTTCGGTGTATAACCTTGCTACATGGAACCACTTATTTGCTCTTTCAACGAAAAATCACATTGACAATGACCACCTATGAGTGTGTTATTACTGTATCCGACTGGTATTGTTATTTAAGGATGTCGGAAATCCTTTACTTACAGGGGCAAAAAGGCCGTAATAAGCAGTCTGCTGCACAATCGTGCAATTTATACATTTTGTCACAATAACATATTTTACTGTCTCAAGTTCAAAGCTATCTATAGGCAAACTGTAGACTTGCTGTTTCCGCTGTTCGTTGCTTGAGAACATGAATCACTATGGTGAAAAACCGCTGCGGCGAGACAGTCAAACGGAATGTTTCGTCGTCATTGACAATTTCATGCACATTTGCTAAGGAAATTTTTTAATCGGCCATCACTATAAAAAATCTAGTCTACCATATCCAAGAGTTCGATCATATTTCTATATAGATGTTATTAATGTATAGAAGCGCGGTATAAATGACAACCATACGGTATACCGCCATCAAAATAGGCTACTGTATAAAATTGAATGTGTCTAAGGTCTAAGCTAAGATGGAAATGTGCACGATAACAGTGTGTAAGGCTACATATATATTTATATATCATTTATTCGCGTTTGAAAATTGCCCAATATTGTGGCGAGCGACAAGCGATGCGTGACACGAGCTTGGTCTAGCCGTGTTAGGTGAAGGGAAACAAACGTGGCTAGGCGGTTTGAGCGTGGTTGTTCCCGAATGTAGGCTAATGTATCATTCGTTTAACACGGGACACCTCAATACAAGTCGGAGGCAGCGGAACGTCATCACCTACATGGCTTTGTAATTGAAGATGAGCTTCAACCACCATGGTGGCCTCGAGGTCTCGCAACTCATAGCCCTGGGGTCTAATTATAGGCTAAGTTTGTCTTAACAGTTCTCCAATTTCAGCGAATTGACGATGTGTTTGCGGCAGGTTAAGTCAAGTAATACGACGACTCATTCAAATTCGCACAGCGGCTCAACGTAATATAGAATTTCGTATTTAATCGGTTAAAGCGGAAAATTGTTGTGAGTTCTGTTTAAAAAAATTTCAAAAATGTGCGTTTAAAAATCAACTCACGGGCTACATGTTTGCCTAGTCGGTTTTGGCAGTCGAACAAGAGGTAGAGCAAGATCAGCAAATTCGGTGCGTTGTATCTATTCCATGGGGGACGCTCCGAATACACTCATTTAAATCATTGATATATAACTTGGTTTTCGCGTGGCACATAACAGCACGGCCAGTATAGTCTGTCACAAGTGTTATGTACCGACAGATGATTGTGGTCACAACAACGTTGCACTGCTACACCCACTCCTACGAATGACTTCTACGTATACGTGGTAATATGACTAATAACCTTTGAGGGCAACACTCCGGGATGGTCGGTCGTTCGTGGTTTTCCACAACCACCCAAGCAACTTGGAAGCCCTGTAGTCCTTTGAACGGCACCTCGCGTGTCAGCATTTCCCATAGGACCTGGCGAGAAAGTAAAGACGATTAGAATCTGTTTGTGTCAACGTCATTACACGCCACCCAAATTGCATTATTGCCTGGTTGCTACGTCGCAGCAAGTTTCAATCAGTTAAGCAAAGTGTTGTTGAGCAGGCGCGGGTGCACGTGAGGGCGAGAACACACCGCGCTGCTCTGCAGACTATAATTTAACTGTCCGTGATATTAAATAACGTTGAAAATTACAGAAATGTGACAGTTATATGCTACACTGATAAAATTAGAGAGTTGACAGCAGCGGTATGTATATAAGGAATAAGTTGATGATTATCATTAAACAGACCTCCCAAAAACTCTTGACGTTTTACGTATAACATTATTTCCAGTGAGTCAAATTACAAGATTATCTGGTCACGTTTGCTGCGGCCTCTCAGGGACCTTTTATATTTAGGCATAAGACGTGCCTGCATCGTTAAAAGTGCTGCGACAATTATATTTAAATGAATTTGGGAAACTACATTGGGAAGTAGTTTGAGTTCACCAAAAACACGCAAATTACTCAATAACTTGGTGTTAATAGTGGTGTTAATACATAAACCAAGAGTTATTTTCAAATCCACATTGGATGTTAAACCAAATTTTGGAGACTCGTTCCGGCTTTGTAAGATACTATTATTTAGAAAAATAGAAACTTTAGGAACACTTGATAAAAGTTCAAAAATGTTTCTGTTTTTGTTAAGTATGTGAATCCACCTACCACACCAAACGAATATACGTCGCATAGTTCGGACGTAGGTAAGCCTTGAATAAGCTCAGGTGCCATCCATGGATAAGTCCCAGTTATCGTCATGACGATCGTCTCGCCGAAAAAACGACTTGCTCCGAAATCGCAGATCTGCAAGCGATTGAGTCAGAAATCAAATACTATATCCGATGTAATGATATAGCTTAACACTGCTTAGCAATTATACGCCGTAAAGGCAGTGGGGATAAGGGTGGGCTAGACTTAAAATAATCGGGATTATAAGCTGTGTTTGGTAAACAATCCTTATAGCACGTAACCAAGGCACAAGCCAATTTTAGTGGAAAGTCTCGTGCGAATGCGTAGGAAAATTGGCAAAGACTGACAACAAACAAAGCTTTACCTTGAGCGTGAAATCGTTGCAGATTACCACTGAAAAAAAGAAGGGAATTACGGTTTGGAGCAAATCTTTACTTTCAATAATAAATAAGGGGTTACTGTAAGATTTACGGACGCTTTTAATTTCAGTTTTAAAAGTCTCTCGGTTAGCTTTAAAGCTTTACATTTATCAAAAATCTACAAATGAGTGATCTAGTTCTTTCATCCACTTTCATTTCGTTGCTTAGTCACTAGATTGTGTTGTTGTGTAAAGATAAAAATCTTAAATTACCGCAAATTTGATGACGTGCTTGCCCAATCGGACATTTAAAAGCGACTTAGGTATATTTAATAAAATATACAACATTAAAAAATCTTTATGGCTTTGGTATCTACACCTAAGTTTATTTTTCTTGAATTACTAAAAAATGTTTGAAAGTCGACGAAGGTCTGTCTATACATTAGCAATATTTGTGCTGATAAAACTCGTAGGCAACCCAGATAGATATGCATGTATTTATAGATTAATAAAGGAAAAACATTTCAATCTTGTTTTCCCTTACTTAATGAAAGGTTGTGTTTTGAAATACAAAACATAGAAACGAACTCAAATAGCGAAACAGATCTAATAAACATTGCGTTCTGCCATAACGGTTTAACCGCTGTAAATTACCGGAACCTATTTCGCAACGATAAACACAATCTCAACGGTAAACACGATGGTGATCAAAGAGCCGCGGATTGGAAAACCGCAGACCATGAAAAGTCTCTGGTCTCGCGCGTCTAAAATAAAACCCAGCTAATTAGTAGATGCGGAACATAACATGAGTCTATCCGGCCAAGACCACAAGCAGCAAACTACATATCGTCGTGTCCGATCAACACGACTAGCGCGGGCTAATTAAATTATCTGCACCAATGCAGCGCAAATGTGTCTCTTCCGCTCCTAATGTGCGAGCCATAAATCAAAGTCAGTTTACTGGGCGGCTAACCAACGATACAGGCCCAATCAGTACCACATACAGCTGATGCGAATATGAAACACTTACCGTTCTTTGATTTAAGATCTCTATGAATGACAGCAACAGGTGCTTCCTCGTGCAAGTAGTTCATGCCCAGAGCAATATCTCTTGACCATGAGAGCAGTTGGGAAAACTGAGCGGAAAATAATGAATAATTGTCCTGACTGGTATTGAGTCAGAAGCAGTGGAATGCGGATCGAGTAAAGAGTTCACAACCTTGTATGAAAGGGCTGCTTTGACGCGAATATTTTATGCCGTAACAATCGGCAAACTGTACGCGGATTATAGTTCTATTTAAGAAGGTTGCGTGCAAAATGGACGTATTGTTCTTAGTAAATAATAATGAAAGTTTTTATTTTACATTTTCCCCATAATGTGCGGTTGACCCTCAGATAGGCAGTATAAAGGCTACTTGTATAAAGGTTACCAGTCCGGTTTAAAAACGCGTTTTTGAAATTCTTGGATACGGTTTTTTACTTTACGTCGCATATATGTCACAAACCTATTACAAGTTTATACGTTGCTTTATAAATTTTGCAAATTCCTACTTTCTTCAATATTTCACCATACTACGAGCGCTCTTATAATAAAGTAATTTTGAATTGAATATTCTAACTAAATTATTATTCCTCTTTCGAATAAACTTACTACAAAGTTACATGTTAAGTACGATATATTAGTTGCAAAACTTCCATACTACTTATATATAATTACATTGTTTCATAAAAGCAGTAAATACTGTGGAAATCTTAGAGACACGTGACCAGAATCTTATGTTAAATTAACCTGTTAAATTAAAATTTATTCGCTTACAGGACTGTTATTTTACATTTAATTGGTTTGCCATTACAATCATGTCAACATTTTTTTAATGTAATACATATATTATCGTAAACGATTATAACTAAAAGTAAAGCTATTCGCCTAATATCCGTAACAACTGTTGTAGGCCATAATGTGCGTGATGTAAGTATTAGTTTGCTCAATCAGAAGAGAAAGAATATTCTACAATGCTTCTATTGACGGGAAGGTAAAAAATATTGTTATGTATACACGTTATCATCATATTTGTTCAATGAACAATGTTAAGTCTTGACATCGAGTTAAAACCATACATAAATGTCTTTTATGTGACACATGTAAGGTAAAACATATAAGCATTCAAGAATTTAAAAAAATAGGGACTTTTTTTCGTTTTAATTAAATAAAGGTAAACCCAGAGGTCAAATACGACATAGACCACCTCGGTATGCAGCGTTGCATTTTGTGTAAATGAAATTTGTGTACAAATGTTAACTACCGGAACGAACTTGAACTAACGTGCGTGCTGGGCGGTCGGTATATCCGTCTTTTGCACGATTTAACACTGGGCAAGGGATCAATCAACTGACAATCAGTTTCTGCTAATTGCTAATGGTAAGTGGTTGTCCTTGACATAGGCATTGCTGCAATGAAGCCGAACCTTCGCGAAATTTTACTTTTCTCCTCGGCCTATTTTCTACGTCAGAATTTGAAATATTTGCGATAGTGCACGTTTAGCACTAAACGTCAAGCTTTTAGAGACTTTCCCGCCACAATATTTAGCAACTAGGCGTTCTAGTTCAACCTTTTTGGGTCATCGATTATGAAAATTGTGCGCCATTACCACAGGAATTTTGAAGTTACTCGGCCTAAAGACAAGTCCATCCGGCTTAGTGTTGATTTGGCCTTGGTAGACGTCAGAGATTATTGTTATTAAAAACTAATTATGTTGGCCGAAATGACAAAATGAAAAACCACACATACCTCTAATTTTTCGCTCTCCTTCGTGGAAAGAAAATCAAAGAGACTTCCATAAGGTGCATATTCAGTCACGATGCAAAAGTTCGGGGGGTCGACACATGCTCCGTAGAACTGGATCACGTTTCGATGACTCAAAACGCTGAGAACGTGTGCCTGAAAATAAGTCTGGTTGGCAATTGAGCGGGAGGCTTAAAACTGTTAGAAAAGTAATATTCCCGAAGTACGAATAAAGTGTACAAGAAATTAGTAGCCCGTATTTTTTATCACGTAGCACTGTTACACAACTCCTTTCTATCAGCCAATATATTTTAAACCACACAGTTCTCAGATACTATGTTATGTTTTAGGCGAAATAAAATGTATTTGTCAAAGTATGTTGGAATATAGAGCCAGTTTAGAAACCAGATATGTTAGTAGACATTCCTTGGTGCACTTGAGAAGGAAATGAGTGCAAGTTTATCCTCCAATACTATGCATGGTATTCAACCTTATCTCGGTACTTTTTTATTAGACCACCTGGGTTAGGAATGTGACATTATGTACACACCAAAATGACAAGTTATGTTTGAAAAAATCTTTATGAACTGATGTCCCCAACCCTGGAAGTTTGATACACTTCGATTCACTTGGAAAAATACTTGAAGTTGGGCTTAATGCCTAAATCAAGCGAAGCGTACTCGTGTTGTCACAATATTGGGTCGGGAAACGAGCTTTAGCGTTTGTGATTTGAACACGCCCTTGAAGTTGGGTACTGCGTGTACACTCGATCATTGAAAGTAATTATAAATTCCAGTTGAGCATGGAACTCATTGGTTATAACGCGCACTTGTTGAATTTTTTTCTTCAGGTAGGTTTGCTCAACATTTTAATTGCACATTCCAGTGATTAAGTTTGCGCTCCTAATCTGTTGCAACAAAAATCCAGTTAATCTATTTGCTTCTATAATTAACAAAGCTCGCTTTCAGCAAGTCGCTGAATTAGGGCCGCAGCTGGGAATTGAAACTTGACTCTATCTTAGCATTTATGTCATCACCTCCTTCTCCATTTGATTAAGCTTCTTCACGGCCACCTCTTGTCCGCCATGCGAGACCCATATCGCTCTGTAGACACTGCCGAAAGTGCCTTCTCCGCAGCATTCGTGGAACAGCAGATCGTCGTAGGCAACGTGGACAAAGGAATTCGGGCTTTGGATCTTTTCATCCGCTTCCTTATCTCCATAGTCTAATTCGGATGCGACACAGCCGTTCTTTCGGAAGTCTGCTTCATTTCCGATTGGTGCTTCCTGTCAACAGAATACACCGTCAATAAAATAAAAACATACAATTTATCGAATGATCACATCACAATAACACATTGGCAGGGACAACAAAGCGGAAAAGCACAATTTCAACATCACCTGTTAAAAATCCCGAACGTACTGCGTGACTAGATGATGTCTAGAAAACCAGACATGGCTAGAAATAACTTGCTAATTCCCTTGCGGAAACAGGCACGCCATAACGATCTAGGCATGGGTTTGATTAGTTGTTTGTGTTGTCCGGATGTACGGTATATTTACACGCTTTTGTGGCTTTAATTTGCACTGAGAAGTGAACAGATGTGAGCGTGGATATTAATAACGCCACAGGATACAATAGCACGTTAGCACGTGTTCTGCGACGGTCGCGTCAGATTATACACCTGAAATAACCGCAACACGTTCTACAAACAATTTCGCTTCTTTTGTCGACGCCATTTCTATACAATGCTATCGGATGCCAATACAGTTCAACCCTTTCACTGAATAACAAACCGGGTAGTAAACGTTAAACCTAGATTGCGTGCAAAAGTTCATTGAATTAAAAAGTGGTCTGCCTATGTTAAACGTCGACTTACTTGCACTGGTGCCTTGCTTGGTACAATGACTTCGCACGTATCGTAGGGGTAAGTGGCCTGATCGCAATATTCTTGGCTATCCATAGTTTGAAAGTCGGATCTAGATGTTTCGGCTCATGCCTAAATTATTTATTAATATAAACTACAGACGCTTTACGGAAATAATAGATCACACTACTTTTCGCCGAATGTTTAGTTGCTCTTAGCAGTGGTTCTCAGCAGTTTAATGTCTGCAAAAAGCAGTATTTCGTTAGTAAAATTATGTCAGTAATATTAACTGAGGTGAAACGATTTTCGTTCATGCAGTTTAATGTACCACCCAAGTATCGTGCTTATATCTCGCAAACATGACGCACAGTCGTGGCGGCTGTGCTGGACGAAGTGCGCCTGCAAACCATTGCTAAAATTCTTTAAGTGCTTATCGAGGTAGAATCTTGCGATGATAGACAAGCTAAACCTAGTCTGATATCAAAATTACCACTTATACTGAAGCGACTGCTGCCTGCGCACACACGAACTCAAGCACTGACTGTTTTTCGATGGGTCAGCCAAGGTTAGAACATACTGGAGCCTTCTCTCTATTTCCACTCTTCGGGCAATCAGTCGGAGCGAAATACCAGACGTGGATAGTCGCCCTAGGGACGACGTTGACGTCAGAGCGTAAGTCGACGTCAAACCATCGCGCAATTCGACGTAAAACGTTTAAGCTCTTTGCGGATGTACATCGATATAATGCTAGCATATCACAGACCGCAATACGAGATTTCTAGCAAATTCGTAATATAAGGAGAAAAGCGGCGAAAAATCCTAACCAGTAAGGAAATCGCCCATGGAGGACTGGCTAGACAACCTGTTTAACAGACGAGCCAAAATTGGGAGAAAACTTAATTCAAGCTCCTGTTTCTGACTAAGTGTTATCTTGTTATCGCACGTCATCAACAATCTTACAGTCATGTGTATAAAAGTAATGTATACATGTAAACATGAAATGTAAAACAGTGGTATCGTATCCCAAAATATACCGTTATAAAACAAGAGGCTGTACCGTATTTGGGTATACACGATTGCACAGTGTCATTATATTCAACTTTAAAGAACCTTGTGTAGCGTATATGAAATAATTTTTAGTCAAAAACACAGCTTCATATACAAAACAGTGCTAATAAGGAAATCCCTATAAGAATGCTGCAGTAAATGGAATTTGAACAGGCGTTGATTTTTCACATAGTTTCGCCAGCGTTCCCATGATCTAGGCCTGGTTAGCGTTAGCAAATGCTGAGGCGAAACCGGTGGAATCGGCGTCTCGTCGTGGCTGCGTAGGTGGAGCTAATGTCGCCATCACTTTACGTGCGTAGTCGCTCTTGTGGATCCCTGCGTCACGCATCGCCGCTTCCACGCGCATGCGCACATCGCGAGCAATCTGCGAAAATATTTCCAGTAAACATCCAACGCGCAAGCACGAGATTAACCAGATCGGGCGAAATTACAAAAATTGCCCGGAGAACTTTTTGGTTGTGCCGAAACCTGAACCGGTTCGTAGAAACGAGCGAGATAGGATCGCATGCCTTAATTAAATTCCCACCTGGCGGTCGTTGTAGCCGAACGTGTTGAAGAGTGGGGCCTGTATGTTGACATCCTGGTTCGATCCGACACCGACCCGAGCCTTGCTGGCGGTTGTGTCTCCGACCATTCTGCTCGGGTCGGCAGCCGCGGTCACTGCCACCTGAAATACGATTCACAACGGACCTTGATTCGGTGGTTTTCATTCCCATCGTCATGAGTAGGATAACGACATTTGTAAATGGATGGGTAATTGTAAGAACATGATGTGTACATGTTAATTAAGAAGCTTGATGTGACTTCGGATTAGTGTCTTGTACAAGAAACACAACGGTGCGGTTCCCCTTTCGTCGTCTATGCAACTAATGGTAACGATTTTATTTAAAAAATAACACCAATGCGATATTGATTCCAACACATAAAATCATCTATATTTATCGAATTTTCTTTTATTCAGGAAAATATATTTCCTTGTGCGTGCTCAACAAATACCAACTCAATTAAAATGGCGTTCCCCATATGCTACGTTACAATTTGGTCTCACCTTAAAAAGGCAAGCTTTTATATTTTTGCGTCACTCTCTAATTTTTTTGCAATGTAAAGCAAAATCGAATAATTTAACGTTTCGTCATAAACGTGAAGAATTCACAGAATTTGAAACAAAGTTCTCTTCGAGTTTTTGCGTACCATAATGAAAATTCCATTTAAGCGCACGCCTCAGAGTTATTTTTATCCCGTTAAAAGGTTATAAAATACTCCTGACCCGACCCGGCGTCTACTAAATGCGACAAGCGGCTTCTGACTTTAATTTGACCTTTTACCGCCGCTGTTTTATTGACACGGAAAGTGTGAATGTAGCGTGGATGTAGAGGATGTAAACAAGCATTTATAGCCGCGGGGTGAGGCTTAAAAATATCTAAAACATCCGCAGTCATAAGATGACAACAAATTGTCAGAATAATGGATACCCAGCTGAAGTTTTAATATATGGTTGTTACTTTATTATAACAACTACGGTTCCCTTGGGCTAAAGCGATATCTGAAAGGGGATTGCCCAAATGTACCATCGGACAAAGGGAATCGAATCGTAACCTCTCGGTTCACGACGATCGTACCAAACCATTGTACTGTGCGAGCGCACAATGTTCGTTTGCAACAATACGACCACTACAAAATCGACTTTCAAATACTATAAAATGTTTTGCGTTCTATACAACAAATTAAACAAAAGAGACGAACCTTCTTTCGGAGTGCATCCAACCGCCGCTCCTTTTCCCTCTCCTCCCACTCCCTCCTCGTTGCCTCCTCCCTAGCCTCTTCTTGTTTCTCTTTGTAAATTTGCTCGCGAAATTCCACTCTAAAGTTTTAGTTTTTCTAATTAAGTTTATTTTGTATCTCAACAATCTGGTAAGAAGATACACTGTTATTAATATGAGTTTTGGGGAAACAAGAAAGGCGGTATAACGACAGTGGTTGGAAAATATGTTTTAGGTACAATACTCACCCAGAAGAGATTTAAGCGGTCTTACTTTACATATTCAATTTTTTTTGGAAGTTAGTTTTCGAAAAACAAATGACCAGTTGTTATGACATGAACTCCCATATGCTATAGGGTAAGTTCATAGAAATTCGAATAACTGGCACTTACCTTTCCCTATCTGCTTTTCTTTGCTTTGCAGTTTCAAGTTGAAGTTGGACAAGTCGTTTTTCGTTTGCCTGTCTCTGCCTCTCTGCAAGCTCAGCCTTTCTTATGTTGAACTCGACTACATGTGCACGAATCTAAATATTAAGATGTGACTGTTATCATAATTGCAAAGATGACTCTATAATCAGAAGACAATTCTATGGCAGTCAATGGGATGTTGAAAAAGGATTTAATGTAATCTTGCCACCTGTTGTTTATCGGTCCTATTAGGCTGTAAACAAAAAAAACTATATTAAATACAACAGTATGTTATATCCCTGGTTACATGGCTCTTGACACATGGTATTCTGTGGATTGTATAAGTAATATTGTTTTTCCTGTTAATAACACAAGAATTATGGTATTTAATTGGGAAGTAGGTCACTTTTTAGTCAAAGGGTTTGTAGTTTCGATGCTGGTTGCTAGCTGGTCAGTTGTGTTCTTGGGCAAGGCAATTAGTGGACATCGCCTTAACTAACAGATTATTGGGTTGTTTTAAAACAAAAAAAAGTAATCATATTCAAAACACTAAAATAGCACCAGTATACCAATGGTGGATGCGCAGTTATCTGACGATTACCTGTGTGACCACGCTCTTTGACATAACCGTAAGCTAATCTGACGATTACCCATGTGATAACACTTGTTTCCCTATATATATACGAACATTTATAGGGTTATTCTTGAGGTGGGATAACGGCAATCTGTTAAACATAATTTTGTCAAAATACTACAAATACTATGACCATATGAGCTGGAATACAGAAGTTTAAATTGTATACAAACCACTAGATTATAACGAGTTAATACAGTATTGAAATCCACTTACTTCTTTTCTTTTGTTCTCCATCTTCAACCTGGACCTCTTTCGTTCTTCTTCTTGCTTCAATCTTTGTTGCTGCATCAGTGATTCTTCTATCTTCATCATTTCAGCTTGTCGACTGTACATTTCCTGTTGTATTGTATAAAAGCTGACAATAAATGCCTGATGGCCATAGTAATATTCTAAAACGTTAACACCATTAATATTTTAATGAAAAATGATGCAATTTCGTCTTACCATAATACCCCCTAAACCTAAGTAGTATATTTTTATATATGCAAATCGAGTCAGTAGTTGCATTAATAGTTTTAGTTTTAGTTAAAACATTTATAACAAAATAGTTAACTGCCGCGGGTAACAAATCCTCACCGACAACTCTAGGTGCAGTTTGTCGCAAATCATCTTCTGATAATTTTTCTCAGCTGTTTTGCATTTTGTTTTGCGCAATTGCTCAGCAACCTCTGAGAACAAAGCTATTCCTCTCACATGCAAAGTATCTTTGTCTCTCATATAGCATGATGCTATGGACTTTAAACGATCTTTGCTGAATCTAAAATAGAAAAGAGAATTATATAATTAGATGCGTGAAATATATCCAAGATTATGAGGTCTTAGTCCACCATTTTTAAACCTGTCTATTTATGTCCCTTGACCTTAACTACAGCAGTTCAAAATTAGTGTAATAATTAGTTGACAAGAATGATAGTAACCTCCGGTTGATTTACATTGTAACAACCGTACAGAGTAGTATTGTAACAACCGTACAGAACCCAACTTTAGACACCTCCAGTGTATTATTAACTATGAAGCATGACAGTGAAATAACTGCTGTTTCTTCACACAGGAAATAGAGAATCCTGACCCACGGTTTAAAATCGCTGTCCATATCACATCAATATTTATTCATGCAGAAGATGCCTCTAATAAATTGCCTAATTAAAAAAAGAGGTCAACACCTTAGTTTCATGTTGCAAGATTCCATGTCAAATATCATCCATCTTGATTTCCCCCGAAGCAGCCTCACCAGCATATCAGGCAACAAGGTGGGGATGGACTTCTTCAAGTACTGTGGTGTAAATCGCTGGTAGATTTCATCCACCGATGTCAGTACATGGTTATTTTCCCGACTCCACTTTCCCTCATCTTTATAAATATACTCCTCTATTTCTTCTATGACTCTTATTTCCATGTCATATTTGTGCTGGTAACGAGTGCTGTAGGAATTGTTCACATTATTTGACAATAAGAACAATTGTGTTGTCATGGCCTTAGCTATATTACACATGTTATACAGGGTGGCTGTAAAAGTACTTAACAAATGTCATTAACATATTTTTATTTAAGTCAAGAAGCACACACTGAAAGTGGAATTTGTATGCATTTAAACAATGATTTCTCAAAACTGCTGACAAATTAGAAGTACGTACTGCAGATCAACAAACTGCCGCATAATATCCTGGCGCACTTCTTCCATTGGACACTCCATGAAAACAATATCCACAGGAATAGCTGTATCTAGTGAGGGCATCTGTGGTGTCTGTGGGGTGATTTGTATTTTAATTAGATTCCTTTTTATAAATAAAGGAAAAGTAATAAATTATCATGTCAACATATAGCCCTCAATGTGGCTTACAACTTGTGCTGATTATTTTGCAGGAATATTACATTTAAAACTTGAGCTCTTTCCAAGTCATCATCTAAGGCTGCGCTCTGTTGCTTGATCCACTGGAACACAGCATCACTTTGCCCCTTCACATAATCCACCTGTTCCATGATCGTAACTTCCTCCTTTTCTATTTCCTCCTCACTTTTTGAGGATTTGTTTGGAGAAAATTTCATCCTAAAATATTTGGGTAAATAGAAAGGTTGGAGAAAGGAAAAAGAAATAGGATCTTTTAATGAAAATATTTCCAAAACTTTATTATTATTTTATATTGAATGGTTATACTTAAATGGAAAATTATTTAAATTATATAGGCTATAATAGGGTACCGGTAGTATGAAGTAGATTATTTGAATACGAAATTAGAATTATTTTTTTAATATTTTGAACTAAACTACATGAGTGAAGAAAAATTACTGTAAAAATATTTTAATATCATTGTAGTAACTATAACATGCTAAATGTTAATCCTAGCCCCTTGTAATTTGTAGTATCACAGTTTTACACTTCTGAATAAACTTTATTGTAAATACAGTATTGTTTTATTTGAAAAGCATGCAAGATAAGAATTTGTAATTCTAGATTAAAAAAACTGCTTTAGTATACTTAATTATTTATTTTTAAAATATATATTTATATATAACTAAAATACCTAAATGAGTGTTATATTAACAAATACAGGGTGACCCAAAAAAAACGGGCCCCGTGTACACTTTAAGTGATATCTTCTTTATTTATTCACCAATTTCCCTTATTTTACAAGACATGTCAGAATTATTAAATGTGAGTATAGCAAGACCCCAGTGGGAGCTGAAACAAAGAATATACTGTGTTAAATTTTATTACAAAACAGGTTCATTTAAGAAAACCCAGGACAGTTTCATGAGTCAGTTCGAATGTAAAAAGGCTCCATCCAAAAGCAGAATTCAGAACTGGGTGGACCACTTCGAGAAATACGGGACTGTGGAGAACCTCAATGCTGCCAGTGAGAACCATCCAAGCAACTCAGGACGTCCCAAGAAGCGAACAGCCGAGCTGATCGAAAGTGTAAGAGAGTCTCTCCAGCAGAGTCCAAAACGATCTGTGCGTAAGCGCAGTCAATCCCTAGGTATGTCCCGTGAGACTTGCAGGAGAGTGCTGGTGAATGATATCAGGGCTTACCCATACAGAATACAGACCCTACAGACCCTTACAGTCTCAGACAAGAAGCAGAGAAAGGCTATGGCAGTTAAGATGCTTGACAAGATCGAGGAGACACCAAGTTTCCTTAACCTCCTTTGGACCTCAGATGAAGCCCATTTTCATCTTGACGGAAAGGCAAACTCCAAGACAAATGTCTTCTGGGGATCGTCCAGACCCAATGAAGTAGCCACCAAGCCCCTGCACTCTCCTAAGTGCACGGGGTGTGGGCTGCAATCTCGGCCAGAGGCATTATCGGACCAATCTTCATCGAAGAATCTGGCGCAGCAGTGACAGTCACCAAGGAGCGTTATGTGAAGGTTCTCAAAACCTTCAAAAGTGAGCTTCAAACACTTTACCCGTCGCTCATGAGCAAGTTCTGGTTCCAGCAAGACGGAGCAAGTTCTCACACTTCAAACCTGTCCCGAGATTGGCTGAAAGAGAACTTCGGAGGCCGGGTGATCAGTCTCAAGACTAATTTTGAGTGGGCACCCCATAGCCCGGACCTAAGCCCCCCAGATTTTTTTCTTTGGGGCTATCTTAAGGACAGGGTATACGCAGAGAAACCCAGAACCATCACAGAACTCAAGGAAGCCATTAGGGAGGAGATGAGAGCCATTACAAAGTCAGTTTGTAAAAACGTCATGGACAACTTTGTGCTGCGCCTCAAGAAATGCATGGAGCTAAATGGAGGACATCTAGAACACATGCTGTAGAACGGAGAAAAAAAGGCCAACGACTCTGGTGTTTTGATGTGATGTTTTAAATATAATAAACTAGTTATGACCAAAGTTTCATTTCATTCGCACAAAACACTAAGAAATGGGGCCTAATTAGATTTGGGGCCCGTTTTTTTTGGGTCACCCTGTATTACTATTAGGTAAATATGGTAATAGTTGAGTAGAAGAGTAAAATTTTACAGACAATGAAAGCAAAGTTTTGTTAGACATTCAAAATACACTATGATCAAAGCACAATAGCAAAACTTAATGTAACAAGGTTTCCAGCTGTTTATATCCCAGTACTGCACAGAACGTACATAAAAACTACACAATAGCAAACTATAAAATGCATGTAGGGTTATATTAATTACACATATTTAATAGGTAAAATCCTTGGGCATTTCTTTTATAATATAAAAAAAAACTTGGGCATCATTTGTATATAATATAACTAAAGATACATTTACATAATTTGTATACACCATTTATTAAATCTAGTAATATTAAACACTTACCTGTGTTTTAAATCATTTGTCAGATTGGTAATCGGTTCAATTATTGCTTTTTCAAACTTTTCTATATCATTTTCTTTTCCCACAATTGACCTAAATAATCATAACTTTAATAATAACATAATCAGTAATCATAATATAGTCAATATTAATTTTTCACTTACTCTTGAACACTGTGAGCAAATTCTGGGTTGTAACCTTTCATTTCTGCCATAATCTTCTTCAAAAAATTATCACAATCTTCTTCAATAGCTACTATTGCGTTTGACAAAATTTTCCAGGAATTTTCCCAAATCTAATAAAGTTTTTGCTACATCAAAGTGTGTTTCTTATAAAAAAGGTTGTCATTATTTGCTCTACTTACCACATTATGTTGTTTCACCAATGACTGTTCATGGCCTTTGTGAACTTTTAACTGGAGTTTATGTACCTGAATTTACAATAAAAACAATGTACAGTAAGAGAAATAAACATTACATTAATATGAATTACCGTACCTTAATTTAAGGTAAAATTGATTTCATTTGCTTACAAAATGTGTATTTAAATCAACTCATATGGAAAGTACGTCACTTTTGGCCGAGATCTCGAGTGTGCACGCACTAAATATTTAAGTGTGCAGTGTGCAAACGTCCAAAAGTGCACACTTCAAGTGTGCACACAATCTCCTTTTTATTACTATTTTGTAAAAATCTTAAACAAACATATTATTCTATCCTAAATCTATCGTATCCATCAGCTAACATATCTATCTAATATCTATGTAACAAAAAACGTACTGACAGTAAATTACCCAAGGTCCAGAGGTAGGTTTACAGTTTTGTTGGAAATTATACGATGTTTATACTGCCAGCTCGCGAGCGTGTGTGAAATTACCCAAGTGTGCAATAACGCAGGGAAAAATTCTCGAGTGTGCAGCTGCCGTACTTTCCATACTGATAAATCAATATGTTACAGTACCTTATTTTTAGACATTTCTCCCTTTTCTTTGTACTGATTTGCTAACTTTTTAAATTCTTCATAATCAATCTAAAAAATAAATAGTATGAGATCAAGAAACACAGAGAAGTATTCTGCAATATAATACTTTATTTATTTTAACTTATAAAAATGAATGTGCTTGAAATACCTGTTTGTATCGATCGCTGGTAAGGCCTGACATAGCTCTGGTCACCAAGTGGTTTTGCTCTTGTATGTCCTGAAACTTGGAGCGGTGCTGCAAGACAAATGCTTTTAGGTCCCGTCCACTCATGCTGCAGGCAATAAAATGCTTCTTTACAAATAAATGTAAATTGCCAATAAAACAAATAATCTTAAAAATTTAACAGAAATGCATACAATTGTTAGAGGGACTTTCCCTACGCTTTTGGTCCTAGCAACATAGAAATTAGTTTTTCTTTCAAAAACTTTATATTTTGTCACAAATTACAAATCAGCTAAATAGTTTTATTGTTATTAAGAGAAATAAACGTGTAGAAATGTCAAACTTGGTGTTGTTAACACCGTAATTGTGAAATAACCCTTGGTGTCGGTCTTTTTGGTACCGTACCGCAAGTATAGTAATTTGTAATTCCAGCTTTCATTACATTATTTAAAAATTTCAAATCGCCATGAAATGTGTTACAGTCAATAATATAAAAGCGTATATATCCCACTAGTTGTATTTTGTGGCTTATTTTGAACTTGCTCCGGAGTACTTCGTTTTCACAAGTTTCCAACTCTCTATATTTCTTAAATATTGTTGAAAATAATTATTTGAGCAACACTGAAACTCGGCACAAGATTCATTTATAAGTGACCCCACCCCAGCCTTCGTAATGTTCCCACATTTCTTCGTAGTGTAACAACACCCAGATAAAATGCAGTTTGCTATATGATGCCGTTAGTGATTTTGTTTATATTAAAGCTAAGGTATTTTAGATCCGTTAATGCAATTACCTATATCAAAAACTAATTGTCAAATTGAACTCACTGCGTTTATATGTTGAAGGCAGTTTGTTCGCATTTTATATCACTCTATTAATTTATTTTTTCAGTAGATTTAATTGTTTTAAATAAAGACTGAAAGTGGTTTTATTGTTTTGTGCTAAAAGATTATTTGCTCGAACACGAACTCCTGAACATAGAGATTTATTGCAAGCAGCCCAAAAGAAAATAAAAGGCTGGTATCAAAGTTGATAATGGCAGCCAACAAGAAACAAAATGCTGGTCAAACAAGTCTCCACAAAGTGATAATGGTTGGCAGTGGAGGAGTTGGGAAATCAGCTCTTACTCTCCAGTTCATGTATGATGAGGTGGGCATACATTTCCGCACTAGCTCACTAATGAAAATAAATAAACTTATGTTTTTATTAAAATAAAGATGTAAAAATCACCAACAAATTTAAACGCTTCAACTGTAGCCGGTGTTGATCCTATATAAGATGTTACGATGCTTCCTAACAGGAGCATGGAATACTTTCTTCGGTATAAGTGCAAAAAATCATGCTGGCATGGCGTGATTTCACTTTTTTTTAATATCGGCCAGACTAATTACTCTGATTGTTGTATATACTGTACTGTAATATAAAATGCAAGGAATGTGGTAGTGTACCGGGTAGCCAATATGAAAAGACCAGAACATTTTTTAGGTTATGGTACACAGAAATGATATGTATTGATGACAAATTTTCATTTCCCTAATAAAACGTTACCTGTAGCCTACCCATACTACTATATTCAATGCTTCTATATCTATAATGGGATAGGCATTTTTTATTTTTCCCCATGAATGGTAAAACACAGTTATTACATGGGTTGCCGGAACTTTTACAATGTGTTGTGTATGATAGTGACGTTCCTTACCAATAATCCACCAGTACCTCTAAATACTACAGGACCGCTTGGATCGCATGGAGCGCTTGGATCGCTTGAATCGCTTACTATACTTTGTAATTACAAAAGCCATGATATTAATGTTAGGGTTGGGGTTAAAGTTAGTTCTGGGGTTGGGATTTGTGTTTGGGACAGGGTTAAAATTACTTTTCAAAGCAATCTAAGTGATTCAAGCGGTCCTGTAGTATTTAGAGGCACCCATAATCCACTGGGTTTAGACATTGTTCTCTAAGTGGCTTGACTTAAGGACACAACCAACAAGCCAACGATTAATTTCCAGCACTTTGGCTAAACGATGACGTACCACATCACCAAGATATTCGGCCATACTTCATCCTTTATTATATTTCAATTATAGTTTGTAGAAGACTATGAACCAACCAAAGCAGACAGCTACCGCAAAAAGGTGGTGTTAGATGCTGAAGATGCACAAATCGATATATTAGACACTGCGGGACAAGAAGATTATGCTGCAATTCGAGATAATTACTTCAGGAGTGGTGAAGGATTTCTGTGCGTTTTTTCCATAACCGATAGTTCATCATTTGAAGATACTCAAGACTTTAGGTATATATTTGTTGTTTACTCGATTTTTTCTATGTTTTCTTTAACAGACAATTAACTTAGTTTTTTTATATATAAAAATATTTTTTTTATATATACAACTAGGTGTAGTGAAAGTCCCATGTATGTCTTCAAAAGTTAAACAATTAATTTTGTTATACCATATGAGATATGCTTACCTTGATAGAGTTTCCGCATTTGAGATGTGGGAATTATTGTAGTGTGTTAAACTTAAAGATATGATGTGTATCTTCAAATTTTAAGCAATTTATTTAATTTTCATGGGTCTAGGCAACAATTTATTTATATGCATTTGCATTGAAAAGTGGACAGAATCGAGATTAAAGTCAGATTTTTTCTGATAATTGCTTTTCTTAAGTATTAGACTTACCATCTTAAAATGTTAACAAAAAAATTTTGGTATTTTGCGATCATAGTTCATGTTTAACACACGATACCGTTAACTGTGTATTTTTAGAAGTAAATGTGGTACCAGAAGTATGTATAATATGATATTATATACATGATCTGTGTCTGATTTGTAGTTATGGAGAACTGCTGGTATAGTATACAGCTATCCCACTTATAAAACTATATAATTTCTTATTGCAAATTGCATTTCCTTTAATCTTCATTGGCTATGGAGAGGCAACATAGGTCATAATCCCTTTTCCTGCTAATTAAACAGCAACTTTTATAATTAATTATAGAATCATGTGCAAATACAAATTGTACCATAATCGTGTGTATTTTCAGTGCTATAACCTAACTCTCAGTTGATCATTATCGAAATATTAATATCAATAGCATTTAAATTGTTGTGTATTTATAGGGACCAAATACTAAGAGTGAAAGGTGTTGACTCCAACACAGCTGGTAGTATTCCATTTCTGCTAGTAGGAAACAAATCTGACCTGGAAAATAACCGACAGGTAAATCAATCTGTTTTGTCAATTAGTGGGCAGAGTTGTATGTATTAAATACTTTAGATCAGAGTTGTATGTATTAAATACTGATACTGTTGTGAATTGTGACCAATGTAGTGTAGTCGCTTGTATTTTTTTAAATACAACATTTAAACACACTAAACTACTTCTTTAACTCATTTAATTAACAACTTTTTTTTGTTATATTTTGATACAAACCCCCACCTACATATTTATTTTAAACTGTTAAGTTAATATTTAGTTAGCTTATGTTAACAAACTGTTGTATGTTTAAACCTTGCCCCACAGTATGGTGCAATACCAATCTTTAAAACTTTAATTTTCAAGTTTTAAACAAAAATATTGTAAAAAAGTATCACAAAGGTCAACTTATCCAGATCTACCTTATAATCTTGATGTGCTCAATTGATTGTGCTGTGTAATTAATTAATATAGTGTTGGTTAACTTAAACTATGAAGTATTAATGGTCAATGGATGATATGTGTGTTATTTAAGGTGAGCCAAGCAGATGCCCAACAGTTTGCAGAGAAAATGGGAGTTCAGTACGTCGAGACGTCTGCTAAAACGAGAAACAATGTGGACAAGGTAGGCAGTGCTTGTTGTGCGCCATAGCAATCATTGGTGTGCATGTGTATGTCATGCCAATACTCAAGTTTCTTTCCATTCATGCACAGCAATTTCAAGAATCATACATATTGATTGGTCAATTTAGTGCGGAGTTTCAATGAGTAGTTAAAGAAATTATGTTGATTTAAAAAAAAAGTTGTTTTCATGGTTAATATTATTTTCTTTTTTGTGCTTTTTTATTGTTTCCAGTTTATTTTGGTTTTCATTCTTCTGGTATGTTGGTGTTTTCTTTCAGGCATTTTTTGACTTGCTCAAATCCATAAAAGTTGAAAAGAACAAAACGGTCGAACAGAGGCCGACTGACAGCACGGGGGAGAAACAAGGATGTTTCGCTCGGTGCAAAAAGCGCTGCACGATCTCATAGACCAATCTAATAGTTGCTTCAAAATGGACAGTAAACCACAACGGTCAAAAAGTTTCTAATTATCTATGCACCAGTGTTTTATAGCTACTGGTGCTAATATTTACTGACACAAGAATAATCCCTAGCAAATTAGTTTGTTGCCCAGAAAGGGTTTGCAATACATTTCATTACCATTTTTTACTTCCAGATAAAAAATAACCCTTATAGAAAATAAATATTCTGTAAATGGCGTTACTGTTAAATATCTGTATTTGTATAGGGTTATAGATGTTTGTTTTCATAAATACGCTATTTTTCATCATTTCTGTGGAGGACTTCGTTCCGACCTTCTTTTACTACCATAGCAAGTATGATTTTCCTAATCGTAGCTTGAATTGTATAAGAATTGTAGCCACATATGCTGGGATGCAATGCATTTTTTATCATATCTGCTTTTAACGTCAAATCAAAACAACGACGTGGCTTCCTGCATGTCACGTGATTTATTTTAAATAGGAAGCCTGCGTCAATTTTATGTGCACAAGTGTGCTGATATTTCGCATGTTATACACTGCTACTATCATTTTTCCTTGTTGCATGCTTTTTTCTTTTCAATTTGAAGCTTATTATTTAATTTTGTTGTTTTCATTCGAGCTTCCTTTCACCTTAGTTGTTTGGGTCGTTTTATTTCTTACTTACGCGAATATTAACATACGAATGCCCAGTTGATTCATTAATATTTTTTCTTGCGAAAAATATTATACTGGCCATGTAGTTTTATTATACTGTACTAACTCCCACCTAAATTCGTTTTATATTGCGCAATCGAACAATTAAAGACTTGATATAATGAAAAATTGTGTCCGAAGATTCAGTAGGTCACCCACAATCGTTCAATATTTCCAATAGGTGTAATTGACCATAACGGTACGGTAATTTAGATGGCCCCGACGATAATTTAAGTTATCACTACGTAGTTGACGTTTTTAATTGTAGGTTATCTTCTGTGAAATATACGTTTAATAGATGGTCGTGGATTAGACAATACGTTGGTCCTAATCTTAACCGGGTAGTAAATTGTAATATTCATAATGGAACGTTGTGTGTTTCATAAATATGTGTTTGGTTTCATCTATAACCAAACATCTAACCAGCGTACTAACTGCCGATATTAAAACATCTAGTTGGGCGAGGTAACAAGTTCAGGATAAATTCTTTTAATCCAGGTTTTCTACGATCTTATGCGGATGATCGAAAAGGAAAAGGCGAAGGTTGGAGACGAATCCGACAAGCCTGACAAAGCGAAGACCGGTTGTTCCTGTGTTATCGTTTGACGAGTACAGAAATACTTTTCTTTCCTTTGCACCTTCCCTTTCTACGCACAGCAGATCTTCGCACTTTCGTTATTAGCATTCGCTGTTTCGCACCGTTTGTTTTGAGTTGTTTTTACTTGAAGATAGGTGTGCTGAACTAAGTGTCTTAGCTTCTTGCTCTTCTCGATTTTCTACAAGCACCCGTCTTTTTTTGGTACAACCGAATGAGTCAACAATCCCAGGCCGGATTTGCAATGGTGATACTTAATATTTTATTGTTTGCTGGTCGATCTATTGTAAGTAAAGCGTGGTTATAACTCCTGTCAATGGTAAACTGTATTCGCTAATAATAATTATTTCCACGCTGTGTACAGAATTCTACCGTCCTAATTTCATATATACACAATGACCGCAGCTCCAATTGTCGCTGGATAAACATCCCGAATAAAAGTATATCCTCGTATATAGTATTACGGAATGTATTGTCCGTTCAGTATTGGGAGTCTACTAACGAAGAAAATACTAACGCTGCTTGTGAAATGCAATGGAAAATGTTTACAAAAAGATCCGATCAACACACAAGATTAAGCCTAAATTTTGTTCAGTAAAAAGATATTGTTTGATTAAAAAGCCAAGGTACGTAATTTTCATAATCCTCCTTGAGCGCATTTATCACAGCGGTGTTCGGTAACTCAATTAAAGCTGGTAAATTTATGACTTTGTGTGTAGGATACAGCCCCGTTTCGCGACTGCGAACGTTCATTCCGTAGTAAAACCCATTCCAGTAATTTCTTGTCATAATGACCAGATCACCCGGATGCATCTGCATCTCCCCGGTTGTCAGCTTCTCTTCACTGGCATACTTTACCAGTTGTATTTTACTTGGACCGTTCGTCACGCCGTAGTCGTATTCCAACGATCGCACGTCATAGAAAACATCAGAATCGTGCCTTGACTGTTTAAGCTCCATCGCTATCGTTCCAATCTAAAATATCACGTTAACTAGGTCAAGTTTATTTTCTTTATTACAGTTATTTCCTGGTTATACATCTGTCGTAAAAATCCTTGATTGATATTTGTCGTTACCTT
Organism: Ciona savignyi; assembly: GCA_000149265.1. Classification (NCBI taxonomy): domain Eukaryota; kingdom Metazoa; phylum Chordata; class Ascidiacea; order Phlebobranchia; family Cionidae; genus Ciona; species Ciona savignyi. The sequence goes on along the minus strand of CH003018.1, from coordinate 1,347,206 downwards.
GACCCGGGGTTAAATGTCTTGAACAAGACCCAAAGCACCCGTATACCTCTAATTACTACAGGATCGCTTGGTCGGTTAGGGTTAGAGTTAAAGTTCCAAGCGACCCTGTAGTATAGGCACCCCAAAGCACTGTCTCGCATTACGAACAAAACATGTTTCAATCGCCCAGGTAACCGGTTTGAAATATTCTGACGAAGCCGATTTTTATTATAAGGGGGGTTAAGTACGATTTTTCACCAGCATGAAACAATTTAAATTATGGCAGATACAGAGGAATTTACGATTTAAAAGCCTACATTTGTGAAAGGATATGCATGCTCATGTGTATTTTCGGGATGGGAAAAAACGTTTATTCTTTTGTTTGGTCCAGTAACAAATAGTGAGTATATCGAATCATAACACAGAAACAATAGTTGGCAAAACGAACACATTAAAATATATAAATAACGAGAGCGTGTCAACCACTTGTTAAAGCACCACTATTGTCAAACATATGCTTAATGTTTATGCAAGTAAGATCACACACCACAATTGGTGTATTTTTGACATCGAGTTTTTAGTTAGCTCAGGTAACAAACTGATATTGTTGTTCATGTTCATGAACTAATATATGTTCTTGTCAGTTGCGTGCACATCAGGTTCATGTTATCCAACATTCCAGAAAGTTTTAACTCGGCTGCTAGAGTTTGGTCCGAACCAAATTGATTTTCCATTTGCGTTTAAAAAAGTATATTCATGATATTCCGTTGGGGTATTTATCAAAATTTAGATAAAAGCACATCTATTTCATCTTAGCTAATAGTTTTTAAGCTTTCAAACTGATTTCAAGTTTAAATACCCGTTACATACTCCCAAAAAATTTGCATCACAAATTTTGGAGCAGAAAATGGCCAAAAATAGAAATTTCTTTTTAATTTAGACTTTAAATCCCTGTAATAGATCTATTTTAATTTTTATTTCAAATCCTCACGCGAGAAATTACATGCGTGTGACAATCATGATTCGGGACAAAACGCCTATTTCCCAAAATGTCATTTTTTTGCAAATCGGTATATGATTATCCAACAATTTATGCTGTTTAAACTACTACAACTTTTGTAGATGTCAGTGCGATATAATATGCCTGTCACAAACCAGATTCAGGGACAGTATTTTTTTTCTTATTTTACTGTATATATTTTTTTACTTTCTTTTATTTAAAACAACCAATTAATGTTTCATTTTGATCTAAATTGTAACCTTCTATGAAGCGCGATGCACGAAATTAGCTTAATTATCAGGACAATAATCGATATTGATGTTGACGACTTCGGGAAATTCCCTTGGGCTAACAATTCAAAGTCCAGTTGTATATATATATTTAGACCATGTTGTTTAACAATTTGTGATGTTTTAATTCAAAGTTTTAAGGAATTCTCCCTGGGAATATTACCCAAGATATCTGTCTTTACATATCTAGATAATGTTAAATCACAAGTTTTCATAATCATGATTTGGAGACAAATCTAATTTTAGGGTATAATTTTTATTTTTCTATATTTGGTTCAACAGCGGCCAACGCTTTAACACACTTGCAATACGTCTGTTACGTGCATTGCGAACCCTTGGCCTACCGATATCCTATGCATAAATTAGCGAACTGAAGCGGTTTTATGCAATGTATTATATATGCATTACGTAATAGATGTATAAGTTGCCTTAAATAAGAAACGTATTCAACCTATATGTTGTTACATATTTATATATATATATAATAATAACATTTTGGAAAATTAATTATTAGTTCAAAAACGCATTTTATTACCTCCGAAGAAAGCGTACAGACGAGAAAATGGCATTCTGAGAGCATCGTGATATCTATTATTATATCTTCCAATCCAGTTCCGGTGTCCCTTGTTTTGATTGTGCTTGCACGTTCAGTGAATTCTTCGTTTCCAACAAAAGTATATTGGGGAAATCTGCGTAGTAGTTATGGCAATTTCAACACATCTCTGTATTAGCGGGTGGTGTTTCTTAAATAGAGACTATAGTTTAACAACAGGCTAATAGTAGTCTAATCTTTTTTTTATAAAGAAACGAAATCAAATCATGTTTCTTGTATGTGTATTTACAGATTTATTCTTTCCAACATGTTAAAATTATTAGTTTAACTATTAACGAATAATAATACAAAGGAAATTTAAATAATCAAAATTATATATGGTTTGGATGGTTTTCATTTTTATAAACATGTAAAACGCCTTTTATACTATGTTTTTTTAGATAAAAAATAGTCGGTTTAAATATAAGAGTAACCAAAACGGAAAATCAATCTTTCTATACGGAAATAATATAAAAATGCCGGGCCGAATATAAACCGACTATAATATATGACCGACTATAGGTTTTGTATAGAATAAAAGGGGAACGAACAGAAAGACTCACTGGTCAGTTTCGTCCCAGGTAGTTGGGTCATCTGTTGCTAAATATACCCTTCTTTTCACTTTGTCGGTGTTCCCTTTTAATTCTTGTTGCATATCATATCTGTCGTACCACTCTTTTACGTGCTTCATGTATTCGTACAGATAATGATATTTTGAGTGCTCATCAGGTTCAGTAAGCTTGTCAAAGCGGCGTACGTGCACACTGAATAAAAAAAGATAAAAAATTATCTTTATTCCACGGATTTCGACATTATGTATACCCATATACATTTTCAAGATAGTAAAAACTTACCCCACAATTGGGCTAGAAAAGTCAAACTGCTTTGATGCAACGTCAACTTTTTTCTGCAACTGAGGTGTGAGTCTGAAAAGAAATGTAAGCAGGTGTGCAGACCACCAACCTAGCGGCGTGGAATGAAACGTTTGTATATCAGCCCATATCGTCTCTGTTATGGCGGGATATCGAAAGGCGTTCGGCAAGCCGCTTGTTTCACTTTGTATGTAGCAATGTTTTGTTGCCGCCATTTCAGGAAAAGCTGCAAGAAAAATTACGTAAAATTGCGTCGGTAGTGCGCTCATTCGCCCATATAAAGTCTGTGTGGGCAGATGAAGTTAGCCCGCCGAAAATTGGTAATAACCTTTAAGCGGTGCAGACAACAAAGATGTTATGCAAAGTTTGATTTATTTATTTGAAATACAAATTACTACAAAAAGTCTGGTCAATTATTGTTGTAAAAATAAGTTGAAAATTATTAAATTATTATACAGATACGTTCATTAACCTAGTTCGGTGGATCGGGCAAGCGGGTGAACTAAATCCTAGTTTCAGACAACATATACGCTTAAATAAATATCTCAATTGGTAAATTCTTACTTTCAGGTTGGATCCATTTTCCCTTAGCTGGCTTGGGGCATGTGTCACTGACTGGTTGCAAGTAGTCGCTCATGTTGTTAGATTTAAGGTACACCGAGTTGGATGTGTGTAAAATCAAAGTTTTGTTGTATGAAAATGCCATATTTAGTTTGAAAAGGCAGTCATGCATTATACATCCAAAACCACAGTTTTCCACATGTACAAATAGCTGTCCGAAATCTGTGCATTTCTGGGGATTCTAAAATGATATATAATTATATAGATTGTTCAGTAGCACGCTTTTCTAAATCCTATTGGAGAAGGATATACCTGTAGGTTGTTTACTCGATTTTTAATCTCCAGTGCCATTTTGTTTGATGCTTTTGCTTGCCAATCAGAATCAAAGTTTTGAAGATTTTTCATTTTTATATCGATCGCTCTGGAAAAAAATGTTTTGTATTTACTGATGATAAGCTATTTGGCACTGATTTGAATTTGGATTTCTAGGATATTTTTAGGATAGAATATTAATATTTTATCCCGACCATTTTTAAACATACAACCCTTCGGCTGAAATGCAACACACTGATCCAACAAGCGATTCAGCCGTTTTTTGGAGTGTTAGTCGAAAGGTTGTGGGATCGAAATCAACCACCATCTAGTCGATATTGCTTTTTCCAGTCACTGAGATAAAACACTAAACTAAATTAAAACTTCTTCATATAACTCCAAAGAGTCACCGACTTACAAATATCGGTTCTTCAGTCGTTCCTTAGCGAGAGTATGTCCCTCTGTTTTGTCATGTAAAGTTTTTAGTTTAACAAAGTCATGTTGAACAGCTTTCCACATGTCTATCATGTCGTTTCGAACATCTCGCGTTAGCTTTCCTCGCTCAACAACCGATTTCGCAACGGGCACTAAATCGAAAGGCATGTAAAAGTTGTTGGCAGCCTCAAACCTCTATGCATATGCAACCTACGCTTTTCATAATCATAAAATGAAGTAAGCCCAATATCCGCGAACATCTGCCGATTTACTTTCTCTGAGCATTTTACACAGCTCCCACTCCGGGTAACACTACTGAAAAACACAGATGAATATAAACAGCGGGCAAACTAGCTCAATTCCATGCTACCTACTTCAAATTAAAGTACAAGAATCCTACAGCTATCATAGTCCATATTCCAGCAAAGTACTTCAATGAGAAATGGAACAGCCATTTGCCAATATGTACGCCAAAACACTTCATTGTTGGGCAACTATAACACTATTAATTCTTAGAAATGAGTAAATCACGATAGCATAGAGTAGAAGTGTTTTGAGGAAACACAACATATGCTCGATAACACCAAACGGACATCTAACTGCTTCCCCTGAAATAACTTTCCTTGTGCTAATCGTGAGAGCAAAATGTCTTTATTGCACGTTCCACTTAAAGAAAAACAATACAAAGTTTTTGCATATTGCGGTGAGGCAACTGGTAAAATGCTGTAAGAGAATATATCGGTGAACTACGTATGTATCTTGAGTAATATGGTAACATATACATGATTGTCAACGACAAATATTTCGGTTGACTGTTACATTACGTATAGGGATGCACAATATAGAATTTCGAATCTTTGAGATTCGAATCTCTAGGGATTCGAATCTTTATAAGCAATTTAATGAGAATAGTTAGGATTCGAAATTAAAAACGTAAAATCGCGGTTGCGATTCATCGCTCAACAGAAATCGTTCCTTTAATTATGCAAACGTCAGCACAACGTCTCAGCATGCGCGCGACAATAGATAAGCACGATTAGTTATCTTATCAGTATTTAGTAAACGTGAGGTAAAGAACAATACAATATTTAAAAAATATACAAAAGCGTTGCCGCAGGTAAAACGATGTAACACACACATTTCAAACCATAATCTCATAATTATCAAATTTTCTGTTGTTTTAATAACCGTCTGGGTATCCTCCTTTGCGAGAATCACACGCGGCGCTTATTGTACCATCTGGTAGAAGCAAAGTAGCCTGAACTGCTGTGTATGAGAATGACTTTTTGTTGATAGCGTGTCCTTTAGACCTCAAGCCTGCAATAATCGCCTGTAGAAGATAAAGCCATGTGAAAGTTGTCACATTCCTTGACCTAGAAAATACTATTGTAATAAAGTGAAATAAAAAGTTCAAAACTAGGATCCTATCATTTTCGTCAATATCATACCCTATTTATATAGTATTTACGGTTCGGGAAAATGATTTGGAATTAGGGCTGCAAAGATATTTCGATAAACGCTCTACTATCGATACTACTCAGCTACGATACTAATAAATAAGTATCGCGATTATCGTACCACAGACGCATTATTTTATCAGGGAAAACTGCATAAAAATTCGTCTTGATTATCGGTAAAAACAGCGTTTATGCACTCACAACGAATTGTGTTGTTAAACATACTTAACAACACCTTTTAGTTTGATGTAATCATCGCAATACCGTAGTCATATGCGTATAATTATGCATTATTGGAGCTAATAAATTATAATGATACGGTGCATTTATACATACTCTATTACGGCCATGATACCATACAAGCTAACTTTCAATACAATCAACCTATGAATGTTGTTTTGTGTAATTAAAGTTAACTAGAAAAACTTAACGAACGCAATATTTACGAACTCTGGCAAACGTATCTGAGGCAAAAACATGGCCCATTAATCAAGTTGCATCTAAATATAGCTACCAAGTTAATTATAACACCATTAAACTCACTCAAGCATACCCGTAAGGCCGTAAGAAATACAAATCAACAAGTAGTTAGATAAACTTACCTCATCTAATCCTTGTTCACAATCTGTGACATTTGGCATCAACTGGTCATGGACTCTCTTCATTTCTACACTTGTTCCTACATCAAACCCAAACCATAAGGAATTCATTACGACCTGAAAATTGATAAAAAAATATAGATGATGAAGAAAAGAAATCTATGTTACCAACATATAAAAAAGTACCAAAAGCAAATGATCGGTTTGCACGCACTGTTTGTGCTATTTTACTAAATTTTCAATAAATAGTCCAAGAAAAATAGATTGAAACACAAAATATGTTAAATTCAATATGTTTTAAGAATGGTTAATTCACACAAAGGTTCAATATGAAAATTTGCACATAATGGTCACTATTATACCCTATAAACTAGATTGGTGGTGTGTCATGTTCGGCGATTTAGAAGTTAAATTGCCTTCTATGTCCTAAGGTATATAATCAACTGTAAACATCTGACAAACCAGAGCAGTGGCAGTGGTGATAATGGTTCCACCAGACGCCCCAACAACCATCACTGGTTTTTTATGTCCATGTTTCGAGATCACAGTGGGCGTCATACTGGAAAACGGACGATTTCCGGGTTGGATAAAATTTGCTGGTGATGGTGGAACATCTGAAATTTATTTTTTAATTATCTTCATATAATTAAAAGCATATACGCCATTGTACCATACCAAATTTAAACAATAATTAGTTAATAAGCAGTAATTTACCTACCGAATGCACTACTGATGTTTGGAGCAGAGAAATCATCCATTTGATTATTAAAAAGAATTCCTGTGCTTCGTCCCCTGACCTTGCTTCCAAAACTAGTAAGATTACAACAGAACAATAATTGTCCGAAATATAATGACACATCAAAATACAAACTTGTTTATTTAATTCTTGTAATACCACAATGCTATGTAAGTAACATACTTAACTTACAATAAATTGATGGTGCTGGTTAATGCAACAGCATCACCATTGGAAGCAACAAGACTAAGATGTGCCGTGCCACTATCATCAGGAACTGACCAATCAGGGCCGTAGTAATCAACAGGCCAAGTATGATCGTCATTTATTTTCAAACGCAGATCGTCAGCGTACCAGTCTGCTGTCATGTTCTTTACCAACTAAGAATCAAATGACATTCATCCAACCCAGACATCATAACAGGCAACCTGAGCTGTTTAGTCATCTTAGTGATGGTGTAACATGTAAATACAGTAAAAAAAGATACTATACTTAAATAGGAATTTCCGGAAAAGGATTAAAAGGATAGGTGTGGGGAATACACATCTTTTTTGTTCGTATTTACATTTTGTATTTATTTACCTTGGTTTGTGTTTCCACCTCATTCACGTACGTAATAATTTTGAATTTATGATTAGTCGTGCATATTTTGTTTCAGGGAATTTCCTGGAATGAACTCGGTTTTCTTAATTCCATTTAGGTTTTTCTGATTCATGTTATACATCTTTAATATTCCTAGATATTCCTTTCAAATTTGGAAATATCGTTTTTAACATATTTTCTTAGCGAGAATTACCCTTGTTTTTTTTTGTTGTAAAATCAAAGGTTGTTACAAAAGAAGAGCATGCCAGGTAAAATTACAGAAAGGTTTACCCAGTTGAATAACCCCTTTATGCAAACAATCTGGCGACATATCATGATTGTCATGAGGCAGAAACAAAGAAAAAGAAAAAAAACAAAATGTGTTTCCTTCGGAATCGAAGGAAAACTATACTAATTGAGGATATTTTTTGTAGTAAGGCCAATCATATCCCGGCCCCTCCAACCACATGTTACTTTTATCAAGAAATGCAAATAATTCAACTAACCTTTGTAACATTTGGGTTGTTTCTTGGGTCAGCTAGGTCTGTTCTTTTAGCAAAGGCAAACCTGAATGCCTCAACAATTCGATGATAAGTCAGTACTTTATTCTTTTCAGATATACTTTCCGAGGAAAAGTTGTAACCTGAGGCACAAATTCAAAGTTAGGGAGGGTAAGGAGGGAAAGGAAATTGTGCATGAGCAATGTAAAGCTTATCTTTGAATAATGCTATCACAAACCATCTAGAATGTTTAGAATGAGACTTAGAACAGGTCCACTTCCAGGAGGGCCAGGTGAAAACACTGTTAGATTATCCAATGTGATATTAATGGCCGGTTTCACTTCAGGCCTGTGGGCAAACAAGAAGAGTTATTTTGATATAATAAAAATTCAATGTTTCAGTTTTCAAAGAACATTTTTGGTAGATTATGCTAAGGTATCCAAACTATGAGTTGCCAGAACATAAGTTGTGTCACAATCACAAACAATTTTTCGTGGGTTGCCTCACTTGCCTGTTTATTCATAAATGGAAAAAAATTGTGGGTATTCAAATCACCGATATAAAATCTGAAATAGCAACCTATGACATAACTAAGCGGGTCGTGATCTTGAGACACATGCCCCTCTTAAATTTGACTATATATAACCCCAACCCTAACATTAATAAATATATATTTTTTATAATAAATAACTTTTTTTTAAGTTGTCACTACAGAGTTTGCACCTTTCCAAAAGTTTTTTAAATGATATACATTAGGCGTTTTCCATTAAGGTTATTTTTAAGTTGTGGTTGTGAGTATTATGGATTTCGATTATTTTTAAATTTAGGTCACTTTATAAAAGTTTGTGGAGACCAGTGTCTACAAGCTACGAAACAACACTATAAATGATGTCAAACAAAGGTAATTTGCCGCAGTTAATAATAAGTGGCATAAGCTACAGGTATTATGTTTACGGGTAGAAAAATGCAGTGAGCGTTACACCACAAACATTTATCAAAATCAATTTAGGAGCTGTTGAAATGTGTTGTTATTGCCCATGGTGGATAATTCGTTCAGTAGCTTATAACTGTTTAACTGATCCATGGAACTCATGCAACATCGGTTAACTAAGGTGGCTGGTTGATCTTGTCACTAATCAGCTGCAAGTAAGTTGTGCTACCACAATAACCTTTCAGTTATATTATGACAGTTATCATCACATTAAATTACTTGTAATTCCATAGATCTTCAGCAGTAATGATATTATCACCAAATCCCTCATTGAGATCATTTATAATTTTGTCAGTAAGGCTGCCATTATAGAATGCAGAGACACCTTCCTTGGCAATAATTCTCATTGTCTGTGCAAGTAATGGTCGTCTGATTAAATCGCCTGATTTCTTCAAAGAACCATCATCATTCTCAAAAATTGGCCTACAACAAAAGGTACAAAAGTATTTGCTTTATTGAATTTAAATTTACTTTTTACAAACAGTTTTTTACAAGTTCGAATACATACCAAAGATTAAATGTTCTGTTGTGAATATACTCTTGCGATGAATCAATTGCTCTGGCCAGTGCATCATTGATAAAATATCCATTTTCAGCCATATCAATAGATGGTTGAAACAATCTCTCCCATGGTAGTTTCCCATGTGATTGATGTGCTTCCCATAACCCAGCTATTTCACCAGGGACTGCAACGGCCAGTGTGCCTGATAAATAGACCACATTTTAAACACTAAAAATTTATTTTTATCTTGTAGCGACCTCTCGTCATCTATTTTACATAATATGTGACGTCATTACGCATTGCCTTTTTCATGTGCTTTTTGTGCCCGTCGCTTTGGGTTTGTGTAACGAGTTTCTTTTCATTGTGTGTTACTGCAAATAAAGAAGCTGCCGCTTCAATCTTGACAATTAAAAAAATACAACTTATAGATAATATTAAATACCTATAATTTCAAATGTCTTGCTTTTAAGTTTCCCCAAGTATGTCAGTATCATAAAGAAATAAAGACATCAACATGTTACCTAAAACAGCATGTTCCGCTTTTCCCTTAAACATATTTTTATCCGCTCGGGCAGGTGCTACTTCTCTTGCATTAATAAAAGTTGCTTCACCAGTTGTTGCGTTATAGAAAGTCATGAAAAAGCCACCGCCAATTCCACAACTGTTAAGTGAAATTTGGTTATTAATTTGTTAATTTACATATCAATGATTTGATAATATGGTTACAGTATGCTACCTGTGTGAATTGTGTAAGCCCACACACAGAATAGCAGCAATTGCTGAATCCACAGCTGTGCCACCTTCCTTCAGAATATCAACTCCCACTTTCGAACAAGGTCCAGCATCAGAAGCAACGGCTGCATTGTCGTAAACAGCAGAATGTGGTGGGGTTGGAGATTGGGTTGTAACATGTGGTAAGGTGGTTGTTCCAATAACCTCAACTTTTCTAGGTGGAAGCCCAAAATACAAGCCAAAGAAGAGTGCAAGACCAACTATTCCTCCAACACAAGTTCCAAGACCGAAAGAACCACAGTTGAACTTTGACTGGAAGAAAATATATTTTAAAATTGAGTTATGCCTACTAAATACACATGATAGAAACATAGTTTACCAAATGGCTGTTTTTTTGAGGATTTTTCTTATCAACCGAAGGAATTAGTTCTTTGAAGATAATGTAGCTACAATCACTTTTCATTTCTAATACTTTTAGTTAAAACGATAAACAGTAATGTAAGAATTGAGTTAACAATCTAAAAATGTACAAGAATAATTAAAAAATCTACAATGGTTCTGTTAAAAATTAAGCTTAAAACTTTCCGGCCACAACTTTAAAATGGGGTTGAGATTAGTGTTTGGGACAGGGTTAGAATTACTTTCCATAGCAATCTAAGTGGAAATGGACAACAACAAAACTACAAGCACAAATTCATAGTATAAGTTGGCAAAAAAGCCATCCATTTAAAAACAAAATTCCTAACATCTTTCATTAAATCAGCTTCTGTATAACGGGTTATGAATATTTAGACGCTTCATGCATATAGCCCCCCGCGGATATTCTATATATTAATTTGAAGGTATTGTCAAGGGCTACAACATATCCAAAGGAATAACTGGCAAAAACTCTATAAATGTGTGAATATTAATAATATTCAAATTCGGTATTAATATTTTACATTTTTTTATAAATCAAAAATTATCAGTCAAAGAGCACGGTTTGATTAGAAGATGGTGTAATTTTTAGGACTGTAGCCCTTTGTAAATAGGTTTAACTTTTTACTTCCGTCTTCCGTTTTTTTCGCGTTTTATATGTCTAGGTAAAAGAACTTTGGTGTATTTAGAGGCACCCGTTACCAATAGCTGTTACAAACTGCTCACTAACTCCAAAAACTACACTGATCCGAAGCATAACATATATGTCTCTTTCACATGTAAACAAATACAAAAGGGGATAACCCTTGTGACTTGACTGAAAATTCTTAAATATGCTGACGGATCGATCCTCGTATTCGCATGGACTCTATGCCATAGAGGTATATTTTTTTAAAGTGTGTCTGAATATATATGACACTAACCATGTACGGTCATGTGGTCGAATGGTTAACGCAACCGATAAATATACAAATGATCAAAAAACGGTATTAGTGACAAGCTCATCATGGGTCAAAATCTATGCCCGATAAAAAATGCCACTAACTTTTTTATATTCATATAAGCTATTCGTTTTCGGTTATAACGTTGCATGGTTGAGAATTGATTAATCGATTTAAGGTTATTTTAACCAACAGCAAGGTTTACAAGATGTTAAAAAAATTTATTAAGTTAATATCTCTCTTATTCTAAATTGTGAACTAAAACAAATTACCTATCGCGAGCAATTGTGTGGCCGAAGCATGCTTCTCACATATATAACGCCATAACGGGCCATGTATATTGGTTTCCATCGCAAACTGATGAACATATTTGCGAAACTTTGTAGGTCTATCTATCAACGCCAAAATTGCCTATCAAACACGCTTAAATTTGAAAGTCAGAGGGAGTACTCTTTGATCGTAGTGTTCCCTTTTCCAAGAAAAACCTTTAAAATTATACGAGTTGCTTTGACTGAAGGCAAATCACTTGTGTAACCTATTTAGTAAAGTTACATGATTTAAGCAGCGCTTGGAAATGAACAATTTTTCTCTGCTTATTCAAATAGTATTAACTAACACCGCTAAAAGTTTTAACTTATTTAGAGCGTTAAATCAGACGGACCACTGGTCAGTGGGGTTCATTATCTGGTGATATTTCAGAAAATTTAATGTATGTACGAGGTACGTTTTAAGCGTATTACGATTCTCTATATATTTATGTTCGTTTTAAGAGTCCAGCTGTTTCATACACGTGAAACTGGTATATTTAAGAAAGCTTATGTATATATGTATAATATATTTTGGGAGAGGTAAACTGGGTTATTTTAATACCAATTATTCGTTCAGATTTAGTTAATACATCTTCAAGTTTGGTAAAAAAATTAAATAAATATTATTTTTTTTCAATCTGGAGATGGTTATAAACTAAAGAATAACAACTTCGACCGCAAAATTGACCAACTTTGGGGGGATGTAGCGAAATCCTCAGGGGATGGGAAGTTATAAAAGCAAGGCAAACGAAAATATGAATAAAACCCATATGCGTCCCCTACGATTCGAATGGAATCCGGAAAATACATTCCGTCTGCGCCAGAAAGTTCCAGAAGTCACTAATAAAAATGGTTCCTAATTTTCACTCCTATTGCTCCCATATGTACTAGCGCTGCAACGATATATCGATAATCACGCTACTATCAATACTACTCAGCTACGATACTAATAAATTATTATAGCGATTATCGTACCACAGACGCATTATTTTATCAGAAAAACTTTTTGTAAAAAATATGTCTTAAGTATCGGTAAAAATCGCGTTTATGCAATCACAAACAATTTGTGTTGTTAGCAACAACTTGTTATTGTGATGTAATCATCGCAATATCGTAGTCCTAGGCCAATTCTTATGTATTATTGGGGCTAATATGTTTTAATGATACTGTTTAAGTATACAAACTCTACTACGGCCATGGTGCCACACATTTTGATTTATACAAGCTCACTTTCCTTACACAAATTAAGCATAACTTACGTTGTGTTACGTAATATAAAGTTCCACAATCAACGATTGAATGGTGTTTTGTGTAATTGAAGTTAGCTAGAAAAACTTAATAAACAAAATATTTACGAAGTACGCTTATCGGCGCCTGGCAAACTTTCGTTTCTTACCCAAAAACCTGGCTCATTGAAAATACCCTAAAAATTAAGATTTGTTCCTGAATCGTGATTGTGACAAGCATGGCATGTTGCACCGACATCTATAAAAAGGAGTGATCGAATCGGATTAAAACTTTAGAATAGTTAGATAAGATAAAGGGAATTCCCCGAACCGTAAAAACTAAATTGGACTGTTTTAGGAATTTAGCTTCTTTTCACTATATCGCTTGACAAAATGTTTTTAAATTAAAACATATATGGTAAAATGTTCGCGACAAACATATTCTCTTTAACTGCACATGGAAAAGAAGATTGGTTTGGTAATTATGTGACCCATTCGTTTATCCTTGCAGAAACAAAACTATGGCAGTCGGGTTGAAACTTTCTGGAATGTTAGATGACATAAACCAGACGTGCACATATCTGACAATGGCACTTATAGTAAGCACATGGCATACAAATTGTGTTTTACAAATAGTGGTGGTTAAAAACGTGGTTGACACTTGGTTTTGTACATTGGTTGGTGTGTTTAATGCAGTAGTTAAAAAATAAGGTTGATTTTAAGTGCAAGCCTTATGTAAGGACTAGACTAGAGAGTGTCAATAATCGCGATACGTGACTGATGAATATCGATACTTTTTTACAAGTTGCAGCCATAATATGTACTATGTCTGGCCGTCAACGCGCTCTTTTGTTAACCTTTTTAACGAAGTACATTTTATTGCTTTTGGCCTACTGCTTATACGTGTTTGATATGATTTTGAATTTAAAAATGAAAGCTAAAACATACCAATTTTAATCGTACAAGACAAATCGACCGCATTGCCACAAGATACACTAAATTACGCATATTACATACCATTTTCGGATAACTATCTAGTAATCAGTTCAACTGCATACAAGCCAAATTGAACAAATATTGACTTTTCGACATTCGGCTAAAAGTACAATGCTGGCGCAGTCATCACTATGCATTCTATTTTACCAGCAGTTCAGTAATTATGTTCCTTTTGTTATTGCTCTATTTGACAAAGAGAACCTATTGCTAGTCAGAAGTTAGTCTGGACGTCACAGTTAGTGCCTGCAGTAGTTGTAATAGGATACATTCAATAAAACAACATGATTTGCAGTATTGTTAGTCTAAATTAAATTTTTACTTTTAAATAAGAAAAATGTCATCAAGTAAATACGTAGCAGGCGAAGAAAGCAAAAAGGTATGGTACTTTATTTTTTACATTTTTTTTAATTCATAAACATTAGTTAACTGCAAACAAGCATTCGTGGGCATATACTGCAAATTTCATATAGGACCATATATTTAAACAAATTGCGAGCACGTGCAACCAAGATGAAATATTAAGCAATTCTTGGCATGCTTACCTGAGTTATACAACACTGTCAAATTTTGCACATATAACGTATATAAACATAGAATTAGTCTGGAAACCCACAATTTACTTGCTCTAGTTATTAATTTGGATGTATATTGTACGTGGTCAAATTTAAGATTATTCGTGATAAACTACCAATCATTTAAAAAAAACTACTTTTGTTACTTTTCTTAATTTGATATCCCTTTTTTGTTATCCGATATTTTGAAATTATAACTGACAGCATTGTTTAAATTCAAAAAAAGGGTATGATTAGAAAGTAAAATATGTAAATGTATAATAATATAGAATGCGTCAACCACCAGATGGGTCCCAGATTTAACAAATCAAATGTTATCCGTGTTCAATTTATGTATTGTTATCGATGTTACAACGTTTGGTCTGATCCTTCGATGTGACAGTTTGCAATAAGTGATTAATTACTTTATTGCATCTGATCTTAGCTTGCGTTCAGTAAAGCTCTATTGGGTGACGCACATCACTTGTATTCACAATTGTACAGATCTATGTTTTTAAGAGTAAAAGTATTTCGTTTGATAACATAAAATATACACTAACCGGTTATTTCTCAGGCTAACACATAATACAATTAGTTTATCTTTACACGTAGGCTATTCTACATATTACACACTGAGGTTTAAATGATATTCCGCAGTTTCAATCTGGTAGTTTGGTGCGTCGTCTTCCATCTTTTTGGATATTAAATTGTTCTGCTAGTGCCACCCGAGTTATTTATGGTCTCTCTAAATTTCGACTTATGTAGAAAACTTACTTTCTTAAGTTCTTGGGTATTTTGGGAATTCCACTGTAATATATCCCACCTATAGATAATTTAGTTCCTATTCATTAACATTTGTTAACGTGGCAAATCGATGGAATTTTTAAAGTCTTTAATAACTTTCCTGGTTAGCTTGGTGTGTCGCCTTTTCGTCGAACGGATACATGTTCGAAACTGGTCACTATAGCTTGTGGTAGTGTCCTTCGGCAAGACACTTAACATGCATTGCATGAACCCAGCAGGGGCTCCGTTTATCGGTAGCGTTAAACCTTCGGTCACACGACCGTGCCATATATAAGGTACATTTAAAATATTTTAACAATCAGCAGTGATTGACGCTCACTAGTGTTGTTTTTTGCAAGCAGAAACTGATCGGTCACAGAATTACCAAACCAAACTTGGTAACCATGTCCAGTTAAACAATTATCTTTTAGTCAAATTCGAGTATATCTACACCAGTGTTTCTCAAATGATGCGCCGCAAGAGTTAGCTATAAGTGCGCCACTCTTGCATTTCGTAAATTTACGACATAAGGTGGATAGATCATAAAGTACTAAACGTTCAGTGTCTAATTTGTTCTTTTCCATTCTAAAGTTTTGTATTTATTTTTTATTTATTTTTACCTGACCAAGTTCCGAACCCATGATGGGCTTGTCACTAGGACCGTTTTTTTGTATAAGAGTCGGTGTATATGTATCGGTCGCGTTAACCATTCGGCCACACGACCGTACACGTTTTGAGTATTTATTTATTTATTTTTTTTATTGGCGATTGGGATATAAGAAAGAACGTCGAAGGCACACGAAAAGTACGATCATGGAAATACACTCAAAACTCAAGAACAAAAACAAATTTCAATTAGTCAGAGCATTCCATTTTAAATAAAACTTTGTTCCATTTTGATTTTGACACATTTTTTCACATTTTTGAATTTCAAATAATCTTTTGATAAAAAATATTAATCTTGGCCTTATTTGTTTAACTTTAGATACATATATGCAGAACCGAGCACACAGTAATACACAGTTTAAGAGCGGGTCATTTCCAGAGTTTGTTATTCCAAATAACATTTGCTTTTTGTTAAAATTCAAAGATAATCTTAATTTGGCAGATAGCCATGCCGTCACTTCTTCCCAGAAATTTGTAACAAAACGGCAATCACAGAATACATGGATAAGTGTATCTGGGACTTCTTTACAAAAAACGCACAGGGGGGTGTCAACGAGGCCAAAGCCATGGAGTGCCACATTACATACAATTGCCCTTAAATTTAATTTAATTTGAAACGATCTAAGTGAGGTCAACATGGTACAGTTATACTGATTCAGGTAAATTGTTTTCCAGTCATCTACACAGTCTGGAGGTTCTACCACATCTTTTGCCCATGTCAGTTGTTTTTTACGAGGCGGTTGCTTTTTGAGTATTTAGCATATTGTTTTGACTTTCCATGCAAAGTGCGCCCGTTCGCGTTCGTAATTGGTCTTGGGTGCGATACGAGGTCAAAATGATTTAGAATCACTGATCTACACCATATAACTTTCTGTTCTATTTAAAGCCGCGTTACAAACTATACGCCGGCGAGCCATTTTAGTATTTCGTGATTTGGGGGATTCACTCAACTATTCATCTGGATAAGAAAACAGCAGCACATTCCAGCGCAACACCTGTATGACGAGTTATAAATATTTGGACGCTTCATGCATAACTCACCACGGTTTTTAAATATAAACTATAAATTAAATTAGATTAAAGGATAATGCAAAGTGATGCAACATAACCAAAGAATTAGTGTGTGAAAGTGGTACACATGCATGAATTCAAACATCATTCATATTCGGTATCGATATTTTTTCGTTTTTTTATAAAAAAATAACCGGTAAAAAATCATGGTTTATAAATTAGAACATTCTACAAATTTCCAGCAGCTTTTCATTAGCTCTTAAAAGGTTTTAAATTTTTCTTTCGTCCGTCGTCCGCGTTTCGTATTTCTTTAGGCAAATTAACTTTGGCGTAGAGAGCATGAGCTAATTTTAAATAACTATGATCGTAATTTGCAATCAATATTTGAGTGGTAGTTAATAACCATCTAAAACCATATAAAGCTATTTTTTGTGGGCGGCAATATATATATATATATATATGCTATATCGCAAATAAAATCGCTAAAACTGCATTCGGAGAACCGGCGCAATGCAACATAGGAAAACGCAAATGAAAATAAAGTGTTACTCATGCGTAAAAATGCCATCACATATAAAGAAACAAACAACGAGAATGACTGTCATGTTTAAGTACATTGGTGAGATTTTATTGTAATCGTAGGAAAATCGTGCACGCTCACGATGACACATCTACCTAGCGTAAACAAATACATGTGGATGACTCAGCAGAATTTAGTATTTCCAGGTTGTTTACGAACTAATAGAGCGTTACTTTTCTAGTATTTCCAAGTTCTTTACGAACGATTGGGCGTTATATTTAATATTTCCAAGTTTGTATCAACCGATAGTGCGGTATTGTGGTTTAATCATCTAGTTATAGATTTTTTGTTGAAATTGTATTATTCTAGCATTTTAAAAATGGGCAACTTAGATGGAAATGTTGAATCGCAGCCTTTATCCAAAAAACATTCAGAATTTAAACCTCGCAAAGTAAGTTTTTAAATGCAAAATTGTATTGGTAAAATAAATCATAAGGATGGGCAAACAGTCATATTATATCTTGGACTGTACCTTTACAAGAAGGTTTGAGTCACTCTGCAAACGCTACACAGCAAGCTAAACTTTGATCATCAATTTTTGGCCTACCAATGTATTCTGCAGCGCAATAGTAGTTTTACACAATAAAACAATTTAAAAATATATTTTCTTCCAGTCAAAGTTCAACTGTGGTTCTTTCGGTCTTGGAACTTGTGTTGGAGGAATAGTTGGTCTTGCACTCTTTTTTGGCTTGTATTTTGGGCTGCCCCCTAGAAAAGTTGAGGTTATTGGAACAACCACCTTACCACATGTTACAACCCAATCTCCAACCCCAGCACATTCTGCTGTTTACGACAATGCAGCCGTTGCTTCTGATGCTGGACCTTGTTCGAAAGTGGGAGTTGATATTCTGAAGGAAGGTGGCACAGCTGTGGATTCAGCAATTGCTGCTATTCTGTGTGTGGGCTTACACAACTCACACAGGTAGCATACTGTAACCATATTATTATATCATTGATATTTAAATTAACAAATTAATAACCAAATTTCACTTAACAGTTGTGGAATTGGCGGTGGCTTTTTCATGACTTTCTATAACGCAACAACTGGTGAAGCAACTTTTATTAATGCAAGAGAAGTAGCACCTGCCCGAGCGGATAAAAATATGTTCAAGGGAAATCCGGAACTTTCTGTTTTAGGTAACAAGATAGCATGATATATATATATATATATATCCAACTGAGTAGCTTAGTGGGTTAGTGCATTGCATTTAGCCGGAGCGCTTCAGGTTCAAAACTGGTTATTAGCTGGCTGGTTGTGTGTTTGGGCACTTTGCGAACATTATCTGAACCCAATAGATTAATAGGTTGTACTAAAATTGGAGAAACATGTCACTGAAACGTTTCCTGAGCTTTTGCAGTTTCTTGTATATAACTAAAACAATCAAAATAAAAATGATTTTAATCATATACAACATGCTACAAGAGCTCTGCTAACCCCATGAAGAATGTGAGGTTACTTGTGTGAAAACGCTAAATTATGTATTCGCAAGGTGATATAATGATTGCCTTTGTAATAATGTTTTTCAAGGGGATAACCACGAATATCCTATTCTACCCTATATGCGTATATGGAAAATTTTATAAGTTTAGGGCTGGGAATAAGTATAGTTCACCTTGGATGTAAATGAACAACACAATAAAATTGTGTAATGTAATTATTAGCTATGCAAACACATTGATGTGTGTGAAGGATTTCTCTTTGGTCTGGCTAGTATTTTATACAGTTATGTATAGTATTTCCAGAATTAAGAACAGCTTATTACTAGCGAGTTGGATTATTCCCCACCCGATTATTATAATATTGACGCATCTTTGTTTTAATATCCACAAAGATTTTTTCTCACTAATTTGTTTCCAAATGACATAACTACCACAATCAGTTTTTGGTGAAAATATATATTTTTTATTCCATTTTCCACTCGCACTGTCAATCGTTAAAGCCATAGAAACCATTTGTTTGTAATACAAAACAAACGAAGATAAATCAACAAAACCAAATTATTATTCTGCTTCCCTTAATACCATTGGGTAATAAGCTGTATGATTTATTGTGTTTTATTTATCAGGCACACTGGCCGTTGCAGTCCCTGGTGAAATAGCTGGGTTATGGGAAGCACATCAATCACATGGGAAACTACCATGGGAGAGATTGTTCCAACCATCTATTGATATGGCTGAAAACGGATATTTTATCAATGATGCACTGGCCAGAGCAATTGATTCATCGCAAGAATATATTCACAACAGAACATTTAATCTTTGGTATGCATTCGAACTTGTAAAAAAATATTGTCTGTAAAAAGTAAATTTAAATTCAATAAAGCAAATACTTTTGTATCTTTTGTTGTAGGCCAATTTTTGAGAATGATGATGGTTCTTTGAAGAAAGCAGGTGATTTAATCAGACGACCATTACTTGCACAGACAATGAGAACTATTGCCAAGGAAGGTGTCTCTGCATTCTATAATGGCAGCCTTACTGACAAAATTATAAATGATCTGAATGAGGGATTTGGTGATAACATCATTACTGCTGAAGATCTATGGAATTACAAGTAATTTAATGTGATGATAACAAAAACATTACAACAGCAATAAATTCTTGCATGTGAATAATGAAATGGTATATTAGATGGTAATCCTGACATGATAGCAGTACTTCAAATTAAATTTGTTTCAGTTAAATATATATATATAATATTGTTTCCTCACAGACCCGAAGTAAAACCAGCCATTAATATTACCTTGGATAATCTAACAGTGTTTTCACCTGGCCCTCCTGGAAGTGGGGCTGTCATGAGTCTCATTCTAAACATTCTTGATGGTGGGTATTTAAAATCATGTTTTCACCGCTGTGTCAATCGATACTGAACTTCAGTTTATCCTGTTTAATTTCAGGTTATGATTTTATACCCGAAAGTCTTTCAAAGAATAAAAGAGTGTTAACTATTCATCGAATAGTTGAAGCATTCAGGTTTGCTTATGCTAAAAGGTCCAATCTTGGTGATCCCAGAAATAATGAAAATATAATGGAGGTACATAGAAACAAAGTGTTGTGGAAGCTAGGATAAGACCTGTTATGACCTATATACCCTAAGAATTTCCCAATTATTAATTTGTTAAAAAATGATTTTTTGTACAGGACTTATTTAACAGGTGCAGGGATTGATTTAATAAAACTCTTATTTTTCTACCAATTATTGCCCTAAGGACTGGTTAAATAAAAAACTGTATATATTACAGTTGGTTAAGAACATGACAGCAGACTGGTACGCTGACGATCTGCGTTTGAAAATAAATGACGATCATACTTGGCCAGTTGATTACTACGGCCCTGATTGGTCGGTTCCTGACGATAGTGGCACGGCACATCTTAGTCTTGTTGCTTCTAATGGTGATGCTGTTGCATTAACCAGCACCATCAATTTATAGTAAGTTAAAGAAAACATCTACTAATGGTATCTTCTTGTAAAGTGTTGTCCACGTAATACAGTAATACAGCGTTTCTCAAACTATGGGTCGCGACCCACCGGTGGGTCGCAAAAGGAATCTTGGTGGGTCGTGAAAAGTTATAGAAAGCTCTGATTAACTACACTGGCTATTTCCTATACAAAAATCAAGGAGAAATTATAATAATTGTGACATCACACAATCTTGAATCGTGGCGTGATCTTTAGCTGACCTCAGGTCATTGAACCTTTTGTCTCTCACACATGTTACAACAACTATATATAAAGTAAAGTGGGTCGCCATAAATTGTGGTAATTAATAGTGGGTCCCAACTCTAAAAAGTTTGACAACCACTGCAGTAATATATTAAAATGATTTAATTTACACTCAGCAATTAGTTTTTAACTTTGGTATTGATTCTATTTTATA
The DNA here is from genome assembly GCA_000149265.1 of Ciona savignyi. NCBI lineage: Eukaryota > Metazoa > Chordata > Ascidiacea > Phlebobranchia > Cionidae > Ciona > Ciona savignyi. The sequence continues at coordinate 1,325,709 of CH003018.1, read as the reverse complement.
CTTTTTTTTGCTAGTTTTGGAAGCAAGGTCAGGGGACGAAGCACAGGAATTCTTTTCAATAATGAAATGGATGATTTCTCTTCTCCCAATATCACCAATGCGTTCGGTAAATATAGTGCTTATTCATCATAAAATTCCAATTCATATTTATCGAATATATAGTCCCAACAAGGATCTTACACAAATGCACAGTACACATAGCTAAACAAAAAAATGAAAACATAGAGTTATATTATAAGATACTAAAAGATGTGCCATATTAGAACAAATTATTTCCCACTAAACTAATACTTGTCTGTACTGTCTTAAAATTTTGTTGAAAACGTGTTTAAATACCAATAAGTACTGATTTTAGCGGGTCATGGTTTATTATTTTTAGCTTTACCAGGATAAAAATAGAAATTTTATTTACCTAAATTTTACAATGATTTATTATGTGTGTCCTAAACCATCCATTTACTGCAAATTTCTTCTAAATTATCAGATTTAAATTTGTTTGTGCAGATAGTGCTAATATAATTTAATTTAGGGGTACCACCTTCACCTTCCAACTTCATATACCCTGGGAATCGACCTCTGTCAAGCATGACTCCCACTGTGATAACTGAAAATAAAAATGGAGTCATGAGCATCAAGATGGTGGTTGGCGCATCCGGTGGAACAAAGATAACAACTGGAACTGCACTGGTTCGTTTCCCAACTATTTCAAATAATTTTTTTAATTTTTTACGTCAATGCGCCACAAAATGCCACCAATTTACTATTAAACAATGTTGCCTGTACAGAAAAGATGGGCAAGGCAACTTTTTACTAAGCTTAAACGATTATCAAAAACAACCCAAGGTGAATTTGGTTTGGGAAAATAATGAATGGTGCATCTAAGCAACATTCTTAAGCAGCTTGTGTCAATACTTAAAATTCTGATTACCAAAAAAGTACACAATCTTACTGCATTATTTACCATACTGAAAAGTAACATGATTCTTTATGTAGAGCGAGTAATACTTTGATGACGTAACATTGTTAAGCAGGATATTATGTAGTGTTAAATTTGTTTAAGTTAGGCTGGATTCACACCAGAACGACATTTTGTCGTACGTCCGACAAAAACGTTTTTGTCGTAAGCGTGTTTTTCGTTTTTTGTTTTGGTCGATTCACACCAATAAAACGTGTTTCGGTGCGACGATTTGCGGGAGTATGGATAAACACTTATAACTAGAATGGTATATGAAAATAAAGGTAAAGACATCATAATTTTTAATTGGTATTTAAAGTACTATCGTCATAGGACACCAATTAACTTGGATAAATCCTATATTGGATAAACTACATGCTAATAGGGAACTCTGAAAAAATCACATTTTTGAAGTATGACAACCTAACTTTTTCCTGAATTACTTATAGACTGAAGCCAATTACAGAAGAAAAACACACTTCCATATAATCAGTATTACAACCTTAAATCCTTAACATCAAACACTCTTGACCTTAATATTTTTACACTACATGGCTGCCAAAACTGTATTAGAGATGTCTTATTTTGGTTATTCTTCTGCCAAGTTTTATACCAGAACCAACCTAAGAAGTGTGGCATAGTAATTTAAAGTGGTGCCAATATTTTGCACTTTGACAACCAAAAAAACAATAACTCTGATAAATACATTGGAATGTAAATGTATTGGTTTCATCTGTACAAATAAAACAATAACACTTTGTTTTTGCTCACAGTTCATATCACCCATATAAACAAGCAGTATGGGAAGAGATGTTGTAGACAGAACAATGAACATGATAATTAAAATGGAAATAACTCAATTAACATCAACAATTTACTACACAGCACAAAATGGATACAGAAATGTAAATTAGTTAAATAGTGATACTAATGGTAGTTTGAAAACAAAATGTTTATCGGGATGCTCACAAACCATTTGACAGTTACTACGACATTTTAAAAAGTAAAGCATTGCCTTGGTTATTTGTGTGCATTATTTGCTGGTTTCTTTTTTCTCTGTTATTTTGAGGCACTTCATTGTTCTGTAGCCTTTGGTATGTACTTTTAAGTTACCGGCAGTAATTTGCAGAAGTAAAATTGATATTCTACCAGACTGTTTCATTGCAAAGTATTTCCATATCTGTATCAGTGTTGTAAGATGTTGAACTTGAATTACTGGAACTGGTCCAGTCATGCTGTAAACACAAATGTATACTGGTGTTATTCAACATTAATATAATCCAAGACCAAAAAATAAGTGTACAGGATTATAGGATTGATTATATTTGTTTCATTATGGTAATGCAATTATCAATGCTAGAGAACTCACGGCCCTGTGATAATCTAATAATTGCTTGGATGCAAAACCTTATTTTACTATTCAATGCAATAAAACAAAAGGTTGAATCATATATAGAACATAATCCATTTATAAATGCAACACTTTACACACTTACCAGTCTCATTCAAAACTTGACAAATAATATTCCAAGTTAACTCTTGTACAACTCAATTCATATACCGGTATGCAGAACTGGAAATATTAGGCTTATATTTTGCCAACTTAACATTCAATTCTTGAATTAGTAGTTGAAGTTTGCTTGGATCCACCATCATTTTACAGGCTAAATATATATTTAACCAGTACCTATCGCCTATCGGGGAAATTTATGTAAGTTTAAGTACCGGTACTGGTTTTGTTCAGTTTAGGCTACACAACAGGCTTACCTGAGATGTTGAACTAGTGTTATGCATTATTTGTTAAGCTTTTTAATCACAACATACTAAGTTTCTGATTTTAAACTAAATATATCCGTCTTGGCCTAATTTCTATGCACTTTAGTCCATATTTACTATAGCCGCCAGATTGTCAAACGTCTATATTATCCTGTGTACTGTCTTTGTTTGATTGGCTTAGAGATTTTCATTAACTGATACTTGAC
>CH003018.1:1196341-1318028 GCA_000149265.1 Ciona savignyi | reverse complement strand
AATAAGAAAAACAGTTTGCGTTTTGGTTCCTTAACATTGTAAGATATTAGAGTATCAAATGCATCGATAAAATCTTGATAATCTGCTGAATTTCCATCAAAGACTGGGGGTTCTTTGGGAGGCAGGGAAACATGACTAAGGTTGAGGGAAAATGGGGAATTATTTTGAGGAGAATTGATCACTGGGGTACTAATTTGATTGCTGGGCCCAGATATAGCGTTTATAAATACATTGGGTGAAGGACATGGGTTTACTTGTTCAGAGATTGGTGGGGGTCTATTTTGTTGGTTGATAGGTTGCACTTTCGGTCGAAATATTCAAGGCATTACCATTATCATATTTTTGACTGACACCAACCTTTGGGTTATCGGAGAGTGAAAGAGTTTGTACAGGTAGTTTAAGTGAGATCTTACTAGATTCCATTGCTTGCAATTCGGCATTGGTTTGATCCAGTTCTGCTTGGAGTTCCAATTCTTGTTTCTTTTGTCTATACGCCAGTTCGTCTTCTTCCCTCTTTCTTTCGTATTCCAGGCGTTTTCTCACTTGTAGACTTTCTAATTCGTTTATTTTTCTTTTGGGTTTTACATTTTGATTGCAAGATTGCTTGTTTCCTTTTTATACTAATTAATGAGCTTGTTAATGACGATGAGCTTACTTTGCTTCTTGAGGATTGTGTACTTCTTCTGGACATACCATCGTGCGATTGCACTTCCAATTCCAAGTTTGTTTTCCGGCTTGCCACCGACCTTGTTATTATTGGTGACCGGTTTCCAGCACTTGCTTCAGGTTGTGTTGATGCCATCATCAAATTCACAAAACACTTTAAGTTTCAGTGTTAAGTTTTGCACTTGAGTTGAAAGAATATTCAAAAACCAAATATATGCCGCCAGATTGTCAAACGTCTATATCTATCCCTGTGTACTGTCTTTGTTTGATTGGCTTAGAGATTTTCATTAACTGATACTTGACGGATTGACGAGGACGTTTTATTTTGAATCCCTTTTTATTGTTCCGTTTAGTAACGTTTTCTGTAAATAATAATAAATTTGAATACGATTGAAAAAAGGCGAATTATAATGCAAAACACTTACTGAATATTCACAGCCCTTTTTACACAATCTTTTGTTCAGTACGCAGTATATACTTGTTTAAATACTTATTTGTTTTGCCACTGAAAAATAACATATAAAAATCAATTTCCGAAGTAGAGTTACTAATACCACGACCTTGTAGACTGAATGCGACTGGTTTAGATTTTCAAAGTTAAATCAAACGTAAATGCGAATTATGGTAACCGCAAAGTACAAATAAAAAATGCTGGCCGGCCAAGTGACCAATAATTATAAAATAATATTGTTTGCGATTTCATTTACTTCAACCTAAACTCTCTAATATTATTAAAACTATTGTATTTACTTTAAAACACATTTATATCCATAGTAATAGTATATGTACTGCATATTAGCAATAAAACAATTGTATATGCTGATATTTCACGATATTAAACTCGTCCGACAAAAAAACATGTCGTAAGAAAATAGCGCATGCTCTATTCCTGAAAAACATGTTTTTCTGTCGTACGACAGAAAACATGTCGTTTGCGTCAAAATCGGACTGGTGTGAATCGGCGCATAAGAGACAATGCGTTCTATTTGAAAAACGTCGGTCCGACACGACAAAAACGTTTTTGTCGCTTTGGTGTGAACCCGGCCTTAGAGTGATTATAATTTTAGCACAACTGACGTAACAAAAAATCGCTGATTTGGTCAAATTGGCTCTAAAAACCGAATCTTTAATTTATCTTTTCTTAGGATTGAACTTGCTTCTTCCATTTTAGGTCGCTATGAATTCCTTATGGTTTGGGTTTGATGTAGGAACAAGTGTAGAAATGAAGAGAGTCCATGATCAGTTGATGCCAAATGTCACAGATTGTGAACAAGGATTAGATGAGGTAAGTTTATCTAATACCTTGTTGATTTTTATTTTGCCATCATTTATGAAATATGTTAAAATATCATAATCACAGATGATAATTACAAAGTGTAGTCATTTTGATTTAATGTTTTTGATAATAAAGTCGTGTTTAACAACCTTCATTTTGCCATCTTTTTCCTGTTTTTAAAGTTTATATATGTTGTTATTGCTCGTTAGCAGCAAATCAAAAACTATACAAATGTACATCTTTATTAGAAAATTTACCGAATAATGGTTGTGTGGCAAAATACCTAAATAATGGTTTTAATGCATTTGACGTGCAGTCCATTATCTCTGGATTGGAGAGTAAGCATCATGCTACTCGGATAACTTCATCTGCCGGCTCAGTTGTACAGGCTATTGTTGTTTTGCCTGATGGAAAAGTGGGTGCTGCATGTGATTCTCGCAAGGGAGGCTATCCTTATGGTTATTAGACGCTGGACCTTTTAGGTGGAGCATTTTTTACACTTTTTATTCATGTGATGATTAGGTTGTTTTATTGAGTAACAAACTCACTTTTATACTTACATCATGGATATATGCATATACTTCACCTCAGTTTTGTGTATGTACCAATATAAATATTTTTTATTAACAGCTTTTATATGTTTGTTGGTGTTAAATACGAGTGATTTTCTTGTATATTTTTCTGTAGTTGAAGTAATTGATATATATTAAGGTGATTATGAATTATATACTGTAATGGTTAATTTAGGTACCTATGCACATAATTTTTTGTATCAATTCTTCATTAATTGTATTAGTGTAGATGCTTATCTTCATTGTGCCGCCAAGCGCTTTGTCAGAACAATAAATCACTTAAATACCACAATTTAAGTCACTTTGTAGTCATAAACTTGTTGTTCATGGGCAAATAACCCAGACGGACAAGTGTTGTTTGTAATACTAGTTAGAATATGTCAATTAAATAAACACTACATGAATCGAGTGGGAATGTTTATTGATAAACACAAATTTACAATCGATATTCGATACCTTACAAAATTTGATGGTAGTTATGCTAAAGCGGGTGAGTACCAAAACAATTGCGATATACAATGGAAAGGGGAAGTTGTTTAACATGGTAAGCCTGCTGTATGTGAGATCATTGCTTGCTAGCTCCAAATACAATACTTTGAGGTAACCTTTACTGCAATACGCGACAAGTGTAGCAGCATATTCAAGTAGCATTAAGTTTGAACATGGTAAAGTAAAACATAAAAATACCAATAACAAATTTATCAAAACATTGGCATTTACTGGAAAAATGAAATCAATTGTTTCTCAGCAAATGTCAGTAATAGGTTTATAGGATTGCCTAAAGGTTTTTGTTCTAATTTACTTCTCAGGGGAATCCTCTACCGATCTTGTTTCCTTAGGAGCCTTATCCAACACTTTTTCAGTTTCCTCTGGTTTAGAGGTCTCTTTTTCTTCCTTGTTATCCTTAACGGTGAGTTCATCAAGTTTCTCTGCAAGATCCTCTGATTTTTCCTCGTTTTCAACATTTTCTTCCTCATCATCTTCATCGGATTCATCTGAACTGGATGCTTTTCCTGGTGGTGCCATTTGTAAAATGATTTTAATTTAACAATCCCCAAAAATAATTTTAATTTAACAAATTACTATGGCCAAACTGTTTATGGGCAGCAAGGCACTAAATTGCTCCCGACGAAATGCATTCTTTATTGTAACTATGCAAGTTTACCACTGAAAAACTAAACCATATATCATATTTACAAACATATCTATCTTCTACAAAACAAGTCCACAAATGTTTATCTAATGTGATTAAATACTAATTATTTATACATATATAAAGACAGGCTAGAGCAAAGTAAGTTGTCAAATATTACAAAGTCCTACCGAATAACTTAAAAAGCACTTTGTTCCAACCTGTTGTTTTTAACATTTCTTGACATTCACAAAACTTGTCTTTGAACTTGTTGGCATCTAAAAAAAGAAAAAAATATGAATCATCACCAACCAAAAAAAATACATCATTTAGTGCATACTTTCAGCGTTTAAAAATCGGATTGCAAATAGTTCTTCTTTGGCTTCCTCATCAGCAAAATCGGCCTGTGTCATCCACACCCAAGCTCGCTCACTTCCACAGTGCGACAGCAAATTCATACTGGTAGTCACTTAAAAGAAAATTTAATTTTATACGCTCTTAATATTTTAGTATGTAATTATTGTTCTTCAAGTCATTGAAAATATTACTTCCGTTAGTGATTAAAATAAAATTCATATGAATACTGTTTTAATTTCTTGATAAAACAAACAAAAACATAGTCTTTTACAAAAACATTTCTATGAAGAAATACTCACAATAATGGTTGGCACATATTTTATAAGTTTTATCACGTCTCATAAGCAATCGAATACGAGAAGTTTCATTATGTTGTAGAATCTTTACATCTCCAGTTCCCCTCTCCTTCCATTCCTGAGGATCAGATTCTTTTGCCCAGCGAAACAATTTTGCACGCCTGTATAACGGTAATATATATGCGTAAAAGCAATTGGTACAAATTGCACTTTACTCCCACTGTGCAAGTAAAAAAAAACACACAGTTTACTGATAATGACATTTTAACAACTATGTTTTTTATTCCACCTAATTCATGAAACTCCCCCCCCCAAAAAAAAAACCTTTAAGAAGAAAATAAGATAAGATATTCATGTTTATCCCCGTGGATGGAAAAACGAAGGGGGTTAACACACAGGCAATCGTCAGATCACCTCGCGCCCACCGTCGGGCTACTGGAACTGTTGCAGTTTGTTGTAGATGATAGACACATTCCTTCAATTTGGTAGAACCCATTAATCCGCTGGGTTCAGGCAATGTCCGTAAAGTGCTTTGCCCGAGGACACAAAGGACACAATTAAACTGGTTCTTAAAACCCACAAACTACACTTAGAATTAAAGATAACAACATAATGGTACAATTACAATGTTGAAGGCTTTCCTAGACATGAGAATACTATATGTTTACAAACTGCAAAATAATATTTGATAGTTAATAACTACCAACATTTTAAAAAGAACTTCTTCATCCTCTTCTAATGTTGGGATGACTTGCTCAGGCAATGAAATAATTGGTTCGTAATGAGGATCATGATCTTGTGTTTCTCCTACCTGCAAGTCAATAATTTTTTATATAAAAAAATATCATTACCAATCAGTAATATTTAAATCGTAGGTATAATATAAAAAAAGATTTTTATAGAAGTGTATTACGGCAACAACAAAAAACACGTTTTTTTATAACTGACATTTATCGGTACCTCTAAATACTACAGGACCGCTTGGATTGCTTACTATACTTCGTAATTACAAAAGCCATGATAATAATGTTAGGGTTGGGGTTAAAGTTAGTTCTGGGGTTAAGATTAGTGTTTGGGACAGGGTTAGAATTACTTTCCATAGCAATCTAAGTGATCCAAGCGGTCCTGTAGTATTTAGAGGCACCCGACATTTATTAGCTATACAGTTTCAGTAAGTTTTTATTGACATGTCCTGTAGTACTAACCTACCAAAATGTCGACATAATTAAATATAAAACTTGATTTGAAAACGTTGACTTACCCCAGTCATGGTTTTAACATGTGACAATGGTAAAGAGGCTGACAGCACTTGGAAGCTCAAACCAAACAAGTACTCTAGGTTACGCTATTGCTACAGTTCAAAACAATACAAATTAGTGTTTCTTATGAAAAAGTGTTGTTTTATCGCTGGATTTACATTTAACGAATTTAAAAACATACTTTTAACTTATTGGTGAACTAAATTTTAACTTATTGGTGAACTAAATTTTAACTTATTGGTGAACTAAATAATAATCACCATAAAACATAATTTTGCAACACCGTGGTTTTTACAATACAGATTAGCAAAGTAACCTGGGATGTAGAGGAAGAATTTGAAAATATGTTTTTTTTAATTCATTTTATTAAATTATAAAGTTTTGTCGTCTTTTTGGCAAATCATACCCTTGAAGATGAAAAAGGAAAATTAACAAAATAATAAATTGTTTTAATATATTGTGTTTGCGATAATCAGTTGTATGTTTCTAGTTTGTCCGGCCGGTTGGTCTAGCGGTTAAGTGCGTACCTTTCAATCGAAGGCTTGCAGATGCGAAACTGGTCGCTGGCTAGTCGGTTGTGTCCTTGAGCAAGGCACGGAAATTGCCTGAATCCAGCGGAATAATGGGTTTTTCCAAATTAAAGGAACGTATCTATCCTATACAACACACTGCAATAGCCCCGGTAACCCGACGGTGGGCGCGCGGTGATCTGACGGTTGCCCGTGTGTTAACCCCCTTGGTTTTTCCATTCACGGGGATAAACATGAATATCCTATCCTATACTATACATGGAATGGGATAGGATATTGGTCATGTTTATCCTCAGGTCACTTCGTGCGCAGCTTCTGGTTCCTGTATCTATTGCAGCGTGCTGTGTATAACTTACATGTTCCTTTTATTTAGTACAACCCATCAGTCCGCTGAGTTTAGGCAATGTCAAATATTTTGATTCCACTCCGTGTTATTTTGCGTCACGCTCGTGACAGGCACGTCCGGTCACAAGGTTATTAGCAAGACTTTTCCATCAGCTTGAAACTTGTAATTTTAACTGGCATGCTAATATTTTCCTTCGATCTTCAATTTATCATCTCGCTATCGGGAAAAATGATTAAACAGGACCATAATTAGAATAAAAAAAACAAAACAAATAATTTTGTGACGCCATCAGGTGCAAGAAACGAGGTAGTTTTCGTAGGAAATAAAACACTTTAAATGGCAAGAGCAGAGTCACCCAAAAAACTTAATGCGCTATCAGCAAAGCGTTCATGCATACTGATAATATCGCACTTCATTGTGAATAACAAAGCAAAAATCAACATGCGCCTGACCCCAAAGTACGTAATACAAACGTGTGTTTGACTTTAATACAGCAAACAACTCTGTCGAGTTGTACACTATATTTCTGTTTTACAGTACTGTGTTTTTAAACCAACAGATAAATATACTTCAGGCTTACAATGATATTTAGACTATTTGTTGTTTTCATGTTTTGCCATGTGGCATTGGCTACGTTTGAAACTGTCAGCTTGGTGAAAAATGCTTACCAGGGTATAGTAATTGCAATTAACCCGGAAATAGCAGAGAATCGAACTCTTATCGATGCAATACAGGTAACTAAATAGTCTTATATTTTGAAATTAACTACTATTTATTATAATTATTAAAAATCTCTTTTTCAAATATGCCTCTTCACTAAAGCAGACCGGGAATAAAACTCTGGCAATCGTCCTTCGGTTTTTATAGTAACACTTGTTTAATACACAGTCGGCATGGACTGCTGCATCTGCTGCATTATACATCGCAACAAGAAAACGAGCGTATTTTGGCAACATCACAATTCTGGTTCCTAAATCGTGGAACGGAAATTATGAAAGGGCGATAGACGAATCTTATAATGAGGTAAGGTTAACCAAGCGGTTGCTTATAATGAGGTAAGTTTAACCAAGCGTTTTTACCTAAAACAGGCAGATGTGGTGGTTACTAATACGAATGGGATACACGGTAACAGCCCCTACGTAGTTCAACCAGGTGGCTGTGGGGATCCGGGAACTCAAATACACATGACGCGGGAATATTATACGAACAATACATATGTTGAAAGCTATGGACCTAGAGGTATGTCTAGCAATGGCTGATACAACTAACTGCTAAACAGGGTTTAACTTTTAGGTAAAGTAATTGTTCATGAATGGTCCCATCTTCGATGGGGGGTATTTGATGAAATCGCATCGGGAGATTACCCTCCATTTTACATTTCCTCCGCTGGAACCATTGAGGCAACGAGGTTATTTTGTTTCGTTGCAATAGACTTCTTATCAAGCGATCATAAACACTAATATTGGTATGTCCCAACAGGTGTTCATTAAGAATACAAGGGGAAAATATGATAGTAAGAGACAATGAAATTGTCGATTATTCCTGCAATTACGACGATCAAACTCTGCTTCCAAATTCTACAGACTGCAAGTATGTATTGGCATGGGACCAGGATCTGGAGTTAAAAGCGTCCTTGATGTCATATCAATACGTTACGGAGGTGGGGGTGTACTTTGGTATTGTGAAGCGCATTTGCATTTAACAGCTTTATGGGTGCAAGTGGTCGTTTCTCTCTTGGCGGTCTGTAGACAACCAATAGGTTATTGTTAGGTTTATTTAAAATTTAACCTACGTACATAACAACTTATAACATAATGCAATGACTCAATTAACGGTGAACGGCAGGTTATCTGATGGTTACTCTTGTGATAATGTTCCTTGAGTTTTCGAAAGGTAAACTGACGACTGCTCCTATGATAACTTTTCCGCTCTTTTCCGTTCACGGAGATAAGCTTTAAATATGCATTTAAATACATATACTTCCTTCAAGTATCAAAACTAATGATAGTTTCTAATTTAATGGTAAGGTGTTTGTGCCATCGAAGTATGAGACTGAAATATATACGCATTTACAATACAGATTGATGGTTTTTGCCATGACGACGACGCCGACCCAATCAATCGTCACAACCCTGAAGCACCAAACGAACAAAATGACAAATGCAACAAGCGGAGCGTGTGGGATGTGATTACGTCTTCAAATGATTTTGCTGGGGGGTTAAATTTGCCGAACCCTGCCGTTGCTAGCACCACACCGACTTTCAAAGTTGTAAAACCATATCCATTCCGTTCCTTTGTGTTGGTACTGGACGTTTCTGGAAGCATGGCCGGGGTAATTGATGTTTTGTTTTGTGTAGAACACTGTGTATATTTTTGTTCAATTATTTTGACTAAACGCCATGTTAATAATTACAGCCTATGTAAATAAGGAAATAACTATTTGTGTTTTAAATCACTTATAAACTTGTGTTTTTTTAAAGAGTCGTCTTGTGCAAATGCGTCAGATAATACGTTCATTTATCGACGATTTTGTACCCATTGGTGATTATGTTGGAATGGCTGCGTTTTCAACAATCGCTCGAAGACTTGCTCAACTTGGAAAAATTCGAGATCAGAGTGACAAGGAAGCTCTGTTGAGAAAAATACCGCGCTCTGTCAGAGGATTGACCTGTATCGGTTGTGGCATAAACACTGCGATTCGGGTAGGAAAGAATACGCATTTAAATTGAAGCAAAACAATGTTAATTATTACCTGGTCAAGTTTCGAACACGTAATCGGCTCATCATTTCTTTTGTTTTAAATGTCATAAATGAATATAAATGTTTTAAGCTATATTACCAATCGACAACATAAAAGTTATTTTTAAAATACTATGCAACAAACCTATATATTTCATCATTTGTTAATTGATAGATAATGGAAGAACATTCTCCAAATGCGTGTGGTCATATCATTGTCTTTACTGACGGGGAAGAAAACGTCGATCCTCGCGTTGCCGACGTTCATGACAAAGTGGTGAAAAAGGTATTTAATAGAACAAAAACAACTGACAACCAAACAAGTGTTCACTTCCTAGCACATGGAATCTAGACTTAAATTACCCGTGTCGGTTTAAATATCGAAATTCTGCGCTTATGGACGCAGGATTGATTTCTACTGGTTAAGGTGCACATAGTATATTCACTACCGAATGAATGCCACAAAAGAGTAGTATAATATCTAATATGATTACCACCCTACGCTATTCTGTATTATCTTAGTAAATAGCGAAAATAAGCTGTTTTTTTTGTCCGCATTATAAGTGTCTGGGTGGCATTTCACCGAGTCGGGCAACATGCCACTTTCAATACATTTACCACTGCTAATATATGACTATAACACTACTTTGTCTACCACAGAAATGTAAAGTTAGTGCCGTTTTCTTTACAACCAACGGAAATACTGATTTGGTGAATTTAGTCACCGCAACTTCTGGGACTTGGTTTTTCGGAGATACCAACGACATTACGCCTATAATAGGAGCTTATGAACAGATTGCAAAAGGAACAGATGGTGACTTGTCACAACAAACGAACAGGGTGCATTTTTTACGTTTGCCGTTGTCGTAGGAATATTACTTACGACGATTTGTCTATTTTATTAGATCCATAGCTCGTCCAGAATCGTAGAAGCAGGTGAACAATTTTTTACTGATGTTGACATTGACGCGACTATTGGCAACCAAACTGTCTTTTCGTTTGCGTGGTCGGAGGGTGGAGACACTCCGCTAAGTGAGTTGTACATAATCGAGAGAAACAACCATTAGGAGTAACTGATATTGGTTAACGGGAACCAGTATATATACCGAATTATATACAAAAAACGTTATTAGCAACGAGCCTATCATGAGTTAAAAACTGAGTCCGGCAAAAAAAGAGTAACTAATATTTCTCCGCCGGTGCCCCACCGTTTGAGGCTAAAATTAAGTAAGACACTTATTTTTATTATAATAAAAATAAGGCTTACATTTATCTTGTATAAACCACTTTTCAGTTTTGCTTCCAGGCTTTAATTTGCCACTACCCCATCTTCCATATTTAGGCATATCCATCACCTCTCCTAGCGGTTGTTCTTATTCGACGATTGACATAGTTCCAGGCAATCCGTGTGCAAGCCACCCGTTAGCTAATGTCAATGCTGCATTCAAAACAATAAGATTTTCAATACCTGGGATCGCCAAAGTAGGTCTATCCATCAATTTGTCTTAGCATATCTTAATACAATTTTCCCACCAGGAAGGAAAATGGAGATACCAAGTTACTTCAAAGAATCGGCAGACTGTGACGGCAACCGTCACGTCCAAGTTACGTGCAAAGCAGAAGCCAATTGTTGTTACAGTTTCAACGATACCTTACAACAGGATAAAATCCGAACCGATGAAAATATTTGCTCGGGTAAATTTATGAGAGTGTAATTATTCGCATCCAGAAACGCCTAGATAGGTTAATTTATTATTTGTTGTATGCCACATTACTATTACTCAATTTACGGTTTTGGAAAACAGGTTTCAGTCGGTGGGACACCTTTAACTGGTGCACATGTCACAGCAATTATAATACACCCAAATAAGACCAAGCAGCATTTACAACTGTTTGACGGAGGAGCAAGTACGTGTTTTTAAGTTCTGACGGTTATAAAATATCTTTATTGTCGTCTAAACCATTAATTGCTTACATAAGTCTTATTACATTAACTTAAATTTATCCTAAGAGCAACGACAACTCTTATTTGGCCTATATTAGTGACGTCAAAGAATTATATTATATATAAATATATATACAATTTTACAAATATAAACATGTGTGTGTATGTATATATTTTCCTGACAGATCCCGATGCCACGAAAAATGATGGAATATATTCAAGATACTTTTTCGAATCCTCAATTCGGGGAAGATACAGTTTAGAGGTAAGACCATCGCATTTTTGCACGTTTGAGTCAAATGTCTCGCATACTGTTTAGACTAGAGTGGTTATACTGAAAGCTAAACTATTCGGTAACATTTTATTGGAAAGAAATAACAACGACATTGCATACTAGGCAGGAGAGTAGTACTGAACTTTGGTATTTGCAACTTGGAGGAACATGTCGAGCCTATGAACTTTACTAACTGATTCATCATGCGAACTTTTAAAAAATCTCGGTCTAAATCTAAAGCAACAACTGTATTTTTATTGTGGCGTATAGTGTCCAGGAAGACTTGTTTAAAATAAATTCAATACTGCTGTTGACAACAGAAATTATTTGGAATAAATTTGTGTAGGATTTGTTAGCCAGATACATATATTTGCTTTTATCTGTCGCTTTCACACTATATATTTATAGTAATTTACTTGTTTTTTTCTCTATATTCATAAAGGTTCTTGCTTCTGGGTCTCCAGGAGAACGAAAAAGTGAAAACATACATTTTGGAAAAAGCGCCGCTTACAAAGTCGGATACGTGCATACAAATGGTAAAACAAATATTTAGTATGCCGAATTGGTTCCTTATCTTTAACTGATAGCATTTATTTGTTTTAAATTGGTGTGTCCATTCACGTAGGTTTAAAACTTTTAACGATTGGATGTATACCACGCAATGGTAACTGAGTGGTGTCCTTTTGTGATACACTGCAATTATAAGTAGCAAATTCCGGTACGGCGATGTGACCAAATGGTTAACGGGACTTATACATATACCGACTTATTTTTAAAACAGATACATATACCGATATATCTACCGGATTGTATACCCAAGAACGATTTTATTTTTATTATTTTAGAATTATATACAAAAGGACGGTTTTAACTCGACATTACCAAAAAGTTCTTTGATATATGATTGACGACCGTCTCGTATTACCAGGCACGGTGATATTAAATAAGAACCCAGATGAAACTGCTGGTGATGCTGCTGAGGTTGTAGATACAACAGATATTGGAAGCTTTACTCGAATCGTCACCAGTCAAAGTTTTTCCTCTGTCGGGTAAGTCTTTTTCTCGAAATAAAAACACATATAATGTTGCTTTATATTAATCCTGTACGTTTGCTTATCATTATCTTTATCCACACTTAATACTCAGGACAAGCGACTGAAGACAGGTAATACATAAAATAAATGTGTACTTAAATATATGTGGTGGAGATCGAGTGAGACTTTTATCGACTGTTGTTACAAAACTTTCCAACGAGAATAGCAAAAGCAACAGAAAGACAGATTACATTTATAGTGTTAGTTCCGCGGTTTGAATTAATGTTGGGACAAGTGCAAAAGCAGTTTTATTCTTTTTGACGGGGCTACATTTCAAACCCAAGATTGGTCACCACGACCGTTTGTTATTAAACATTGTTATAAGTATCGGTCGCGTTTACCAATAGGCCACACATCTGTACTTAGCGAGCCTTTTCCTATTTTCGTCCCCCTTTTAGTGTGGTCCTCAATAGCACGATCTTAATCTTTTAATATATGTTATGCAGATTGGTAACTGATCCTGATGTGGATGTGAATCCTCCAGGCACTATCACCGATTTAAAAGTGCAACAAACCGTCGCGTCAAACGTCACTTCCCCACTACTTGTTACATTTACAGCTCCGGGAGACGATTTTGATTCCGGCACTGGTTAGTTAACTATGGTGTGTCCGTACTTTTTATAGTAAGAACACCGTTTTGCTCCGTCATAGCATCATCGTATGAGATCAGGTATACTTTGAACAACTCGCAAAATCTGTTGACTGCGTTTGACGAGCAGACAGAAGTAAGTGAAGCCGAACTTTTGGTCAGTGCCCCGATACAACCAAAACAAGCTGGCTCGCACGAGTCCATGTTGGTTAAACCTCCAAACATCTCACATTCAGCAAATTTAACAAGGTTCAATAATTTATTTCAATATAATCACATTTCGATATATATATATGTATAGCTATGTATACACAGACATAGTTGAAGTTCAATTCTACTACAATAAACTTGGTTCCATTATTTAATTTGTAAATGCCAAATTAGGATGGCATGTTTCAATATTGACAAAATCCCTAATGACCGCTTGATAACATTAGGGTGTCGTATTCGGTCCGTACTGCAGATGATGGCGGCAACCTCGCCGCCCCTTCAAACATAGCTACAGTTAATCTGCTTACAATACGACCAGTTATCCCAACGCTCCTTCCCCGCACTACAGCCCCGCCACCCACTACTCCAGGTAAGTTCAGATATAATGCACATTTCCGAATGTTGGATTATGTTAATAACAAGTTTTTGGCCATTACTTTACGTAGAGCAATAATCACAAACTCATTAAATACAAACCATTTGATTGATGCTATGTCCGACAGATTAGACTAGTGGTTTAGTTGGTTTCGAAGGGTTGCAGGTTCGAAACTGGTCGCTAGCTAGTCGGTTGTGTCCTTGGGTATTTGCCCGAACCTAGCGGATTAATGGGTTCTACTAAATTGAAGAAACGTGTGAATCCTACACAACAAACTGCAATAGCTCCGGTAACCCGACGATGGGCGCGAGGTGATCTGACGATTGCCCGTGTGTTAACCCCCTACGTTTTCCCACGCAAGGGGATAAACTTGAATATCCTATACCTATCTTACCCATCCTATTTGTAAAGGTGGATAGCAGTAGTCTAGTTAAAATCCTTCCAGTATCTCTACATTTGCATCGTTGTTTGTATTGGGCCGGAGATGGAAACACAAAACTTACTATCCTTATTATAACTATAGTCTATTAAAACCAACAAAACTTTAATTTAAACAGTCGACGGTAAGCAGAACATCGGGCTGTGTCGATCCATGTACCACAGAGCGTTTGTTTCAACTTACCGTTATGCGTGTAGAAGACAAATGCCCACAACATACAACTGTAGTCCGGCGATGTCAGCATTTTACTGGACAAAATCAAACTACCAAGTGGAGTGTGGACAACTCAACTATAAACGTGCGTGCACTGAGGCTTATTCCAATGCATGTCGATGGAGGTGGTGTTCAACATGCCGCAGACAGCAACCGCAACGATACGGACTGTACCATACTGGACGGCGTACACACTACAGAGCGCGCGGTTAAAATATGGTGGATATTTTTCGTGCGCCGAATGTACAAAGGCTAAATTATCTTTCGAATCAACACACGTCACGTTATTAAAGTTTCAACACCTAATGTTTTTTTAAATTTGCATGTTTTGATTACTTATTAGGGTTGGCTGCCTCGTCCGGCTATACCTACGTTAAATGAATCAATTTGACAATAATAGATCCGTTTTAACGACCATAATTTTGCGTTTTTACTGCTTCTTAGTTTTATATATGCGAGCCGCTTTAGGCATATATATATTTAGCGCGCACACGAACAACCAAAATATCTAATCAACTAATAAACTTACCAAGATGCTGATCACTGCATATATAAATAAAACGTTTAACCTTGCTTGTGTGTTTTTCTTATTACTGTTTAGTTTTATATTATAATTTGTCAACTTTCTTTACAATTTTAAGTTAATAGTCCTTTCCATGCTTAAAATATAAAAAACCAAAGAACATCGGCGACAAAATGTGGGAAAACGGCCGTTGTACTAAAATTGTCGTCAAATTTTCCGGATATGTTGGGAATTCTTGCGGCATTCCTCTGAATTTGCTACTGCATATTTAATATATATTAGCAAACGCCTCTACAACGTTATGAAATTGGTCATTTTGCTTCCGTTTTGATGTAAAGCAGAGTTTTTGGGTAGGATCAAATTTGGGGGGATCTCTCGATAAAGGGTTAAAGATAGATATAGTTCGTCGCGACATTTTTTGTTTGTATATTCCTTATCGATGTATGTTGAATTTAATTATCCTACCATACTCTTGTGGTAATAATGGATTATAATTATGGGTTGTATACGAAACATTTTTATTCCACTCCGTTTTGATTCTGCGTCACACTGGTGACAGGTATGCACGGTCGTCAGGTCATTGGTAAGAACGGTGTATACCAGGCGTGGGATATTTTTGAATCACGGGCCAAAAATATTTTATTCTTAGACTGGCGGGCAAAAGTCAGTCAGCCGCCACTCACATATAGTTTGTCAATGTTGATAAAAACACTAAACTAAGAAATACAGTACAGTATTGGTTAAAACTAGAAAGCATTGTTGGCGTCAAGTGAAGCAGAAATTTAGCTGTGACATCACTATTTAGTCAATCATTTTTTACAATAAGTCAATAACTTCAGGCGAGCCGAAATAAAAGACTCGGCGGGCTGGAATTGACCCGCGGGCCGTAGTTTGGCCAAAGTGTCTTGCTCAAGGACACAACCGACTCGCTAGCGACAAGTTTCGAACCTACAACTTTTCGGTTGGAAGTTTGTCGAATCAAAATCGGTTTAGCGACCACGTCCAACTATACCGAAACTTTAATATTTGATTGGTTTTTAGACGTGTTTTACCCACTGTCGTCGCAAAAAATAAAATAAACAAAACCACAACTTGGCTAGACACAAATAATGTAATAGTGATATTAAATAATACAGGCCTTAGAACTATATTTAACATACAACAGTTTATTCGTGACATGACGGGACAAGGTAATCTAATGGTTCTTCCACTTTCCTATAAATAGAGACAGAATTCTAACATGCAATCTCTAGAATATAATATTCACGTTTATCCCCGTCGCTAGCGAACATTTCGTATCTACAACCCTTCGGCTGAAAGGCAACGCACTAAACCACCAGAGTAATCTGTCGGACGTCTCGCAATCCTATCTCACTTACCTCTTTATCGCCAGCCAACACACAAAATCACACGTATAGTTTATAGTTTTATTAACTCCAAACGCAACTAAAAGTTATAAAACAACGTGTTCTTGTGTATATGTAACACTCTATGAATCTTCACCTTCCAATGTTTCTGTCAAATCTTTGCTGTCTAGATACCAATAAATGTTAAATAAGATGTATCACAGTATATAAATATTTAACGTTACAGCAGGTTCCTGTTTTATAAACGCGAATTGGAAAAGATAACCGTGAGATTATATAATTTCCTCCATCGGATTCCCGGAGTTATAAAGGAGTGTTGTGTATGATTGAGGCGTTCTTTAAGTTTAAGTTCAACCCATTAATCTACTGGATTCAGGCAATGTCCAACAAGTCTAGCGAGTATAGTTTTACGACATTTCGGCTGCTTTGGACCTTTAGCAATTGAGCTAACCAAACGAACTACCAAACTATGTCACCTAGTGAACATCTCCAATTGATGAAATAAATAATTACTACAGCTAAACGAGAGTCCTAATCTTGGACAACCTAGAACACTATAGACCCTATATTATAAAAAGAAGGTTTGAAGGCCATGATTTGATGGAGAACCAACGCAACGCGACAAATTTTGGATAATTTATTCCCGTACTTAAAGCTACACTTGGAGGAAGACGGTACTGGCGCTATAAATAATAATAAAACTCAAACACTATGACTAATTCGTCAACTGACTTAAACCACGTAATGTTTACCACTCACAATAATCGGGGGTGTTTTGACAACATACCGTTGATTTTTGCGTCATTTCTGGTTCATTTATAGCAATGGAATTGCAACGGTCCCATATTTGTACTATATTTAAGGTAAGTAGCCATGCAACATATAGAAGGTAAAATACATGACTTGTTACTTACATCTCTTGTTGATCACTTTTCCAATTGATTCCAT
Source organism: Ciona savignyi (assembly GCA_000149265.1). Taxonomy (NCBI): domain Eukaryota; kingdom Metazoa; phylum Chordata; class Ascidiacea; order Phlebobranchia; family Cionidae; genus Ciona; species Ciona savignyi. Next base: position 1,300,877 of record CH003018.1, on the reverse strand, counting down.
TGCTTTCCACGGGGATCCACCTTTTGCCTCCGTTGCTTCCAATTGTCTGATTGTCTGAAATATGGAGACAATTAGAACAATACATAATTTACCGAATTTTTTCGACAAAATGGGAAAACGGCCGTTGTAAAGATTCTCGTTATGAAAACTGAGGGTAAGCTCCTGGAGTGTGAAATTGGATTTGTAATCATACCCATTAGATTTAATAAATATGTCTGTACCAGCCAATCCATCAAACCGTGACCCATTACTGTAAAACATAAGCTGCGATAGGTGTGTGGGTGGAGTGATACTGTCACGGTCATTAAACCACGAAGTGTCATTTCAGTTAGAGAGTGCAGGAAATGCAAACAACTGGTAATGACAGAAGGTGGATTCCATTGCTTGGTTGCAAATGTCAATGTGACTTTTTCTGTGGCAAACTGAATAACCAGACCCCTTCCAATGACCAAGAAATCTCGGACGATAAGACGTTTGTTTTTATTATTATTTATGGTTAAGTAGCATTATTATTGCTGTTGTGGAGGTGACTTTGAAGGCAGCATTAATGCATAGGCAGGGCAATCTCTAAACCTTGCGGAGGTTGTCCAGAATATTGCGCTGGTATGTTAGCAGACTGACATCAATAAAGTTTAGGTTAGGATGGGTGATTTGACAGTAAATCCACATCATAATTTTTGGCTGTAACCCCATGGCCAACTGCTCTTCGGCATTGTGCTAGAGCAGCAGTTGCCTTTTTGACACAACTTGTAGGGTGATTCTTCCAAGCCAACTTTTTGTCTAAGATGACACCAAGATACTTAGCTTCCTTTAATAAGCTAAGCGAGACGTTGTGGAGAAAAAGGACCATAAGCAGGTGCAAAGCAAAGGTGATGTTTATGGCCTTTTTCTCCAGACAATTAAGTATTGACTGTGCAATCATCCCAATCTATGATGAGTCCGGGCCAGATATAATGAAGTTTAAGTCATCAGCTTATGTTTGCACAAGTTCAGCCTTTTTCGTGCATGTATCCGTCCATACCAAAACATTTTTAATCAAATAAGTATACAAAAATCGTCTAACGAGACCAGAAGCAAAATTAAATTGGTTAAGCGTTGTAAATTTTATTGTGTCAGCCTATAATCAAGATTAAAAGAACCTTCAGTGTTTTAACTGAGTATCGTTGGCTTGAGAATTGTCAGGCCAGATTTAGTGTCAAACAATAGACACAAGTACTACCATATTACCTGGCGAACCCTTCAAATTCCTTTAAACAACAATAAATTTAGACATCTTTAAATTATATATACTTACACAACTGTTTATCGTTATAAACCTAATTTAGGTGCATGCTTGCATAATAAAGTGTAAGACAGTCCTTACTACATTACATTGGTAGGATTAGGTATTTCTATTCTTTGGGGTGATAGTGAAACTTCAACATTGAAAGATACAAGAAATTCATGTTATCTTTAAAACTTTGCAAAGTATCACAATAAAAGTACTCAGCATGATAGGATTAAACTTGCTTGATTTCGGTCAGGTGGCCACACTTTTTATTTTATTATCAGTAGAACTATTAAATATTAATTAATAAACACCTGTGCCAATGCTCTTAGGTTTCCCTTGATAGCAAAACCACCTGCAAATCCAATCTCATCACCCACTTTGTGGAATTGGACGAAATCAATGGTGATGCCTTGGAATCCAATCATCACTAACTTGTTCCTTACCTTGAAATAAATTTCGGTTTACAAGACTGATGATTATAAGAATTAACATATTTCTACCATGGGATTCAACTTTCGTCCAAAATCTTCTAAAATATGAAACCGCCTGGCACTGAATATGATCTGGCTGTAAAATAATTTGGTGTAAAAAAACAGGATTTTTGCTATTATACAAACAAGTGTAAAGAGTGTGGTTCTCGTAAAGTGAAAATATAAACTTGTTTTTTATTTATATACCACTGTATTCTTAACCTTGAATATCATAACCCCGAATTTTAATAACCTACAGTTTTCAAAAAAGCATGCATAAAATTGGTATATAAAACTAAAAAAAGATTTTGTTAGTTTTCACATTATATTGATTTTTATGACACTTCTGTTGTGGTAATTGGGTCAAATTTTTGCCGCTCATTGTGATGTCATTCGCTACAGTTGCGCATTCCATTTGGTAGAACTTATTTTCATGCTGCATTTCTGCATCAATTTTATTTAAATTAAGTCAACTGGTATCAAGGTCAACTTTTGTAAATTTTAAATATTTGGTTACTATGCATCACTTTCAAAGTTTCAACAGAAGCACAATATAGGATAGGGTTTTTATGTTTTAACCCCGTAAATGGGAAAACCTTGGAGAGGTATATAACAGATTACCTCACTATTAAGTAAAGTAACATTATTATATGGGTTACCATCAAATTACCTTATGCCAACAGTCGTGTTCACTGAGGTATGACAGTTTGTTGTGTATAATTTTGACTTTCCTTTGGTTATAATAGTATCCATTAATCTACTAGGTTAAGGCGATATTAGCTAAGTGCTTTGTCCCACTAGGTATATCTAGTATAGTAGTCTATTGGATCTGCTGTATCTAAATCCACAACTTAACTTTAATGTATAATAAATGGTATATGTAGTGGCAGTAGTAGGTAACCTGCTAACATTGTTAAATGAGCTGTGTTTATTGGTGCTTAAGTTTAATGCATGACTAAAATTATTTGGCATAAAAAAGTGAATTTACTTATAATTAGTTTAACAGTTAACTGAAAATTTCTAAAACACTTCATAACCTGTATTTCATAACCCGCTTGTCAATGTCTTTAATATGCAAATGCAGCACGATTGGTGGGTTGCCATAGGCCTTCTTCAGTGTGGGTGACTTTATACCTTCCTCTTCATCACCTTCGTCAAACTGGACAGCAAAACCTGCAGCTGCCTTTGATGTGCTGGCTGGCATTGTGGTTTTCAGGAAGGGGTTTGTGCTCGGGGGCATTGGGGAAAACCCTGATCCTTCATAATTTGGTGGAGGTGGTGGTTCAGTTGGAATTATCAAACTTCCCAATGCTAGAAATGAAAACATTATTGTTAACCTGATGTAACAATTACCCTTTGATGATCATATTTTACAAACCACCGAGCATACCATAATGGTTAATCAGTTAAACCAAAATTAATAATCTGTTGGTAAGACTTAAATGTTTATTATATGAGATATAATATTAGCTTTATGGCATAACTTAAATCTAACTGTTTTGTATGAGTAAATCTTTGTACCACAGCTAATTGCATGATTGATCTTTAAGTTTGGGGGAATTGGTAACATAAGTGATATCACTTAGGAATTACACCTACCATTTAGCGGTAGAGACTGTGGATAAGTATAATAATAGATAACTGTGTACCCGTGGGCTGTGTTATACAGATCCAGCTTATCAGACCTTGAAGATAAAAATAAATACTGGTATCTATTTGTACATATGTTCAAAGCATTAACCAAGATCATGTCAAGCATTTAAACAGCAACCTGGTATGTACAAAATTAGTGACTGACTTTATCTGACCAATGCATTTATTTACGAATGTTAAAACAATTTTCTTTGAGATTCTAACTTCTACATTTTGCAACCTTAATAAAGTCCTTAGCTTCTTTGAAGACTAAGATCTAATTATCAACTTTTCAATCTACCTTGCAGAGTTATGGTTTCTCGGTACAAACGGAACACTTTCAGACGTAAACTCTGGAATGGTTTGGTTTCCAGGCTTCACCTCTTGCCTTCCAGTAAACAAAGCCTCAACTACACCACCTTCTTCCTTTAAACATTAATTGTCGTGTTAAACTACAAAAAATACCTATTGGAAGCTAAATAATACTGTCTGAATGCAATCTAGATTGTGAATATCTACAGTTTATATCAATACACAGTAACATATATACAATGAAAGATTGTGTGAGTGAATCATAGAAAGGATTTATTTGTGATTAATGTATGCCATAACGAACCACTTAAAAAACAGAATTGTATATATAACATACCGGTATTACTCCAGCATAAAAGGCTGATGCACAAACTGGAGTGAAAATAGCAAAGATGTCATTTAACCCCCCATACACTGTGTTTTTTCCAGTAATACAAGATGATTCACAATAGCAGACTTTTGAAGGGTTTTCCAAACTTAGCTCTCTTGTAAGCACCGTGTCACATGTGCATGGTTCAGCTGCAAATATTTTTTTTATAAAATTTCAGTTTTGAGATTGATGCAAAAGATACAATTAAAGTAGATGCCGGGGACATTATTACAAGGTCGTAGGCCTTTCGACACAATACTGTCATATTTAAATAAGGTCCCTTGAGGCCTTGAGTACAAATGTAACTCAGAATTAACTGTTAATTTGCATTGCCAGTATACACATGTAGGATAAAACCATAACAGCAGAGCAATCGAATCAGGATCAATCAATGAATCAAACATTACAACCTTCTCGTTTAACTGGTGGCACTGTGGTGGCTACATATTTCCGTCGTAATCCTCTTTTTATTGCATGCTCAAATCTTTTGTTGCCTGAAAATTATTTTTAAATGAATGTGTATATATTGTCACAGAAACTCCCAATGCCATTATTTTATATGCACAATATAAAATATAAATTTCATTATAAAATACACTTTACAAATATATAACAAATAATATACATATCTAAGAATGGCACACCAAACCATCAAAATGATAAAGAAAGAATGGCACACCAAACCACCAAAATGATGATTAAAAGGAAGTGTTGACACTAACGTTTTAAATCTTTTACTGTTGAGAGAATTCCTGCATTAGAAAGTCGTGACCTCAATCTCTTTTTTAGCTTCCACCAACTCTCAGGTTTTGCACTCATAAATGAAGCTGCATTTTCTGATGGTTTTCCGAAGACCTTGAATTTTGCGTCCACATTCATGATTCCTTTGTACTGTAATCAATGTTTACATCTTTTATGTTAAACTAAGCTTACAATGCAAATAATACACAATTATTAGAGCCTTACATTTCTACATTGAGGGTTAACAAAAATAAAAAGTATGGAAAAAACAGAAAGTATCAACTGAGATACGAACAACTAAATCCAACATCTAAGATCTGAGACTATTTTAACAGAGGATGTGGGTGGCTATATCACAACACACATATCGCTATAAGTGACTTAATTTATCACATGAAAGGGTCAGGGAAGGTTGATATTCTTTAGTTAATCGCTATTAAATTTGTCAATTTTTGTTTATTTTTTTGGACCTATATCAGTGGCTAAATTTATTATCTCGACCACAAAAATATTTAAATAAATGCGGTCTAGGTTAGTGTAAAGTTCTTAGTTGTTACCAAAGGAGACGTCTTAGCTGTTAGGGTCCTAGTTGTTTGGGTCATGTAACAAGAGTTTTAATTGTTCCTTGTAAGGGTTTAAAACAAAAATTTTAGTTTTAAGGTTACCGTTTATTTATTAAAGTTAAACTGTCATCATTCACTAACTAGCCAAAGGTTTGCTTAGGTTATTACAAAGTTTTATGCAGCATAAAATGAACTAGATTAATCATATGTTACTAAAAAAATAATTCTTTGAGTACTTCTTTTTTTGAGAACTTTGCATTCTTTCCACCATAGTGGGGATCAGTCATGTCATCACTTTCTTCATTTCTGCTGAAGGACCTAGCACCGGTCGGCATCAAGGCGTAAATTTCAACATCTTTCACACTAAAGGATTCTTCACCCAAGGCTCCTTTTATCTAATGCATCCAAAAACAAACTTTATTTAAATTTTGTTAATTAAAAATTGTTTATGCTAATTTTTTTTTTAAACATGAAATAAAAACCTTTTTAGACAAATCTTTGATCAGGTTACGAGAATCTGGTGATTTCAGATCATTGTATGAATCCTTCCACTCAATAAAACCAGCATCAGATTCTTCAAGCTGAATATCACCCTCAAATTCTAACATCTTTGACTCAAAGTCGTCTGGGTCCAAGGTGAATGCTGGAGAAATACACAAAGCATTGTATACAAGAAGCAGTATTCAAACGTACAAAAACAAATATAAATCAAATATAGACTGGTATTTTTAATCTTGAATTTTGACTAGAGAGTGTCAACCACATGTTTAACCACCACTATTTGTAAAACACATTTTGTATGCTATATATTATTGCGAGCAGGGTCCCTAACCACAATTTGTATTTTAACAACCGAGTATGTAGTTTGTTTCTGCAAGCATAAACGCATGGGTCCCTGAGGTAACAATCCGATCTTTTAATTCCATGTTCCATTACACCAATATATAGTTATTGTCAGATATGTGCATGCCAGGTCCATGTTATCCAACATTCCAAAAAGTTTTAACCGGACTGCCATAGTTTTGTTTCTGCAAGCATAAACGCATGGGTCCCATAGTTATCAACCCACACTTTGTTTCCATGTGTGTAAAAAAAGAACAGGGCAAGCGCTATGCCTAAAAAAGTCAATATTTTAGAAAAAAATGCCGTTTTCCCCTTCATTTATCACCCTAAATTTTGGTTTCGGCATATCTGGACCATGTTGTCTATCAAATGACAAATATTCATTACGATTTCATTATTTCTTCTGGTAGATGTCGGGGCGACATGCCATGCCTGTTAAGCGTTTGACAAAGAAAAAAAACGAACAAAAACAATATGATTAATTTTAATATATCAACCAGCAAACCAATTTGTAATATGGCAATAAACAAATCCTCACCCAGAATCATTAAAACAACCCCAGCGACGATGATACATCCTGCAGCTATTGCAACAATTGGCTTCACATAACTGTTGCTTGGCTTCTTACTGGACACATTACCTGCAACAAAAAAATTTGATTGGCACTCGCGGAGCTATGATAAACTATCACCTGGACAATTACAAACTATGTCTTCATTATACATAAGTAACCTTGGTTCTATTATTAGTTAACTGGTTAGTTTGGGCTAGGGTTGTGCAACTTATTACAGGCGAACCAAACACAAACAACAAGATTTGACCACCAGCCACAATTCATAAATCATTTTTTCAAATTTAAATTGTAAAAAAAACGGCTCACTGTTATGTTAACTGGTCATTTTTGTCTTGGTATAAATTTAGCACTTGCAGACTGCACGCTATTCAAAATCAACATTTTAGAAGACCATTTGTTTACGTTTATTTTTTACATTACACAGTTCCCCAAAAAATGTTTAAAGTTAAAATTTTCAAACATCTTAATTTTTTTCTACTTCTTTAAAAGAACATAAATAATAAGGTTTGGATGGGTAACTATGGTTTTACAAATAGTGGGCTGGTGGTTGATGTTGATGGATATAACAAATTCTTAATTTATATAGGGGTATTTGTTTGGACTATATTTCTATACAAGCAGAACTTTGTAGGTTACCGGTATGTGTATTTTAAATTTGGGGTATTTTCCAGGGTAATTCGGGTTATTTAGCATCCGATGGTAATGAATTTCATACATCTATAAACATGGAGGTAAATATTTCTAAGCTTACACACATCACCAACATATCAACTTAAAGTTCTTTAAACATTCTAACCGTATTGGACAACACTTAAATAATTGGACAACAGAAAAATTGATCGACAAAGTATGCCTGTCGTGTTATGATAAAAATAAAAATCAAGAGTAAAATCAATCAATATTTATTCCATTTAAAATGGGGGTTCCATAACGACCTAAAAATATAATTGTAATATGCAACAAATATTAGGTGTATTAGGCTTTTTCAGTACCATGGTTTCGGCACTTGTAGCTAACTAAGCAAGGTAATGTTATGAGTAATCCACAAGTGATAGCTAGTCAGAATGTTAGCTAGATGGTTGCGATACTTAAAAAACTTAATGATAGGGACTAAAAGCATTGGAAGAATTGTAATTTATGCATATCGCACTTCATTGGTTAAAAACATGTTTCTTAGACTATTGTAATTAAAGGTGGCATTATAGGTATTGATTCATACTTTCTTGTTCAAAGGTTTCAACTGCAATCTCTTCAGCAGGTGCCAGTTCTAGTTCATTCGTATCAGTATCTGGCTCTGCAAGAGGCGAAACCGGAACATTTTCAAACGATGTTGCAATCATTTAGAAAGTTTTTCACCTGTTTGTATCACTACAGTTTTTATACCGTTAGAATACAGAGAAGTACTTTATCATAGATTTAAGGTAAAATCTAAATGCCTAATATACAGTTAAGTTTACATTCCATTTTTAAAAAAATGTTTAAAAATATATCCTGTTGGGCACTTAAACGTACGGTATTAAATGTTTATCGTCATAATAATTGAAACCATCCACTAAATTAATGAAATAGTGGGGCAAAAGTTCGTTTGTGTCGCAATGGTCAATAGTTCGTTTTGCTACTGGAACAACGGTTTAATGCTTTTTAAGTATAAATAATATAGTTTGAGTATAATTGATTTACTTTTCACGGTTTAGGAAGACCAGCGTTATCCCACGGTATAAACTTTACGGGGATATGAATGATTATCCTATCCTATTGTCCTATCGTCTCGAACCGAAATAACGCTAGCTAGCAGACAGAAGCTTAAAATTCGCGGGAATACTAAGAATGGATGCTCGATAGTAATAAGATTGATCTTGCATTACCTAGTTAATAGTAAAACAAATTGGATTTATAAGCTCATTTTTGAGATGCATTCTATATGCGTAATACCATTACTAGCTCTTTGGAAAAAAACACCAAATCATGTTACCGGTCAGTGTCTTTTTGTGCAATAAAATAATTGATTTTTTATATTAAATAGTGTTAAAGTATTCACCAAATATAAAGAAGTAATGAGATTTAACAAAAACAAAAATCATAGTCTACAAAAATCATAGTCTTTATTCAATCTTAATATAGAAATTCTCAAATTAAAAATTAAAGAAAATTATATTTTTTCGAAAGACGTTTGTTGCCAAGACAACGTGTTTTTACGCAACACCATTGGCTTATTTAAATATAATTCAAATAAGCCAATTATGAAAATCAATCAATCACTATTTTATTGTTTAAACTTGCATAAAAAATCAAATAATTTAAAAATAAATACAGTACCGGAAGGACGCATTAAAGCTGGTCATATTACATATAACAGTTGATCTTACTACACATAATCACAAGTGTCGTCACCTTTTTATCATCACAGCTGAATCCCGTCTTCTATTCGCGTTGTTTTTTAACGGTACAAGTTCGAGTTCCTTGCTTACCTATTTAAAATCACACATACTTTATATAATATACATGATACATATCGTTTGTCCCTGAGTTACCCATTCAAACTCTGCATCCATGTCCTTAGAAGAAGTACAGAACGTCTAGTTGTTTGATACACCTGACATTAATTAGTGATTTTTCCCTGCTAGTTTTAATTATTTTGGAGAATTTCCGGGGTGAACTGTGTTAATTAACATAAAATAACAACGAAGTCCGCCCTTTTAACATTGCACCATATTGAAGTCAGTCTTTCAAACATCGCATACTTGTAAAATCATACCTTTCGACATCGCACACTATTGAAGTCATGCCATTTAACAGTGCATGATACTGAAGTCAGCTCTTTTAACATCGCATTAAATTATTACAACATCACATACAATTCCATTAATTCGCGTAGATACAAAGTAATTTTTTATTTTGCACAATACTAAAATTAGATTTTTTAATATTTACAATCCTTGTTTTTGTCCGGCAACACTTTTTCAAAGTCAGCATTTTCACCCCGGTTACCCAGTTAGCCGGTCAGCCTTTGCCATAAAGTTTTTTGAATTTTTTTTACATCAACAACCTTTGAAATTTGTAATAAACAGTCCATTCTATTGCAAGATTTTCCATTCAGTTATCAAAGAATATCGGTGCAAAAACCTCGTTTGGATATTTTCTTTCTGTTTCCATTGGGACGTTAGATAGTTTGCGCGTGGTTCAGTTTAATGAGATTTCCAAAAGAAAAGTGTTGAAGATAGGAATGTTGTGCCTGTATTGTGTGTTTGTTTTAATCGAATTAAAAATTTGAAAGTTGTTAGCTTTTTGTATTATTTTATTGTTAGTTTTCTTATATCGACAAGAAAACTCATTGGTTTAAAAACAACATAACAAAAACATATCGACCCTTACACTACCAACGAGTATGTAACCTTTGACCTGGTCAAGTGTTTATAAATTTACTTATTCACCCGTAATTTAGAAAAGTAATTCCACAGCAAATTGAAGTCCACAAATATTGTCATTAAAATGTGCTGCGCTTGAGATAAAGTTAGGTGTGTATCTTTAACAATACGCTAAATAGTTTAGGTGAACCAACAGTTGGCACGTATTACTTTGACAAATGCCTGAGTTACACCATCTTCCGCGTTTCCTATGTCGAGGATAAACATGAGTGTCTTACACACAATAATATCTTTGGAAACTGGTTTTGTTAGAGCAATTATTACGTCACATAAATTTATAGGGAGAATGGGTAAACAGTTTATTTGCATGTGTGGTTTGTGTGATCATGATTTCCTAACTGTGTAGCTTATCAGGTAAAACATTATCAGCCTTCTGAGGAAACCACTATAGTTAGGAAAAATATGTATTTTTAGTATTTTTGAGAAAATGATTCATACGACTTATAGTTTGCTTTGTTTTTTCCCACACAGCTTTGATTTTCATCTTTTAAATAGTTTGGTCAAAACAATTAAATTAATGCATTTCTTAGTTAATATTTAATCTCCTGCGTCAATTCGTACAATGTTCGTATAATGATTTACTTCTTATCGTTTGTTTGCCCGACAAAGTGGGCCAATAAAAAAAAACATTGGTTTAAATTAAGATTTCAGACTTGTGCATTTAGTAGTAATAATGGTAAAACGGCTCATTATTTTTTGCGCAACATGTTTAATAGGGTGTTTCATTGCCACAGTATTATTGGTAAGTTCGCCAAGTAAAAGAATCTCGTCCAAATCTTACAAAGACCAAAAACTGGGTAAGTCAAATTTTTGTTTTGTATGCTTCTGTATCACAGCGTACGTACTCTTTCGTAGATGAAAAGAAAAATCCTGAAAAAAAATGGATGGAATTTGATAATTTTCTTGATGGAACCTTTCGGGCCAACTCATTTTACCCAAGATGGGTTTCAGGTTGAATATGGCTGGTAAACTTTATTTCAGTTTAATTAAAAAAAATATTTTTAAAGGTGAGGAATATGTGTACAAGACCAACGCAGGGGCAATTAACAAAGTGAACATTAGCTCGGGTGTTGACGAGGAGATTTTTGGCTCAGATGCATGGGTGTGTTTTTTTATTCTTTATATATAAGTGTTTTTGCTTAATTAGCATTGGATCTGTTCCAGGCAAATAATCAAGCGGGGCCCTTTGCGTGGTCACTATCTCCAGATCAATTGTACATTACTATAAGTTACAGTCAAACTGACGTGAGTTATATAATATACAAAAATCAACGTTCAAATTACCGTTGTTTTACATTAAGGGCTATGCGCATTACGTCAGGACGTTTTCCTGTGACATCTATGAAGTATCTACCGGGTAAAATTTTAAACAAATATATTATTGATAAAAGGAATATGTTTCAATATAAAACTGAGCTTTTTTGGCAGCAATAAAGTGGGACCTGATATTCCCACACAAGGAATTCAAAAACTCCAATGGTCTACCTCTGGACATGACTTATCGTATGTGTATGGTTTCAATGTTTACATTTACAAGGTAGGATCTGTTAATGAACTTTTACGTCATGAAAAAGATGAAATATACAGAACACGTTCAATGACAACATTCAAGTGACCAGTGACGGTGACGAGCAACTTGTATTTAATGGCATCTCAGACTGGCTATTTTCAGTGGAAATAACGGACGATGATTCTTTAATGTGGTGGTCCCCTGATAGTCGGTACATGGCTTATGCCACGTAAGTACTATATTTCTTAGTGCAATTTACTTTTTTGTGGGCGGAGGTTTTATATTTTTCTATAACTAGTTTATTTGGCTGAAAAAGGTATTTATAAAATATTTCGTACAGAATCAAACAGGAAAATGTGACGCAGTTTGAGTTTGCTGTTTACAACAACTATCAGTATCCTGAGATGATAAAATTGCCTTACCCTAAACCTGGTACACCAATACCAAGAACTTCTATTACCGTTTACGACGTACAGAATTCGAAAGTCACAACAATAACTACTTCTGTAAGAATACTGTTAAACTAATGAGCTTTATACTGGTAATTTTGCATTGATAATCAACATCGGTAGATATTTTATACCACCAGGAATATACAACTCTACAGCACATTACTTATTACAGACTGGATGGTATCAAATGTTGTTTTACCGTACTGACTTCACAAGTTTAGCTTATATCTCTAATGTATCTAGTATATGTGTTATTTTAAAACGATAATAATATTATCGGAATTTTGCAATACAAAGGACTTTTCAACGTGGGCGGATGGATATTATTTGAACTCAGTTACATGGCGTGGAAATAGCACGCTTAGTCCATTGTGGAAAAACCGAATATCGAACGAAGCTGTGGTGGAAGACTGCACGCCTCCAGACTTCACATGCACCCATGGTGAGCAACGCTCATTTATATCCTACTTAACATTTTCTAGAGACTTGGTAAGTTATGTTAGATGTCCTAGAATTCAATTTCCAAATATTCTTTAAAACTACATATAATTATCTTATTACACCAACGCAAGCATGTCGGCGTACCGTAACCACCATTATTTATGATAGTTTCGGAAATGCGCAGTACGAGCACCACCGGCTGGTTGGGACATTACAAGGTTTCACATGTTTTTCCAACAAACAATGATGAGATTTACATGACGGTCCGGAGTAACAACGGTTTTCCACATGTTGCTGTGTTTAACGTTACTTCAAATAAATATGACTGGAGGACTTCGGGTGATTTTGAAGTAAGTTACAGATTACATATACGCCTATAATGCGTCACGAAAATCTTATTACTATCGCGTGTTAAACTTTTTTAGCATCATGAACATATGTATTTAAATGTTACAATACCTCCTGTAAACCCTACTATAATGCCATCAAATGCCTGTATGTTGATTTTCATAACTTTAAAATACCCCCCAACGAAAGCGGACCGTTGTTAGTATAGGTCGTGTACTCCAAATTGTAGCCCTGTTAAGATTTATTGATATACATTGTAAGCCTAATAAGTGAATTTGCGATCCTGTTCAACAGAGCAACCCTGACAGATATGCAAGTGGGCAATTTTCTTACTATCAGGGTGTGTTACAAATTGCACCTGTAAAATGTTTCATTAATATGATTTTACATGACTAACTATATTTAATTTTAACTCAGGTTACAGATACAAGCTCGGGATACGATGCTATTCATTTCTATGATCAACCAAACGACTGGATATATTTTACAAGTACGGAATTAGAAAGCACCCAAGGAATGGGTCTTCCCCGTATACGTCATCTTTGGAGAGTTAAAGGTAAAGCTGAAATTGAAAATTGATATTGTACCCATGACCACGTGTTCTGAGCAGGTTTTGGAGCTGACAAACGTCGCAATTGTATTACATGTGATCTGGACAAAAATAGATGCAACTGGGTAACGCCATCTTTCAGTACTGATGGCACGTTTGTTGTGTTAAATTGCGGCGGCTCTGGGAACGGTAACTAACTAATAGTTGTCACTGGTAAAAATAAAAAATAATATACTTCTTTTATAACTAGCGCCACCTATATCTGAATTACATAAACGCAATGCAAAGGGAGATTATGAATTTTTTGAACTTGTTGAGGACAACGCAGATCTAGTGAATACCTTAAATGGTAAAATTTTATTGACTTATATTATACTAAGATCCAATTAGTTTAAGGTCAACTTTTATGATCAGAATATTACTTCCGAGATCGCATCTACGGGAGTCTGAATTTACCCGGTGTGAATGGGGAATGGTTTTATATGCTGCAATTACCACCAAACTTTGATGAAAATAAAAAATATCCATTGTTAGTTCAAGTTTACTCTGGTAAGATATACTCTGTGCGTTTTTACGTGTTGGTTATATCAGTCTAATTAATATCTTACATTGTGATGAAGGACCTGGATATCAAGAGGTCGAAGAACGGTTTGGAGTGAGTTGGAAAGATTATATCAGTAGCGCGCGTGATGTGGTTGTTATGAGCTTTGATGGCAGAGGGACCGGCTTTCGTGGAGATAATATAATGCACATGGTTTGCCAATAGCCTACATGTGCATTCATTCAAAAATTAAGTCATTTCGTGTAGGTATACAAGAAACTCGGTCAATATGAACCACTGGATCAAATAGCAGCTGCAAAATTTATAGCTAACGACAAAGCGTATATTGACGAAACACGCTTGGCTGTGTGGGGTTGGTCCTATGGAGGGTAAGATTTCTCACACATGGGGTATTGTAGGGGCTAGTGGTCCCGTAACACCTATACCAACTGAACAAACTATTGTTTGTTTCGTTTGCATTGTTGCCTGAATACATCACTTGTAGTAAATTGGTTTTATATTTCACCCATGCCTTAGCTTAGCCGTGTTTACGTTGTTATGTGATAATCAAGCTGGTCATTATTAAATAAATAACTTATAAATGTTAAGATTTTAGCAGTTCCCTAAATAGTCGTTTTGTTATCAACTGTAGTATTATGGAGTATGATGGTATTTTCTGGCTTATATAAAAGACCAAATAATCTCTGTCACACTTGGCGTACCTAATTTCATTCGAATTATGGCCTATCCTCCAATACCGCCTTCAAACTCTATACCAATGTTTAAGATATGCAACATCTCGTGTTATTGGAGAAGACGTGGAAAATGTCTTTAAATGTGGATTTGCTGTCGCTCCTGTAACCAAGTGGGAGTATTACCATACAATCTACACTGAAAGATATATGCTCCAACCAAAGAACAACCTAGTGAGCTTTACATATTTATACGCTGATGGCGACATACCATACATCAATATAACTGCGACTTTTTACAACTTACAGGGAATAATCATTAAACGCACATTCATAGGAAGGATATAGCAAGAGCACCACGTTGCAAGGAATCGACAGTTTTCGCTCTCATCACTTCAATCTCTTCCACGGAACACGTGATGAAAATGTTCATTTCCAAAACTCGGCGCAACTCTCGAAGTTTCTGATCGCAGGCGACGTTAGGTTTGGAGCTTTCTTTGCAGCAGATGATGACCATGGCATGAACCGTGTGCCAAACAACTACAGGAATATATACAAGATGCTTACCAGGGAGCTAGAAATTTGTTTTAACCTTTAATGCTTCCAACGAAATATCATGATAATGACTCTTATACCCCACTGCAATGCAAAAACATCATTTCTTCGCCAATTTAACTTCTTATACCAATACAAGCTCAATTGAACAAGTGTTAAGTTTAAATATCATTTCTGTGTTCTCAGTCAGAGGAATATAAAGGAAATATAAAATATATAAAATTTAAAAATTTTTTGGTCCCAATTAAAATGTGTTTCAGGCTTTT
This sequence comes from Ciona savignyi, assembly GCA_000149265.1. NCBI lineage: Eukaryota > Metazoa > Chordata > Ascidiacea > Phlebobranchia > Cionidae > Ciona > Ciona savignyi. Next base: position 1,285,322 of record CH003018.1, on the reverse strand, counting down.
GTTGTTTACGGTTTTGCGCGGGGTTTTATGGGTAAGTGTTTAAACATGATCCACGTCACTAACCACTTTTTATAATCGTGGCCCACTTTTGTTTTAAGAATATTCAGTGGCTCACTTTTTAAAATTACGAATCTAAATTAGACAATGTAGATACTCGAAATCATAAGACAAAGGTCCCATAATTGCCAAATACCAGTACGGATTTCCTTCGTAGTTTGATTTTCTAAATATTAAATAGTCCTGCTGATGCCCTCTAAGTGTGTTGTTTATATTATAAAGTTGCGGAATCGCCATACCAGCTTCTTTTTTCAGCTTTAATCTAAACTAGAAACACACAAGTGTACTGTTAATTTAATGAATAAAACTAAAAAATGTTCCAACCTTATAATTAACCATATAGCTCTGTGGCCGACCTCAAAATGCTTCTATGGCGCATTAGTGGGCCATATAGCCCACCAGTTAAGAACCCCTGGTTAAAATTGAGTAACAGCGCTCTTAAATAAGTATTTTTGCCCTAAAACCTAATGCATAAAGAAACCTTAAGCATACCTGGTACATTTTAAGTATACGTTTATAAATGGTGTTAATTAATACTTGGCACTCTCTTGTTACGATCTTATTTTCAGCAACGGATCTGATATGCAATGTATGGTTTAAGCAATCCGTTAATTATTTCTGGAAAATTCAGTATTAATTAAAGGTGTGGGTAAAATTCACTGCGTGCAAGCTGACTGTAACTCACACTGAATGATATGATTTTTTTGTATTTTCTTGATCAAAATTGTTCACAGTTAAAAACTTAAATGCGGAAGTACGACTAAAATAAAAAAGGAAACTATGTGGCTTAGGTGAGTGAATTATCTACTGAGAAATGTCAGTATCGTTATCGGACGTCTTCCTTCGTTGGTACTCCATGTACTCTTGTTTCAAAGCGGCGCAACTGCAATACACAGGTTTTAATAGAAAGACTTAGGTCATTTATAAAAGCTTACCGTTTCTCAATGCTGGCTTTAGTATAGTTGTCATCCTCGGGTGAAGGACTGCTCCACGCTCCGCAGATCTGATAAGTTATTGTCGACAATGTAATGGTTAATTATGGCATTGAGGGAATACAGGAAGCAACTGTTTTAACTTTTGCATTTAAAATCACCGAAATAAAAATTTGACTTTATGAAAGACCACGGGCGTGCACATTCTTGGGACGGGTTTATCAAAGGAATTTTAGCCGAGAAAAACAAAACAATTAAATATATCATTTACCGTGTCATTCGTAACCTCTAGATATTCAGATTCTGTTTGTGATTCGTTTGTGTCTGGATTATCTTCGATGCCCAACGTTTGTAGTTGTAGCCGCAAGCCCTGGACATACTTTTATGTTAAGATATGTGTTTTCGGTATCTTATATTCACCCACACTGCATGCATTTATGGCTGTGTTGCCGCATTATTTTATGCTTCAGCATAATTTGGAGCAGAGTTTTATGCGTGTACAACCGCGTCTACAACGCATTGCGACTGCTTATATTATGTATATACATATGCATGTATAATTTGCTTACTTTTGAAACCTTTTTGGGGCCTTTAAAACTTTCGAAAGTTTTAATAGCTTCTATAATTTCACTCTCCATCGCATATTCGGAATCCCATTCGTATTTGTCATCAACCGACGACGTATCTTTTCGAGATCTGCAATCAACTCCAGTTAAAACATGCCGATTAAAAGATAAAAAGATATTAACCTGAAATCAAATGGTGATGCATTGCTACAACGAGGACCAGTGTGGTGTGGGTATCCAAATGAAGATGTATCGTGTATGCGGTTATGAAATAATGGTCGCTGGTTAACATAATGATTAAAATATCTACTGCGTGAATCTAAAGGATGACTGTGAATGTTTTCATGGGTTTCATCATAACTTCGATGTGACGTGTCAGATGATGAGCAATTTTGACTCTCATACCCACTGCAACTATTTATCTCCGGTGGACTGGGTTTTGGAAGAGTCATATTATAACGGCATGTTCGTAATAGATCCGAGTGTGATTGATCATCTTGTGCTCTTTCATCTAAATGTAAAAAGTTATAACTGCAAATCATATAAAAATAACTTTAGCCACTTACTTTTCCTTCGTTGAAGCCCATCATTGGATATGTTTTCTTTTGAGCTGAGTTGCCGAACAGTGCTAGCACTGCCGGAAGTAAAACTTATTCTTTGTCCCGAATCATTATCGGAGACAACAAGACCAAGAGTTTCTTCAGATATTGATCGGCGAAACAAAAGTAAATCCTTTTTTACTCTGCTGCCTTTAATTGTAGGTTTTAGGGAAGGTAACGAATTAGAATATGATGTACGGCGAAGGACTTTTTTGTAGTTTTTAGTACTTTCATTTCGTGGCAATATTGTTGGTTGCCTAAATATTGCGGATGTCATTTGTTGAGGTTGCATGGGATTTAATTCGTTTGTGCCTTGATGCTCTTGTTTGAATGTACCAACAGACGTTTTAAAACTAACTGGTATATTACCGTTTGAGTATCTTTTAGACCTCTGACCCAATGATGACGAAGGAGAATTCCGGCAATCATACATCAAGTTTAACCTATGGGTTTCCCCGAGAACGTCCCTTGGTTGTGAGAACCGTTTCTTTGAATGCTCCGTGAGATACGGATCATGCGTGGGAACACATGATCGAGATACTGCAGTCATTGAAACAGGTGTGCTTAAAGTACTTTGGTTAGTATTGTCTTGGCAGCTCGCACCAATGTCTTTCAGGTAGACATAGTCAGCTGATTGATATAAAGACTGTTGTGTTTTACTATCGCGTGATGTTTGTATGTGCGGTGGTAGACATGCAACTGATCTGTTGGGTGCTGAAATTGGTTTTAAGCGAGGAACCGTTGGATGGCGGTAGGGGGAATTGAAAGAATGACTATCTTCAGCGTGATACCGGACTTCAATATCACTTCTACTGCAGTCAATCTCAAGCATTCCCTCCTCTTCAATAACCTCTGTGCCATCAAAGAGCACTTGAGTTTCCCTCGGAATAAAACAGTCGCTAACGGGTCTACGCGACGTGATCTTCTGATTAATTTTCTGTGGATATCTCATTTTGCCTAAAAAACTCGATTTACGTATAGACAAATCTTCAGAAGAGTTTACTTCAGAAACACGAAATTTTCCATCGGTTGACCTTTCGATTGATGATATCTTTCTAGAATCTTTATCTGAAATTTACTTACACATTAAAACACGTAGCCAACCTAACATTATATGTTATAGTTCAACTTACTGTGCGACAAACTTTTGCTTCGTTTCACTTTATCCCTTGTAAGCAATATTTTGTCTGTTTTATTCATTTCTCCCTGGTTCAAGTTCTCAATTCCAAAATCGTCGGTAACTTCATTCACAACTCTCGAGAACAAAACTACAAAACAATGAACATCTGCTGATCTTCCCGATCAATAGAATAATCAATACTTTATATACCTTTTGGTGGTTCGTCGTCACAATTGATCTTGCTTGATCTTGGCCAATCAGATTCTCTCTTTGTTTTGGCAAGAAAGCTGAAGAAAACAGCACAAAATTACGGTAAAAGGTTTAGTCGATAGACTAAATTATTCATAACATATAGAACAGGCTCTAACATACTATAATTCCGCAAGGATTACCTTTTAAACAAACGCTTTATAGACGCCATGTTTTCACCGTCGACTGTTGTATATATAACAAACACAAATTCTGCTTTCTTACTAAATGAAAATATCTGTGTATATGGTATGAGCCAAAACTTACAGTCTACTTTATATTTTAATATTGTTCAACAACTGATTGGACTTAAAGAGAGGATCGCTTTCTTTTGTTACGTCATCTTAACACAATTAAGAATTTGCGTTTGTTTAACCTCGTGCGAAGAGCGCGATTTAATCACCACAGCGATAACAGGGCGTTAAAATAGAAACGCAGGATTATGTCACTTAAAAATAAACAGATTTAAATGTAGGTTGAATGGTCTCACAAGAAAGAAAACAATTTATTCACTGGTCCGATCTACCGTTTGCGTTTAGATGGCATTAGTTTCATTCCAATGAAACAGCAGCCGTTTATACAAAAATTTAATTAAAAGTAACATAGTTAGATCCCGTGTCAATTGCACAAAATCAAACAAAAGTTAATTATATTTGCTCGCTTAACATCTATAGTCGGCGTAGATATAAAATATTAATGTGGATTAATTCCTATGGGTGAAAACTGTGGTTTATCCCAGATAGTGAAAAATAAATAACTGGTACCTTCAAAGCAACACGTCGGGGCAAACCAATTACGAATAGCATGGCCATTTATCCTATAAATGCCGACACACGTTATTTAATAAGCAGAAATAATTAAAAGATCAAATTATTGACATACCTTTCGACTGCTTCCGCTTTTAAATAACTCGTTCTCTGAAGTGCTGTTATACAAATCAATGCAAAACCTTCTGTAGCAGTGTTATAATAAGTGTAGATGTTGTGTACTTACCGTATGTACTCGTTCGTGTTCGGTGCCAGTAGCCGATCGACAAGGCAACTACCAATATAACAAATATAGACCCCGTTATTATTCCTGCTTGTAGTCCAGCATCGTTGGCGAATGTTGTTGAATATGCACCAACAAGTGAAGACGGACGGTAGAATGTCATGCCTATATTATCACAAGATTTAGGTCATGTTTAATCGTAACAATGTCTTACCTTCAGTGGAAACAGTGATAAATGAAGAAGGAAGACCATAGGTCTCGATAGACACCGAAAGAATACGGAACCGATAAATTCTATCTTGATCTAAGCTGTCCCCGGGTATGAGGTATGATGTAGTGTTGGCAGATACAGCGTTTAAAATCTTCCACGGATTTATTTCAGGTGGTGATGGATTTTCAACCAATGATCCCACCGCTAGGTTACCATCAGCTTGTTTTTTCTTGCCCGATTGATCGTATGCAAATTGGCCTAATGGTATCGGTTGCAAAAATTGTTTGTCTTGCTTTTGGAATTCTATTAAAAACCCCAATAATTTTTTAAACATTGGAACATCTGGTAGTTTCCATCCCAGCACAATCATTCCTGAGTCGATGGTGTGCTGAAGGTCGTGAGGTGGCGATATAGATACTAGACGACGTGTCAGGCTAACTCTTTTTGGTAAAGCTAAAAAAAGTAAACTTTTTATTTATGTTTTACATTGTGACTTTTAATAATAACCTTTAGTTTTTTTGGTGACAGTTTTGCTAAACGACCCGCTTCCCAATACGTTCTCTGAAAGCACAGAGAACTGGTACACAGTTTCGTGCTCAAGACGACTCACTGTTACCACCTTGCGACCACCCTCTACAGATGCGGTTGACCAAGCCTGGTCGCCCTTATCCACTCTTTTATACCTGTTCGGATGTCCAAAAGATTAGCACACTCAACTCGTACAGTAACTACCCGTTAAACAATGCACCAAATGTAAAATAATACAAAATAGAGTGATTTAACATGTGTCCCAGTCAAGTAACAGACCAAAATCGTTCTTCGCGTACTGACAATCGAATAGCAATTTACAATACAGTAAACAAGATACTACGGCCATTAGCCAAGACGAAACATACCAAACCACAAAATGCTGGGGGTAGCCACCATCGTAACCAGGTGTCCAAGAAACCGTGGCGTTACCAGATGACGTAGTTACGTTGACGTCACGAGCTGCATGGGGCGTCGTGTCTGTGATGAAAGCGCAAATATTAAAACCGTCAAAAACATAAATTAACAAAGCTCACATTTAACATTGATGGATACGTTGGCAGTAACTCTGGCAACAACATTGGTCAGCACGCATTGCCATAAACCGTGGTCTTTTTTTGAAATCGAGCTTATGGTTAGGTTGTTATTATTTCTTGACAATCTGTATTGGTCGTAATATTCATCACTTGCTCCTACCTAAAATCGAATGGTTATTTTTAAAAGGCAATTTCAAACACTTTGTAAAAAAAGCCTTTTTTAAACATTTGTAAAAGGGTTTTAAAGTGATTTAATTAAGTACCTTTTGCCAACTTACAGTTGGCGGGGGGTTTCCATTACCGTTACATGAGGCCATAAAAGGTTTTCCAATTTCAGCTTCGTAATTATCTTTGGGTCGTCCTATAAATCGTGGCGATTCTCTTACAACCATTCTCATATTTGTTGATTCTCCCGAAGTTCCTAGTATATTGTAGGGCGTACATGTGTAGATGCCTTCATCGGAATACTGCACAGCTTTAAATTTCAGCTCGTTATTTTCGGTTGCATATATCTGTCCATTCTAAATAATAACAAATTGTTAGAATTTATAGCCGACACAGACTTGACACCTTGAACTGAAAGCAATTTTGACTTACCTCATCCTTGGCGATTCCAACTGTGTTTCCATTTTTTCGCCAAGTTACAGTAGTGACTGGTGGTTCGGCCATGTATGGGCAGTGTAAAGTAATGGGCAGTGAAACGGCAGCGTAAGCGATGGGAGGCATATCGATCACTTGCGCAGCATCTGTCAAGATTATAGCATAGCTTTATTATTTGACCGATCAAAGCATGTATGATACAATTATATAATTAAAACGGTAAAATCTTAAATAGTGCAATATTACATCGTGTTTATAACTTATATAACTAAGAATTCAACTACATTTTGGATATAGTATGTTGTTATATATACTATATTTAAATATATTAATTATTTAAGGGGAAATGTAAGAATTGCACAAAATGCAATAAATATTTGAAGCTTTGATGGGTAAAACGTCGGTGCGTCACATTAATTTTTTTAGCAATTACCGGTTAAAACAAATTTGACAGCTTAAAATATTCATTAGGCGAACAAAAATAGATCGGAGATATCAGACCATTATAAATGATAAGAGGTCACGATGTAAACATATCTCTATCCTTGATAGTTTAAGTTTATATGTATGGACCATCACAGAGTGAGACGGGGTCTCAAGACACCGCGATGCAACATGACAGTATGCCACTGAAACAAATACTACAAAATCGCGACATGATTCTGCGCACTTAAAACGGTTCATACCTGACAACCTGAACCCAATAATTGATTCTGGCGTGAACTGCGACCGCAATGTGTCACAAATTCCCTATGCGCATGAATGTAATAAAAGCGTGTTAGATCAAACGATCAATTTGATTAAACCTGTATTGCATATCCTTCCCAATATTCCATAAGCTTATTCAGTACAGGCAACAAGTTGTCCTAATTAATTTGGATCAGACAACTTAATATTGTTAAAAAAGACATGTAATATTCTTACATAAGCAAGTAAGCATACATAGGCCAATAAGTACGTTACATTGTATGATGAGCCGAGCAGAAACCGAAGGAGAACTTCCGAAATCATTCGAAGCCACGCAGCTAACATTTCCACTATCTTCCTGGCGAACTGACTCTATTTCCAAAGTCCCGTCATTAAATGTTCTATACCGTCCCATCAGCTGAGAACTATCATCCGCAGCCACACCGTTGTAATACCAACTGGTAATGTACAAAGGAGAATAGTTTTAAAAAGTTATCAATATTATTAAAACTAAGCATTTACCTGTAGGTGATGTCGTCTGGATATCCATCCGCTTTGCAGTAAAAGAAACCGTCCTGACCTTCCGTTATTCTAAGATCCATCGGTGAAACCGTGATTTCAGGAGCGGCTGGAATATTTTATTTCATTCACCATAAAAAACTAAACGCCGTCGTCGACTTACCTTGTACTAAAACTTTAGTCACGTGGTCCACCTGTCCCTCCGAATTTCTGCCTTGGCATTTGTAGTTGCCGCGATGTGTTTTGGTTAGTGAGCGAATAAGCAGTTCACCTCCTTTAATTTCTATTCCATTCTACAATAACCAGCTTAGAGGTAATACACAGTCGGATTTAATTTAATATTAATTTCAAACCTCATCATTTCTCAAAAGCCAGCCATCTTTTCTCCAAGTGACGTCAGGGGGAGGTTTCCCCACTACTCGACAACGTAATAGAAGGGATTCCCGGAGACGTGCCACAGCGACGGGGGGTGGGGTGGATTGGAATGCAGGTGGAGCTGGGAAGCAGAATTTGTTTAAATTTAAAAAAGTAACAGAATCAATGGACGTGTCCCGTTGTAATAATATGCTTACGTTAAATTTGAGATTAATAAAATAGTAAGTAAAATAAGAGGGTTATACATGTACATATGCACACTGAAATATTTAATTTACAAAATCATAAAAAGGGTAACATATACTTAAATTAGCTGATTCTGAGAACTTATTCGACACGGTTACAATTATGTATTCGTTACCTGAGTACACAGCAGTAAAACATGAAGCAAATATGAGAAGATATTTCCAATGCATATTACACAAAGTTACTTAAGCAGAGCTGTCTGTTTTACCTGCATAAACAAAAAAGTGTTCCTGTACTAACAACTGTATCCTGCGCTTACAGGCCAATATAACTAAATTTAAAAGTTTTCAATAAACAAACATTCTTTTATGATTGAAGGACAATAATAAAGTCCACAAACAATATACTTTTATAAGTCAATAGTTTGAATTCACCCCCTTGTGACCAACCATCGATCTGGGATCTAATTATTTTCCCTAGATTAGACAACGTAAATTATACTTCAATGGACGTTTACTAATATCGCGGTTTGTAAACAAATTATTAAAGCGACGCTTGGTCTTCAAAATTAGCGACTGTTAAAATTCTGTAAGTGAGGGCATCTGTCACACACTGCTAACATTTCATAAGCTTCCAAAGAAAGCCGGGAATAATGAAATATGGCGCTATCAACGCCCAATCGATGAAGTGCAATTCGATGTTGGAACCTTTCATGAACACGTATTCTTTGAAGCAACATATATAACAAAATAATAATATTGAGACTATCCCACGTTTATCCTGTGCTGTTAAAAATTTTATCTACAGTATGTTTTGCACTGCAAAATACAACTACAAATTTATAATATTTGTCCAAATAAAATCCTCAAATCGTGTATCACTTCAATCTGACGTGCTGCTGCCCTATACGTTTTAAGCACCCTGATGCCTGATCGCCTCCATAATCTTCCAGCAGCTCACTCATGTACAAGTGGTCGACCACTCACGAGTAATGAGCGAGCTCTGTCTTACAAGCGGACTTGTGGTCTGAATAATTAAGTAGCAGACACGTTTCTAGTTGAATGAAGTGTTCTTGGATGGCTAACAAAAGCGGAAAAGAATTGTGCGTAGCCAGCCACTTACAGCGTAAATCGACTTTTCTTGGAGTTTAAATTTCACCTCTGATTTTAACAGTGCAGTGTGTTAACAATTTAAATGGAGAGACTTCGCGGGCAAACAGCTTACTACGATCCTATTTAGCGATGAATTGATGACGTAATGAGTGTCGAATCGTTTGTAAACCGATTTTACTGCCTGGGTAAATGATCTGGAAGGCAGGGGGATATTTCTTAATTGGATTTACATTCGTCACACTATCTGTATGGAAAAACAGTTAGCTTCAAAACTCTCTTGATTTAAATAGATTAAAATTATATGATTTATGTAGGCTTCCAGAAATACTTTTACCATCTAGCATGTCTATACGTTGCATGGTGAGATCATAACCGTATAACTAAACGCATATCACTGCATTATTGCTTGTTATCGCGCCGGCCCGTTATCACGTTCGCAATCCAAAAATTATTCTCGCTGTTTACTCAAAGCGATTTAATTTTTTTAACATATTAAAATATTACCCAACGAATAAAGGGTAAAATTAAAATAACCTCAATTAAAAATACGCAATGTACAGCAATAAACCAAGACAGTTGTAATCATTGAACTATTCCTAGGCTATAAGCTAGCATAAACATACAGCGCACTTTCATATACAAAAAAGAAAGTAGTTACTGCGACTCTCAACGATCTCTCTGTTTCTATAGTAACTATATTCATGGCCCTGTCAAAAGGCTTCGAGTGGTTATTGTGTCTCCACAACTATTTAACTGACAGTATGGAGTTTACACGTTGTCTTCACTCTTGCATTAAATTCCACAGGATTTTAAAAGAACCGCGAGATAAATGTGCGAGAAGATATACAGTGACATAGATAATACGTGCCGCCATGATCGATATTCGATAACAACCGAAGCCCGGGATATTGCTGAACCTACTAAACCGTGATCATGATATTAATCGTTGTTTAATAACTAAATAACAAATATAATAAATGATTCAGAATGTTTATGCACTGAAAAAAAAACACTTTTAAAATTATGGTCTTTAAAAATTTGACAGTCCTGTTTAATTAAATAGAATGTACGAATTTAAGTTTTATACTTATTTTATAAGAAATGGCATACCTGTAACATAAAGCTTTATTTGAGTATTATTGTTTGACTGCATAATTGTGTCATTTTCTCTAGTCACAGGAGCATCAAAGAAAAACACGCGGCATTCGTACCACCCCTCGTCCTCTATTTGTACTTTCGTAATCCTCAAGGTGGCACTGTTGCGCAATAATGACATGCGTCCTGGGTCACAGAATTTAGTTTATTTTGTTGTTTAGCTTCTTCAATTACTTAATTTACAAAGTTAAAAGGCGAATGGGTAGACAAAACGACAGTTACTCTAGTAAGCCATTGTTACAAAAAAGGTTCAAAACTACGAATTTAAAAGAATATACAAAATCATACAACAAAGTTATCGTAAGATTAAATGATAGCAGATTCGATAGGACGCTCGGTAAAAAATAAAAATGATGGTTTTTTAATGAATAATTAATGATGTGAAACAAAATGTGCAATATGTACATAAAGAATATTTAAAAAACTATTCACTAGTTTAAGTTTAGGATCTATTCTCCGTATAAAAATAAGTGTTATAAAACCGCAATGCCACACCCGTGCGTCAGAACAAAAAAACTTGTGTTTATATAACGTTGAAATTACACGATCTTTTTCGCAAGAACACAGAAACATACAACAAACGGTATATACAGTACTGACAAAGCTCAGTTTAACCCCCATGCAAACGAATCTTATTCCGTGATGAGCAACAACACCGGCATGCTTACGAGCTCGCAAGTCGTGCGATGTATTGATGTGAACATTCAAGTATAATAGACACAACGATATCAAAAAAACCTTTTGTCTTCACTTGCCCGTTTACTCTGTGCGCCAACGATTCCAATACTTTGTTTGGACGAGAGTTAGAATAAGAGAGATAATAAAAAAAACATTGGAGAACAGCAGTTGCAGAAGGTATAGTTAATACAGTGTGTGTGTATGTGTTGGTAATTAATTATTATTATTATTGACGAAGTTATTGAATCCTTTGTATATTCTATCACAGCTTATTACTTTATTTGACGAATACAATTTAACCCATCAGATTTGAGTTCTCAGTTAGAGTGTCGACTGTAAGATCACCAGACGCTTTAAGCAAATGTCGCTTAAAGCCAGTAAATAAATGTTTTAAATTTAAACTAACACAGAGAAAACACCCCAGCCATATACTTCACATTGCTACAGCTCCGATAACCCGGCGGTGGGCAGCAGGAGATAATTTTACGGTTGTCCGTTTGGAAATGCGCTCTGCATTTTACCACCTGCGGGGATAAAACACGAATATCCTATGGTAACTAACCTTTAAAGTGGGGACTTATATGTGGAGGACGTTTCCATATTTTAATAAAAACCGGTACAGGATGGTCTTGATGTAACCATTCGATGACGTGTGGTCTTGATTCATGTCTGATTGCCCGATTGCTGGAACATGGCATTATGGCGGTGTTACCAGCTTGCACTGGTATTATTTCCCTCGAGTTGACTGTATATTAAAATACTGGTTATAATTTTATTAAATCTTTAGGTTCTTTAGTAGTGGTATTGTTTTAAGGTAATACTGTGTTAAATAAATATACAAGATACTTCTGAACAAATCTTAAATAAAATATAAAATAGGTATAGGGGAAAACAGGTTGTACTGATCATCCTCGTGTGTGCACCCCATCAATAAGTGATGCATTGGCGAACATGCATGTGAGAAATGCTTAAATATTTTACGACTTGGTCGGTTCAACACGACCGTCAGAAAGATTGCTGGCGAACAAAAACTCTGGTCGCTGATTTTAGCTCTTGTGCTAGCGAAATGACATAAATAGCTTGAAATATAAGCAATTAAAACAAAATAATATACAGCATACAACGTTTTTTGGATACGTTAATATTGTGTAATGTCGCTTAGAACATTAAAAGATTATAACTTACAACGAAAACAATACTATTAACCGAGTTGGTTAAATGGATATATACTCCTGCACGATGATATATTATGTGGCCCATTTTATTGGAATTCTTAATGAGAATAAAATCTGTCAACAATGCCAGTTATTCAACGCATTGTTCACCCAATATTACCGGTCGAATGCTTCTACAAGGCTTTCTGACGTTTGTAGAACGAAACTTTCGTTACACGATAAAGCCTACGGTTAAACAAACACAAAGCATTCGCGTAACAGTTAGTTGTCATAATATTATTTGTATATCCGCAGAAAGTTTACGTTGGTTATAAACGTTAAATTTTATACACGAATCAAACTAACATCAACGAAACCCAAAAAGCTATCGCCTTTTTTATTTTAAAGATGTTAAGTTCAACAGCAATTATGAATAAGTATATTTCCATGGTTCGATATGGCAAATATTTTAACTTATTGTACACTTTCAATCTGCGCTGACTGTTAGTATACCACGTTTTAATTGAGTACGTGACATAGGTTATATCCAGTGGCGAAGCAAATATTGCGGGTAAAACTAGAGAGGTAAGGATGGAAAGAGGGAAACGGCACAATAAAGACAAGACATTGCAGAATATTTTATGTTCTTTATTATTATTAAACGTTTAAAACACGGTTAGAAAATATAACGAGAAGGATGCCATTGATATTATATCGTGAAGCTTTGTAAATGTGCGATAATTTATATTAAGACTTAACACGCGGACGCGGTTGTCACTAAATCAATAGTTAAGCAATATTCTCACTACCGGATTAATGTCATTTTCATGCAGTGTTTGAAATGTTTCTTTTGGCACCCCATAATTCTTTCGCGATTACTGTAAAATAAATTCTTTGGAGAACATAATGTCAACGAATAATATAACATAGCGGATAATACGTTTTAAAGCGGACCTTTTATTGATCTGATCAATGAAACACATTGCCACGTTGCGTTATAGCTGTAATTGACATCGGATAAAAGACTCTCATCTAAAGAGCCTTAGGTGAAATACATACTAAAAAATATGATTATTAACATGTTGTTAAGGTTAATATTAGCACAAGTTAATGATTTATAATCCACCCGAGTCATTTCAAGTTTGTAGTATATTATACTTTGTTGACATCACCTTAAAAACTGCACTAATAGAAGAATAAATTCAACTTACCTATGACTACATTTCGAGATAACATCACTAAAATAAATAGTTTAATCCTGCAATACATCTTTGTCCTGATGTATGTTACGTTAGTCGAAACTTATGAGTGTTCTAAAAAAGTTTAACTAAAACGATGTTTTTAAAATACTTTCTATTTTAATTTAAGATTGTAGCTGTAACCATAAATTGACTGATAAATTTTAATATACTTTTTATTGACTGTGGGTCGTAACGCTTTCTTTCAGAATGAGCTGGAGTGGAAAAGATAAGAAAGTGTTTTTTTTTACAAACACAGAAGAGAATAGCGAACATAATCCATCGCGCGTTCTCTCGTTTTGCATCCTCATGCAAATAAAAAGACTTATAAAAGTCATCGTGCTCGTGTATGGAAAGATTATTATTCCTTTATCTCACATAATATAATATTACCTATTGGGCTTATATAGTGCAGTTATACCACAATTTTGTGATTCCAATTGTGATATTACACATCCTACGTTGGCGTTATTGGATTGTCTACAATAGGAAGTGTCCATGTTTTGTGTTTTCATCCAGGATAATATTACACCCGACTAGAATTGATAGATCTGTTTATATGGTGTGCGTAAGTCAGTATGAAACGACGATGTATTTAGACTTCGACACTGTGGCTGGTAAAAAATTAACACAGACCCTTGGAGGTGTTGTGTACACCTAATAAGCGGTTTTCTATACAAATCAGCAAGCGCTTACCATTTATCGCACATAGCCAGCCATGCACAATCTTTATAAGTTTAAACTTCGCAGACCACGCATGAAATTAAGAGTAAATATTGATTTTTCTGTTAGTGTAATATTCGATTATAGGTTGGCAATGTTATTTTATTGGAAAGGTTATTTTCGGAAGCCAAAATGACAAGTTTTATTAAGAAATTACCCAATAAATAAGTATTCGATAGGTGACGTAATGTAAAAAGCTTCGAGATTTATTTTAAAGGAGACTTTTATTCTGTAAATGCCTGCTTGCGCTTAAAAGCTGCAAGAATACCAGAACGATTCGCATAATTTTCGCACCGTGGTGCACTCAATGTAGTTGGAGATCATGTTTCGCCGCAGATACTATCTTGAGTGGTCCAGGGAAGCCCAGAAGAATGAATTATTAACGCTTATCTTGCGAATTGCCACACAGCCAATAATAACCTTGCCTTGTTATAAATATGAGTGACGTTTTAAATGGACCGTCTTGACATAGCGCGTCAAATAAAATTTGAAACAGCATAAGTGACTTGGCAATTACGGAAGTTTTAGCGATAAAACTTTTAATTTTAGCCGATTTTGAATAGGCAATTAGATTGTCTAATTCTAGATACTATTTTAACTTTCAACTACCGCTGTTTTGTTACAAGATTTATTCTTCTGTACAACAAAACGGAAGATTAAAATATCAATTTCCAACGTTACTGTCTTTGCGTGATTAAATCTGTTCATCGCATTGGATGTTGTTGCTTGATTGGTCAATGTATAAAATGCTTCAGACGCGAGGGTTCATCGTACTTTTATTCAGGTAAACGAAACAAGGTAAAAGAAATAAAGTATAAAAACATAAGAAATGATAGGGACCTGGAAACATAAATTAGGGATAAATCACACCGAAATGAAAATCAGATACGATCGGTAGGTCGTTTATCAGTACCATAATAAAGAACATGAAATGTGAAATGAAATGGTTTACGTCTGCTCTACTAGATTTCATAAAATTCAATCTGCATACTGGAACAATGTGTGCAATTATAGCTATACGAAATATAAAATATTTATTGTAAATGAAAAACAGTTACACATTTTGAGTATCGGCTATATTTAATTGGTCTGGTAGAAGTTGATTGTTTTGTTGTTGGGAGTGACGAAACTCTATAAACTCTTGCTTGAGAATAGCACACCTGTAAAAAATTAGGAGATTTATTTTAAAAATAAGTGCACAAGGTTTATTTATATAAAACTTGTTTATATTAGATCAAAAGGGATATACCTTCTTTCAATGTCTTCTTTCTTTAATTGTTCTTCCATAACGTCAGAGAGATGCTAAAACAAAATTTATAACAGATTATAACGGTTGAAAGTTAAACTACAGGGTAAAATTGTTATATATTGTTTCATAAAATGAACGTGTTACCCTCTCTTTGATTGTTTTGTTGGAGCACAAACTGGAATCAGGAGATAGACCGTCAGTGAATTTACAAAGTTGTCTCCTCAACTCCTATTAAATATTAATATGTAGCTGTATTTTATTAGGAGGAGAAAAAACTAAAACTAATTACATCCGAGACATTTGTAGGCGATTTCAAACTCTCCAAATTCTTCAAAGCTTCAAGTATCTCTGATTCCATCGCATATTCCGAATCCCACTCATAATTATCCTCCACCGAAGAATTGTCTCGCTTTGCCCTGTCACATTACGATTTGTGAAGCAGATACTAGTGTTGTTATTAAGTCAATATGACCAAGTCACAATATTGTAAGTCAGACTTTTTGAAATTTTTAATTTAATAAAGGTAAATGGAAAATAAAATAAGTTTTTTGTACTTTGTAAAGGACTGCAGTAACTATTGTTACAATCAGTTAACAGTACACAGTATTTTGACCAAAGTGATTAACTCTAATTAACCTAAGTCAATTCTTCAAAAAATTGAACCAAATCAAGTCTTTTTATATCGAATCTCGGGTCAACTAGGGTGTTTGTAAAATGGGAGTCCAGTCGTTGTTACAAGTTATTACAACACTGTCATATACTGCTCGGATAATTAGAATCACGGTAAAGTGTATACCTAAGTTTGCTTTTAATGTAAGAAATTCATTACCTTCCACGCTGCATACAGGGAGAAGAGATTATGGTGTCTTGTGTGATATAACCACTGCTCGATGATTCGCCTTGATAATGTGGTATTAAGGGTGGAAGGAGGGGTCCTTGACTCAGTAACAATTACTTCATTTATGCCCGGGTTGAACCTGTTGATACAAAATACGACGTTTTTATTTGTATTTCGCAAATGAAAAAGTCAAAAAACCTTTCACTGAAGTTTTAACTAAGAAATCTTTGCTTTCCGGACTCAGTACAGGTAGTGGAGTTACACACGTATGCAGTGGTTGGGGTTTCACTTCACAAGACGGAACTTGACTAATGTTTGCAGGAAGTGTCAGTTTTTTTAACTTGGACAATCTACCAAGACTACCCCATTGATATCGGCTTGTTGTTTTCTTCTTTGAAATAATTTCCATTGAATTTTCAATTACAGGAAGAATTTCAAAACTAGGCGGTTGGCTTATTGGCATGAGAAATTCATCAGAGTGACACAAGAACTGTGTTTCGTGATTCAACGAAAAGGACTCCGCTCTCTTAATTGAACTAGCCGAAGATTCGTCTACGAGTTTTCTGGGGCTACAAGAAGATGACGTGGGCGATGTAATACCCCCTTCGTGCAACCTCAATGACTGGTGAACATCAGAAAGTGAAATTACGGTCGGTTTCGGGATTAAATAATTTGAAGATACTTTCGTAAAATTGTTCTGGTTTGGTTTCTCAAGTTCGTTCATAGCATGTTTTTGCGACAAGGGCATTATTGTATTATTTTGATTACTTGTGTTGTCTTTTGGGGCAATATGGCTACTATCGTCCTGTGCAAGAATGTCTGGTGGAGAGCACAAGCGTCTTTGTCTTGGTCGATTGGTAGGACTCAATAGCGCTTCAAGTGACGAACTCATGTCCAACTTGATATCGCTTGGTGCTTGGTTTGATCTCTGAAATTACATGTTAGGAACTAATAAAACTAACATTTAATATTATAATCATTACTGTGTTTATTATCTTGACCAATACCGTATTAATTTAAAGGATTCATTTTAACTGGAGCCAACTTCAACTTACCCTTTGGGTTAAACAGTCTCTTTCGTTCTTCATCCTTTCCATATCACTTGGTCCTTTCCAAAACAAACTGAACATGTATTATTATGTTACATCCACACAACTTCATGCAGACAAGTTTCATGCCACCATTTCAACATATAACCATGCGCCAGAAACTTACCAACTGTAAGAGGTTTTTCCAGCCTTGACCTTCCAACTTCTCTTCTTAAATCCTTCATATAACGCACCTCAATGTCGCTGTTGCTGCAGTCTATCTCAAATTCCATAGGCCTCCCCTCCATATCAGGTTATGACGCAACAGGTGAGAACGTGAACCATCGAAACTGTAACTTGCTCGACTCTTCGGTTTTCTTTGATGTAAGAATAATTCCGTATTGTCAAAGGACATTGCGTTCGAACGCAAATTTTGATGCGTTCTTTTTGGAGATGACGACATTAAAGGATTGTTGCAGTATTCAAGTTCTTCGACACCACTTGAGCGAACCTGCTCTGCTATAATGACATCATCGATTTGAATTTGTTCTTCTGCTAACGTAAACGATACATTAGGTGGAAAATCTGAAAGCTCATCATTTTCCGTTTTGCCGACTACGCCGAAAACAAGGTCACACTTGCTCTCTGGAGTTTGCAGACGTCGTCTATCTTCGAATGATAAGTGCCGCACAAAAGAATTTGTTTTACTCCTATTTCGTTTAGTCGTATAGGCAGTGGCGGATATTGGCTGAACATATCCCTTCACGTCGGAATACAGTCGGTTTGGCAAAGTTGCATCTGCAATGCAATAAATTGTCAAATGCAATCCAAAAACTAAGTGGAAATCTGAAAGATTTATAAAACTGAAGAAAACATGTCCAAGTAATTCCCCAATGGTAGTAGCATTAAACAGTAAAAATAAATTCGTTTACTTTTAAATTTTTCATTAATGTTTTCCCTTGGAATATCCTCGGCGTAAAGTAGAACGTCAACATCTGTTTTTCTTATTGGTACTGGTGAAACAAAAATGCTCTTCTCGCCGGCATCAATCAACGTGGGCTTGGGATGCAACAAAGAGCAACTTTCTAACACTGAGAAATTAAACTTTCGTTTAAAACAACATCAAAATATAGTCCTCTTATCGTCCTATAATAATATTTTTAAAAATACTGAACCAAAACAATAGTAAAGTTCGATTACAAATTTTACAGAAGCTCCTACTATGTTCATCATCTGTAGGGAATTTG
Source organism: Ciona savignyi (assembly GCA_000149265.1). Lineage (NCBI taxonomy): Eukaryota > Metazoa > Chordata > Ascidiacea > Phlebobranchia > Cionidae > Ciona > Ciona savignyi. The sequence goes on along the minus strand of CH003018.1, from coordinate 1,266,745 downwards.
TTGCTTCTGTATGACATCACATTTCTGTTTGTGTCGTCATGAAGAGCGATGGATGACGAAGTAGGATTAAATCCATTATTTATTATTACATCGCTGGTGAAATCCTGACGTTGCACGTTGTCAGAACTGTAAAATACGAAAGAATGGATATACGAAAAAAAGGTTTACCGATATTCCAATACAGCAAAACTATGATATATAATATATATATATACATACCTTTTCTCTACGTTCCGTGGCGAGGCGATGGTCTGCAATGACGTAGAATCTGCATTGAAAAAAAACATTTATATTATTCTGAGGATGAAACGCTAATTTATTAACCTTTTTAAAACCTGCATTTTCAGACAATGACATAACGGTAATTGAACATTTCCTATATATTTCTAAAAAAAATGTGATACTTTCTCTTATGATTAGTTAACACGTGTGTAATACTATATTAATTGTTGTTTAGCATCTTAGATAAGATATGATTTTTAACCTTTTGTTTTTTTCGCCGAACCAGTATCCTTTCTTTTGTAGCACCAAGCAATAAATAGTAATAAAATAATAAGGACAATTAACGATCCGACGATTGCTCCGAGTAAAACCGGGTTGTTCTCGATGCTGCCCTGCAGCGGTGAATGTGGAGGGTAGATGAGTAAGCCTGGAAAGTTCCACATAATTGCATTTAAATTAATATGATATATCAGCAATGTTACCATTACTCCTAATATACAAGACTGCAATTAATTACTGTTGTTAAATATGATATATTGGGAGTTTGTAACAGAATGTGCACAATTATAATGGACTTCAGCCCACATACAATTATGATTAATCTACTATACCTTTGGTTGAAACGTTTAAAGATTTGCTTGGTTCGCTGTACTGTGATGATGTTACTGATATGACATGAAACTCATACAGCTCGTCTCGATATATCTTATCCGCTTCAATTATATACGATGTAACATTTCTTGGAGTAGTAGCTAATGTGTACCACTTAATGTTAAACACACTTCGTCTACTTCGCATCTCTGTAAGAGACAATAACATGTTAAAAAGACGCCCGGTTTATGCTCTTTGATAGTTCACATCTCGTGAATGGAAAGGTCAATTTATTTCAAATTGTAAGTAGATATATAAAATCAATTTGGAAAACACAATTGGACCAAAAACTCAATTTATCCAACTTTTCAGTCGAGTCGGCTTATCTTTATGACGCCGTACCGATCAGTTTAAAATTTATTTAACAATTTTATGTATAAATTTTGTTATCATAAGCTACAGCCAAATGCGTAAATAAATTAAAACCGCTAAGCACGACTTTGTTTTAGCTTTTACCACAAAAATTAAAACAACTTTTGTTTACCATTGCTGCCAGAAGATATTGTAGAAGATATTTGTTCAGCAAGACGCCTGTATTCAATTAAATAACCAAGAAGCTGGTCATATTCCACCGCCTTTCGCCAAGCTAGTACAATTTTCCCGTCCTCTGATATCTGTGATCTCAACTGAGAGGGCGGTGGAACATACACCGGTCGTGGAGGGACGAGAGGTGTTGTTTCTGTAGATTAAACATCTCTGTAAGCCAAATATAGTATGTTTTATATATATTGATCTTGTGTTAACAATTTGGTTACAAAATCTAGGAATATTAAAACTATTTTTACAACACACGGAAGTTTATGGAAAGATTAAGATTAACAAAAACAGAAAAGAATAGTTTTCATAAATAAACCTTTCGTACCTTTCGTACTCATCCAAACATATTAATGCTTATAGAGTATAAAAAATACTCACCTCTGGTTTTAGCAGTTATGGTGTCGCTAAAAGGTCCCTTTCCTTTCTGATTTTCCGGAATTACGGAAAACTGATATAATGTGGCCGATATTAAGTTTCGGACCACTGTCCCATCTCCGTTCTTTATCGACACTGTCATCCACGTGTGGTCTCCTTGGTCGACGCGTTTATACCTTTTGAAATTGATAATAATTTTAGGTTTAATAAATAAGGTTTAAAAGGGGGTGTATAAAGTAAAATAATGAAAAATATTTTAAGAATCATTTCACAGAAGTATTTACGAATCTAGAATTTTAATTTTTCATTAAAGTCAGTGGTTCTCAACGGGGGAGGAATTTGTGCATTTTATACTTTGTATAATATGACACTACAGGGAGATTTTTTGAAATTGTTGATAGATGACATTTGTTATTAGAACTATAGGACTATATGCACAACACAAAGTGGTTTAGCAGAAATAATATGCAGTTTAAATAAATCATCTCTGAATATGTGTATTTCCTTATTACGTCTAGTAATGACTCAAATTGTGGTTACTTTATACAGTAGGGAAGGAATAAAAAAAATTAAAATAGCCAAAGGAAGGCATGCAACAAAAAAGGTTGAGAAACACCGATTTATATGGTATTTTTTATTTAAGTTTATGTAAGTGTGAAAAATGTCTCAAAACACTGGGTTGTTATAAACTAAACTGAGACGTGAAACTATAAAACAAATATATCAATGGCCCTTAAGTAGGGGCTTGTGAAATAATATGCAACCATAGAAATCCCAAGTATATATTCTCATATATATTAGCCTAGATGTTTACATAGTCTAGTGTTATATTCAATCCAGAAAAATACGCTACGAAACTAAGTCTTCAAACTAAAGTGTAACATCTGGGGAAAGCTTGAAGGAACAATATACTACTTTGAAACCGGGGAATTTCAATATCAAGTATTCTTATTAATTTGAATAGTTGGAAGTTTATTTATTTCGTTAGCGCAATAGCGAATATGCATCACGTCGATTTGATTTTAATAGTAAAAGACGACCAAGGGTATGATTGTAAATGAAATAAAACGATTATACATAACCTTTGATATTTTATTATTGTTTTAAAAGTGCATAACTATGGCTACACATGTAGAATGTAGTTTTTTTGTTTAACCGTTAGACCGTTTTACAAAAATGTACACTAATATTATTTCTATTGTATTATTACTTACCACAGTGTAAAGTATTGAGGGAAACCACCGTTGTACCCAGGAGTCCACCTGACTTGCACCGATGAATCTCCAAGCGCATGCGCAGTGAAGTTATTTACGGCGTGTGGAGTAGTGTCTGTAAATAACAAATAAAGTTTATACACGTTATCCGATATATTGTTTCAAATACATCTGTTTAACTACTTTGAAGTTCTTCGTCATTATATACATCGCGACGGACCGTTAGCCGAACGGTGGTGCAATCAAAACTTGCCATCGTCTGATCACTTGTTGTCCAAGTGCAAGGACTACCTGACTTGCGAATAGAGTCGTTTTCTTGGTTTTACAAAAAGGGTAATAATGTCCCCATCGTGTAGTCAATACACTGTAATAGCTGTGGTAACCGGAAAATGTACGTAAAATTTTCCGACTCCCGTACTACAAAGTCTCTTGCGTTCTCCATTTTTGGTGATAAAGATTTGTGTCATATCTCACAGCATACTTTTTACAAAGACCATAACATCAGAAGTGACATCAGCGACGGGATTTGAGAGAACACATTGCCAAACTCCATGATGTGATTTTCTTAATGAAGCAATACTTAAGTTTCCTCCGTCGACACAAAACTTTGGTGCAAAACCAGGAGAAAGCTAAAAAAAGTGACATATCATTAATCTCTAATGTATTTGTGGTTTGCCATTTATAGAATTTTACCTTTCGCCACGATATGGCTGGGAAAGGGTCACCGTTGCCTGCGCACGGAATTGACAATGTGGTGCCTATAACATTTTCATAAATGGATTCCGGACTGGTTGTGAACACAGGTGGGTCTCTGATCAGAACTCTGGTGGGTGGTGATCTCCCTACAGTACCCACAATATTGATGGGGGTGCAGGTGTACTCTCCAGCGTCACGATGATCAACAGAGTGTATGATGAGGCTACCGTTGCCATCAGTAGAAAAACGAGGGTTCTGAAAGTGGCGTTTTGATATAAAAGTTAAAAAAAGCCGTGATTTAATTTAAAAGGCTCTTAAAGTTGTTTCTTTCAGATTGAATAAGAGAACATCCTTGTAGAAATCAATAGAACATATATGGTAAAGTGGATTTGTTTCTTATGTGGTAGAAAACCATTTTATCGTAAGGATTAAATGCAAAAATGTTTAATAATTTAACAACTACATTGTATTATTGCGGGGGAGATAGAAGTAGACAATTGTTATCTCACTCTTGCTCTGCTGTACTAAGCACTTTAGCAGTTTTATTCATCAGAAATTCAAAACATCTTCAGCTCTAAGCTTCTATTAAACTATAACAACGATTGACGATATTTGGCGATAAAAGTATATAACCTTCCACTTCTATTATAGTATAAACTTCAATTACCATAAAAATGTTTCAAAAGCAATAGCCTTTCCATGATTCAACTCTAACTAATTTAGAGTTATTACCTGTTGAACACGCAGGTTGTTTCCATCTTTTTCCCAGCTAATAGAATTTAAAGGAGGTTCAGCAATGGCGGGACAATATAGCTTCAATGGTAGGGAAATCCCCGCATATGCGACCGGTAACATCTGGTTAACTCGGGCTCGAACTGAAATGTGTGTTATGTTACCAAGTTGTTAAACACAACGAGTTGAGTATATTAGCTGGCTTGAAATAACCGATACAAGAATGCAACATGTAACATTTTGACTTGTGGTATACGTAATCTGATTAAAAATGGAAAAAGTAAAACTGTCCCACTATAAATTGCTGCGGGCAATATTGGTCTTCAGCTTTGTATAAATATTTTATTCCCATGTGACATCTCACTTTCGGGGCGACAGGGAAAGAACGGTTATGAGATATCTCTTCGTAAGATTCCACGTAGTACGTAAGGGTGAGTTTAAAGTTACCACATAATTTCATAAGTGCGATTACGGTTACAATAAAATAAATTGTAGATTTATAACCGTAATGCATATAAATGGTAGCGATGTGTTCTTTAATAAATTAAACAAGATACAGACTACGGCAATTTAATTAAACTGTATTGACACATTCATCATCAGTTACTAATGACTTACATTCCACTGTAAGAGTTGCAGTAGCTCTTATTGGTGGACCGTAACCATTGCTTGCCTCACACGTGACGCTACCTTTGTCCGACAATATGACGTCATAAATATATAGAGTTTGATCATCGAGTATATTATACCGACGTTTGATCGCTTTCGAAGAACTGACTTCGACATTCTTGTGCAGCCATCTATACGAATGGATACATTTCCGTCAATTTATGTATTATTCATCGCCGTCGTTTAGAACCACTTTTGAATTAAAGTTATACTGTTTTTTTATCATAAAAGTTCTGAAAAAATTGAAATGGTTAAATATACCTGTAAGATATGTTTGCGGGATAGCCCTTTGCTCTGCACGAAAACAGAGCAGTGCCCGATTCCTTGGTCGTAAAATCGTCGGGTGAAACAACAAATATGGGAGGCGCTGAAATTCAATGGCCATAAAATACGTTTTAACAAATCTTTGCTTCAATTTACCTGATACATATACAATGGTGGAGTGTTGTACCTGACCCTGGACACTTTGCGCACGGCACGTATATCTACCGCTGTGAGAGCGACGCAATGAGGAAACTCGAAGCTCGCCGTTATTTAATCGAAACCCCTCCTGGAGATTACCATATAGCAATGTAATAATACATTTATACAATTTTATAAGATTCAACACAATTGTAGCCTACATTCCTATAATCTAAAAGAGAAGATCCTTTTTATATATGGAATACCACAATAGACACAACGCAAAAAGTACATCTAAGATGCGTATAATGCTCAGAGTGTTTTATTGTTCAAGCGTTTACTAACATGTCCATCTCTGATTGACCAGTCATCTTTCGTCCACGTAATTACCGGTTCCGGTACGCCATTTGCTAAACACCGAAGAAGTAGAGCGCTCCCTTCTTTACCATATTCGGAGGCGGGTGGAGTGACAACCAGAGTAGGTGGTGCTGCGGGTAAAAACGTGAAGTAAGAAACACAGCGAAAGTGGATTTCAACCGAGCAGCGAATGCAAATACAAGCTCGTTAATCGTGTCGTGACCTGGTAACGGAACATCAATAATACTAATAACTCCTGTACAACATCGTTACGGATTATGTTCGCCTTTATCGATTAAAGACTTATATTGCCTAAATGCATATCGGTCAAAGAGATGTAGATGTATGTACGCTTATTTCGCCTGTTTTACCAACGACACAGTGTGTAACTGTATTCGATTTGATTTAAGTTTGTACGACAAAAAAAGTGTGTAGACCCGTATTTTTAATTAAAAATTGACAAATTGGTTTTCCCATATAGAATATTTTACTAAAATGTATGCTAGAAGCGAGAGTGCGGGGGCTGCGTTCCATCATGCTGTCACCTACACAACTTCTATGGCTGTGTGGGCAATGAACCACATCTTGGTTGCCATGGTCACAAGTTTGAAATTGTTTACTGCTTTCTAATTGGACAACTTTCGTATGGGGTTTAAAGCACCAGATATGATCCCCGAAGTTTGGGTGCTTGCAAGTAAACCGAATTCCTGCTCCGTGCTATAGCGGACCGTTGAAATCAAATAAATCCAGATTAATTAATCTATGCAAATAAAACTGCGACTCGATTAATATTAATTGATTGCAATCATACGCTTCGACCTACCACAAGTTAATCCAGATCAAATATAAATCTTTTAATCCGATTTATTTATACTAAACATTGTACACCGTACACAACGTTCATGCACGGATACAGATCAATTAACGGTTTATCAGATCAAAGTATCATCAATACCAAACCTTAAAACATTTTACAATTTTTCATATATATATATATATATATATATATTTAGTACAAAAAATAGAAAAATATTTTAAACTATAGATATGTATAGTAAGTAACGTATCAATATATATATTTCTATTAATTATCTTATCGCTGTTCCTTATTTAAAGATTTAGTTTCGTTTCTCAACATATCTTTTTGCACTTTGTAAGAGAGTCACTTAATTTTATTGATCATTAAACAAACATGGTTTAATTTAATCAAATATTTGAATTAAATTAAAAGCGTTTACGTTACCTCCTTGGAGAGACGCGTGTGCGCTTAATGAGAGCAGATTTACCACTAAAAAGTTAGAAATGACAGCGATTAAGTGTTTCTTGCATTCAGATTGACATTTTACATCACCATTATTAAACATTATGAAAACGCTTTCATGGTGAAACAAAACACCTGATCTACAGAAAATTAAAATAAAGATAAACATTTAGCTATACAATAGCCTATCCGTACAAAATTAGGTTCCAAATCTGACTTTCACGCAGAAGCACATACTAAGCTAACTGTACATCTCAGCTTACTCTGCAGAACTGGCATGACGAACAATCGCCGCGCTGCCGACAGTGCCAATTTTTTTCTTCAAATATGGTTCAATAATGCTTGACAGACAAGTGATAGCGACTAAGCATGGATCGAAGTCGATCAACGTTATTAGAATTCCCGATTATCGGTACTGAGCTAAGGCTAAAAGCTCATGACCGAATACTAATAAAAATAGTATGATTTATCAACTTGATTATTGACAATATTTCGAAAGTGCTACAAATAATTCATTATTACAATATATATTTAAGTTTAGGAATACTGATTCCGGCTTCCCAAATATATTAAGTAGTTTAAGAATAAATTTAAAATTAGTCTTTATTAAATATTGACAGCACTTTTTGCAAATGGCTTTACTATGTCGCTAGAAATGGGCTGTTGACTATATATATATATTTAACTTATTGCCAGTGCCTCTGGCGTTACCCGATCTATTTTAAACCAAGGTTTATTTTAACAATAATAAGTTACACGATACATATACAAACAAGTCGAATAGAACTAGCGAAATTAACAGCACATCTAACACACGGATACTTAAACCGCCGTGTTATAGACATTTATAAATTACTTATAAGACTATCCACTGCTCTAACCAGAAAGCACGTTAGAAAGCACAATTGCCAAGACTGGTAATAAACCGAATCTGCTCTTACAGGCGCTCAATGCTAATTTATTTAAACGGCTACATTTAATCCTGAATCCAACGTTGTAATTCACTCGATGAAAAGGATACGCTCCCGGAATATCGACTGCAGAGCGCTGCCACGATGCTAATTAAAGATTGGGCTACAGCGAGGAAGTGGTCAGCTATTTAATTAAAAGCAGCCTTGCACTACTTTACTGCACTTAGGTTTGGACTTTAACATAAAGGCTTTATTCTATAAGGCCGCTTTTCCTAAAAATAAATATTGCGGGAATTGTAAAAATACTAAGTTCAATATTTAGATCTTTATTCTGTTTAAGTCTAGATCACGCGGCCTTCTGTATACACCACCGTACGACTTGTTTTCTGGCATTCATAAAATCAAAAGTTTCATACATAAATTGACAGATATGATATAAAACCAAATCATGCCAACTATACAACCAAACCATACCAATATTTATTTTTTAGACCCAATGAAAGCTGACTCAACACTGCCTAAAAGCAAACGGTAAAGAGATGACCCCGTTCCGCTTCGTTGGTACAGTTTTTCCTTGTAATCACAAACACTCAATAAATGTTGTGATTCGTACTTCTCAAAATAAACAAATGTTTGTGATCTAGCAACAAATCAGATGCAGAAATACTAAATTTGAGCATTCAAAAGTTTCTTTAACAATTCATGATAATTTATTTTTAAGGGGCAAAAAATTTCGAACAACTTATGGTCGTTTTACCAATAGCGTTTTTGTATAGAATTGATTGATATCTGTATCGGTCGAGCGATCGTACACGGTCGATGATACACACCATAAAAATCAGACGAGGTGTGCGCCATTTGCAATAGTGATAACTCCATAATCCTTACTGGCGGTCAAACAACAAATTTAATCTCCAATTGTTGTTTGTAGATATACGCTCTTTAACATGTTGGATTACAATGTGGGCATAAAGCATTAGCTGGAGGCAAGAGTGCAACAATGACACAAGAAACATTTTGTTTAAAGGTTATTATCCAGAGTGAATGCTTGTATATTTAAAATGGCAAATGACCTTGGTGTTTGTACCGCACGTCAAACTAATAACTAATATATATATAAAATATATGATACAAGATATTAAGTACCGCGAAATGAGCGTTGAACGTGTGACGAAGATGAAATAGGTCATGACGTATATACCACCTCACATGTAACAACGAAAAAAAACTAGTCGATATTTTAATTAATTTTGTCGTTATGTTCAATGTCTTTATGTTTTATTAAGTAATTTATTTTACCTATAAAAGAAAAAAAAGAGAAACAAATCCTATACCAAGTTGCATTAAAAAGAAAAAAAGAAAACTTTACGCGGCCACGAACGGTCAACAAACAACGTATATACGTATTTTGTAAGAAAACATGCCTTAAATTATCGAATTACCTGTTAAAACAAAGGTCCCAACTATAGCCAGATAAGATCGTATAGACCTACGTTTTTGGAACAATCGGACCATCATGCATATTTGTATAACGCCATTTAGGTTATACCCTTTTTGGTTGCATTAGTAATAGCCAGCCATCATGTTTGCTGATAACATAGGCATTTTATCCCTGGTAAAAATCTTTCTGTTATGTGTAAAAACGCCGATTATTCTAGACAGAGTGATCACTTGGCTTTCCACCAACACAAACCAAATTTATACACTTTACCAAACCTTTTACCTCCCACCTAAAGAATATTGAACAGAACAACTTCAGAATATAGCTATCAGTGATAAACTGTCATGAAAATATCACATGCTGTAAGATAAAAAATATATAAACCTACTCACAGTTCGTGATATTAAACTGCTTATTGATCGTTCGTCTCTTCTTATACAGTAGTATTTACTAATTTTAGGCCAAACCCAATACTACATAACCTTTTGGTGTTACGACCACAACCTAATTTTAGCTCAACTCTAACAAAAGTATGCAATATATCCCTCTCCTGTTTTCCACGACAAATGAATTCACTTAAGTATCGTCCAAGACAAGTTAAACTACGGCAACTTTGAATTTTATATTGTTTGTAAACTGATAATAGAAGATTTTTCAAGAAATTCTAAATTACGCAAGAGCACAAGATGTTTACGATTACCCATATACCTGTATAGCGTTTTCCTAGGTTGATAGAAAATTTCACACTTAAACCTCATACGATTACTAGCGCCACTTGGCGGAACAATAAATGTAAAACTATTTGGATGAAATTCAAATTTTTGACCACAAAAGTAATTTCGATATTAGTGTAAATCATTTACTAAACGTTTTTACAGCGCAATATAAATTGAGAATTGTTCCTAATTAGACGCACTTACAATAATACGATAAAAAGGTTGATACGTATACTTTGTAATCTATAAAATACGAAATAAATTTGTCTGAATTACCTTGCACTACCAAGTGTATAACCGAGGTTGGTTTGTTTTCCTGGTACTGATCCCCGATTAATATCACTTTGCACTCGTACATGCCCGCATCTGACACGCTGAGGTTACGGATAATAAGTGACGCATCGTACGCGGACTCGTTGGAAATTGAGATTCGACCTTTATTAAAAATCATTTCGAAGCTTTTGACGTTTGGAATGCAGTGGAAAGATAGGTGCAGATAAAAACTCACCAGAAATGCCAATGGAATCGAGGATGTGGTGACGGTAAAATGATTCCCATGCTGTATAGTAAAACATTTTTTAAATATTTTTTAATAACATTAAAATATAAAAATAAAATTTCACTACATTTTGTACGATATAAAGTGAGATGTGATAAATACGATATAAAGAGAGATTAAGATAATGATAAATACGATATAAAGTGAGATTAAGTTGGTGTGTTTAGTACTGTTAGCGCACTGGAAGTTATGGTTTATTGTATAGCATTATTTTTAATCGCTGTGGTGTTGCGTGGTAGATGCGAATAAAAGTACAAATACCTGTAATAATGAAATGTTTACTACATTTTGCATGATAAACACGATATAAAGTGATGTAAAGTTGATGCGTTTAGTACTTCTAAGATAATCAGTTTATGGTGTAGAAAGATTTGTAAACACTGAATATAAGTACGTTGTTCTTCTCACCTTCCAAGGCGGAACTGACATGGGAAGGATACTTCCCTATTCTCATCATTACCGGAATCTTTTGTCCATGACGTGACCACTCGATGGCATAAGGTGCGGTAACTTTATCAATGCCCGTGGTATTACATGGTAAAGTTGCCGATTCACTTTGTTGGCCTGTCACCACTAGAACAATATTAAAATTTGGTAATCGCAAGGTTATAACCTGGTATTATTGGTAAAGAATATAAGAAGTAATGAAACCAGCCAATAATGGTGTATTGGTATGAATGGCACAATATCACAAACATAATCTAATTAGACATGATAGCAAAATGTCAACGCCCTTTTAGCTCATTTGGTAAGAGCGTAAACTATTTGCAGTCAGCCGAACGGTTGTAGTTCCGAAACTATAGCCGCTATAGCTAGCGAACGTCGTCTTTACCATGTGAAATAACTGGCTAAACTAAAACAGTACAACGACTCATTCATCTATTTGATATTAATTAGACCTGCTATCTAACATTCTTAAAAATTTTGTTACTACTTTGTTTTTTTGTTACAATTTTTGTTACAGCACGATTGGTACAATTTTGTTTCTGCAAGCATAAATTGGTGGGATCTGAGTTATCAAACCAAATTTGTTATTTAATTACTTTCTGTCAGAATCATTCACATCTATACATCTTTACTAACTAACATTCCGGTTAGTTTTAACTCATTCTTGTAAAATGCGATTAACCATTAAACAGAGTGATTATTGATTCAATTGAACTACGGTTTCTGGAGATTTACGGGTAACGGTCAAATATATAGGTGTGGGTTTCACACCTGTTTTTATTCTGTGTGATTTGTATTGGTATTGGCAAGGTGTTTTACAAGCGTAGCCCACTTTTACATGTTTTTTTTTTGAAATTTATGTACTTCTTTCAATCTAGTCTCGAGAATATCGACTAAAAAACAATAACAGTGTTGAAAATAAAAATTACAAAAAAACGTGCATTCTTTCTGTATTCTTGAACTTTATTACATAGGTATCCACGCAAAATTAGCTTGATCTCATTGGGCTCTAGTTAGGTAAAATGTCTGGATTTACCAGGAGGATTTTGTTATTTTGATAACTTTGTATTTATTTCCTTAGTCCCATAAATACTTTTACAAGTTTCGTAAGAATTTGGATTGAATTGGATAACCTATAAGAAATCTACTAACAAAGAATCTCGGGAGTTTTTTTTATTCCTGGTTCTACATTTATATCATAACTTTCCTACTGCGCATCGAATACATATAAACCAGCACTTATTTAAAAATCATTTTGATCTGACAACTACTTACGGGGAAAATATGCGTAACAAGTCATACGAACTAGTGAGAAAAAACTGACAAAACCAATATATGTATATTTTTCCATTAAGCATACTATGGTGATAAATTATTTCATAGCAGGTCGTTGGTGTTTGCTTTGGCCAAATGTTGCTGACCTTGTTTCAAATATATATGATAATCTGATTGTAATCCTTGTTGTAAATTACAGTTGGTTCAACACATTTAAACCATGTAAACAAGCGGTAAATGTGCACTGCGACCAAATCACCACAAAATCAATTTGTCGCTTTGACGTTTTAACAGCGACCAATTAAACAAATGCAAAAAAAGAAAAGGAGAGAATAGGAAACTGCGCTTGAGCAAATCGATCGCTACAGCTCTGCCATGTGCTAATCCGATTGCAAAGTGACAAAAACGAATAGAAATAATACCTTGAAAAGTTAATTGCACGTTTATTTGGGGAAATCATTTTTGTTGTGTGAAAATAACTATACTGTATGTAATTAGGCATAACCGGTTCGTTTTGCGATATAAACCGCATTACACCGTAACTATTATATTTTGCGATACACATAAAACACATTTTTCCCGTTTATGATGTGCGGCGGTATGTAAAGCATGTGAACGACGAACGAGCTTTTAAAGGTATATTTCACTTTTCACTCTGACTGTGATGAATGATGTAGCGAACTTCTCATTAATCAAATCAACAAAATAATGATACATAGCTTATTTGCAAAAGAGTTTAAGTTTTTGTTATTGAATTCGGCCCCTGCGATCGAATAAGTCTTCAAGCTAACTAAGTCGCCAATAATAGTCTAATGTTCCTCCGTTGCATGGTCTTCAAGTGGCATTTTATCGGATAAGAATGATCAATACGAATTCTCGTGGAAATTAAATCTTTAAACCCCGTTTGCAAGTCCTGATATTATTCAAACTGTCCGTGGACCGACTGACAAAAGAGACATTTGAGGGGCGGGTCGTAATTTTAGGTACTTCAGGCTCATACATAAACCAACAACGCGTTCAATATTAAAAGGTTTGGAACTCTTATTCTGACGCTCACAATTAAAATGACCTAATATTGCTGAAGTCAATACAATCCCACCCTTTGCGACGCATATTTAAATGTATCGTGTAGTATGTATTATAAAAGATTGCCTTAATATAATGTTCTATAGTTGTACCTTTGAATGGTGAGACAACAGTGAACCAGCTGCCAATGAGCAATAACAGTTGTATTGTAGGTACTTCCATCTTTATACGAGGTATATCCGACAATATCAGACTAATTGGTTCCCCACATCGCAATTCTTCTAGGTTCGCCACACGCTGTTGAAACAAACTCGTGGACGAACACAATACCTCAACCTGGTGTCATTTGTTGGCTGTGAGAGACAAAAAATACAATAACCAATTTAGTCGTATTTTCAATGGGGCTTGCATGTGAATTTGAATACATTAGCACGCATTTAACACGTTTTAGTCGCCATAGCTTATTGATCTTAATGCTGACATATAACAATTCTTTTAGATTAAAAAACTCTAAAACTTTTTGACTTAAAAACTAAATATAACGAAACTGCCTCAGTCTTGTTGACATTCAGTACGATACCCCTCTTACGTCCAGTTGTCATGAATAAGGAACATCTGCTGATAGAGAATAGGAAATGATGAAGAGAAATGGAAAGAAAAAGTTCACGAAATTAAAGAGAGAAACAAAGGAAACAGATGTGAAGTTAAAATCTCAACGTTACCAGCATTTCAATCAGTAAAAACATGGTGTCTCAATGTGTTGGACGATTAACCTTAGCCGCGGCTGTTTGCCATTTTAATCCACGCTCGATAATCGAACCACAAATCTCTGATTGTTCCTGCCTCGCTTTGGATTATCTTTATCGACAAAACGGCAAGCACCTAACAAAAATCGCCTGCTCATCGTACTTAAATATCTTTAAAACAACGAGTAATATCCCGTATATGCACTATATGCCCCCTTATGCATAAGATAATAAACAAGCGTATGCAGCATGTGTACCAACATCATGCTTATCTCCCTAATGTGGAAAGCTTTAACATGAAAGATATTGGAGGCTGTGTATATTTGTTTCTCATTTTAAGTACGCATACATACAAACAATGTATATAAATGTATTTCATATATCATATGAGATGCGACAAAATTCAAACGTGATAATAACATTATAGATTTATATTTCTCTAAAGCGATAAGGTCACATTAATGGTCATGTCAAAGGCGACAATCGTTGTGTATCTCGTGAGTGCACAATACTCTCGGGAGTTTTATCTACAGAACAAAACTTTACAGCTTTTGGCACCTATAATTAACACGTTGTAAGCTAATCAAAACAGCTCGGTACTATTTTCTGTTTGAAAACGATTCGGATAAAGGTGGAAGGTATTTCCGAAAAGTTCTACTCCGCATTGTACCTTTACCGCCAAGCTCTTCCATTTCACTATTGGTGAAGAGATCATCTAAGTTTGAATCAAAATTAATTGGAGTTAGAGTTTGAATTATTTTCGCTTGCTTTGTCCCGTGTGCGAAATCTTTTTTTATGACGTTGTGGTGGAGAGACGGATACGTCCGTTTTGTCTCCCAGGTTACTGAAATTGCTTTTCATTGTAAGTTTTGTTCGATTTTCTCCTGAGAAATGTGAAGGGCAGTACGTACCCATTAAATCATCAGATAGGTCGGTCATTTCATCTAAGATAGTTTTTGCCACACAGCAATCCGATGAATCTTTATATAACATACGCTGTATACCAGCATCCTTTCGTCTTCCCCGGGTTCTTCTACGATCTTCTTTCCCTTCTGATTTATCGTCTGGGGTTCTGGTGTAAGAATCCAACAAATTTTCACTGAATTTATTTGACCCGTTATCACGTAGACAAGATTCATTGCAATTGTTCCCAAATTTGTCAAGGTTAGTCACTTCATTCGACGAGGATACTTTTGATTCGCCTGTTATCGAAAGGTTTCGAATCGGCGTGATGACAGTCGGTCGGGTTCTGCTTCTTCTCCCTTTTTGTCTTTTAGGTGGTGTGCACAAGGTGTTACCATCAGATATATCCCCCAATGTTTTATGAAAATAAGGTGTATTTGATTCAGGATCACTAGGACTTATTGTTTTCTTACGCGAAATTCTGGTGGTGCTTTCGTCATTGATTTCATTTTTGTCCTTTAAAGTTATCGAACTTTCTCCCACTCTCTCCTTGCGCCGCCGAAGCCGGGTTGATTGATGCAACTCATTAGTAGATGCATCGAAACAAGATTTGTTCTTTTCTTTGGCTAAGATAAAAGTTTCGTTGTTCTTATCTGTAGTGTCACCAAGACCATTCGTTCGACTTCGTAATGTCCGTTGGCCGCTTGGTTTGGTTTGTTCTGTAAGCAATTCTAAAAAAGAGTCAGGATGATTCTTTGATTCAATCGCCGGAAGTGGTTTGCGTGTTTCCTCCTTCATTGCAGAGATGCAAGGCTTTTCATGAAGAGCGAGTAAAAATTCTTGCGCCGTTTTTGAAACATTGTTCTTTTCAGTTAGACGGAGTCTTCGTCTTTTTAAGGGCGCTATTGGAATTTTCGGAGACAGCTGCTGAATTGCTTTCGAAGGTGTCTCTGTCATAATATTGCCAGAACGGTTACGTTTTCAATGTTTACATGGTCAACAACGACAGCGAAATTAACCATTCGTTTAAATTTAGGCTGTACCTGCTTATTAATACAGTGCTTAAAGCTGAATCTGTAGATTATATGATATTAAGTTCTGGCTAATGTATCGCAGTCCGTAGAATTTAAGTAGCAAAACTAACGCTTGACAACTACGCAGATGGGAATGAAGAGTCAATTTTGGAACCATTTAAAACGAGATCATCGAGAAAATCAGGCTCGACCGCTCGGATCAAGAGCTCTTGTTAACTCTTCAACTGAGGTCGCTATAGTAGCCACTCACGTCGACTTTATAACAACAATAGGCAAAGCTAACGGTTAGCGCGATGGATTCGTGTACAACATGACCAACAATTGCGGCAATCGGCCGAGAAACATTCTCGATTATAACTTGCATGATAATTTAACTCTACGATGAAAAAACAACGGTCATTTGTCAAAATGAAAGTACCCATTGCGGCGTTGCCAGAAATGTAGCATAAACCTACCGCTATAATCTTAATTCGAATAAATTTCTAATACCATTACAGCACTTTTTTATAAAATTATAACATTCCAATTCACAAATAATACAAAACGTTGCTGTAATCGACAAGAAGTTGATATTTAGCCTACTGTTTCGTAAAGTTGGTCTGGAGGAACATAATTGCAGACTGATCGGTGAAACACAACTAACAAAATTATACATCGCAATCTCACAGACTAATTTACAATCTGTCATATAATCTGTCCAGAATCCAGCCAGTGGTACAACAATTTTATCATGCTTACGGCAGAGTGCTGAGTTATTTTTTAATTCATATTGACATCAAAATTTTAACATACAAAAAATGGGCCTATACAGATGGAAAAAACGCACAGTAATAGCAAAAGATGCAGCGTAAGATTAAAGTGTCACCGATTCACCCGCATCCTTATATGTTCAGTTGAAAGATGATATTAAATTAACATTGACTAGGCAAAGGTAAGTTTTGATAAATGTATTATTTCATGTTACTTTACAGTTAATCGACATTCTGGGTACGCTGAGGTCGCTTTCGGAAAAAGTACATGTACCGTGTTTTCAAGCGAGATGGGAATTAAAAGATCTTAACCACAATTTTTAATCAATTTATTAATTAAGGATAAACTAAAAATACAGGTATAGGGTTAAATCTTGGGTTAAAGATTCAAATTAAAAATTAAACTAAAAGATAAATTGAATTATATCGATAATTGGTCATGGGTACGATTTGTACACTTACATTTTGCCACGATATGCATACATTACAAAAGTGTGTTAGCTCATTAGTCCAAATGATTTTAGGTAGTTAACTCTTATCCCAAGCAGGTCAAAAAGCTTAACCTTTCTTATATAGTCAAGCTAGAATAATGTCAGTTTTACTTTTAAAGTTATGTTACATAAAGCTGTGTTGTTTTTTTTGTAATTTTTTTCCCAGGAAGAACCGAACTAGATAACTTTGCTGTTTCGGTGCCTCTCTGTTTCATATAATGTGTTGTAACTCTTTTTCATGTTTTGTGTTTTAATTTTAGGCTATGTTTCTTTTAGTGTATATTTAATATGTTTTGTTTTTATTTTAGCGGTTTTATAAAATGCTAAAGTAGATTAATCAAAAGATAAAATTGATTGTTTGATTAATATTTTGTTGTAATACCAGTTGTGTTTCGCTTTTCTTTGTCTATATTGTCAATACTGAAATCTATTTAGTGTGCCTTTGTTACTTCTTGGTGTGTCCTAGTTAAACTTCTTTTTAATTTATATTTGTGGTGTTTATTCTTTGTGCGTTTATCAAATAAATATGTTTGATTAATTGATTACTAGTATGTTTTTTTTTAATTTTTACCTACTATTAATTATTTTTGCTTTAAAATGGCCTAGTTCGGATTATACAGAATTTCACGATAGACTTCACATTTTTTTTTATTTAAAATTAATATTCTAGTGCAGCGGTTCCCAAACTGGGCGCCGACGAGACTTTGCCAGGGGCGCCGATAAAGGATGCGGAAGTTGCTGCATTTATTGTTTTTTTCACAAAAAACAGTACATGTGTGTTACACCAGTAAAACGTTAATTGGAGATGTTTGAGCCTGGTGTGCAACCCCATACACTGCATACAGCATTCGTTTTACTTGTAAAATCCATTGTTCGGTGTTATCTGCCACTATTTGCTCACTAACATGGCATTGTTTTCGAATAATGGTTTGTCATATAACTGCTTTGCATTAATTGACTGTTCGTCACTTTAGTAGTTTAGTGAATAGTTTTAAAGAGTTTTAATGGTTATCCAAATGCATGCTATAGTCTGGATATACAATATACAATACATGCAGTTTGAAAATTTTGGCTTTATGAGGGAGCCGCAAGGTTTAATAAGTTTACAAAAGGCGCCGCCAACAAAAAAGTTTGGGAACCGCTGTTCTAGTGTAATATTAATTTAATTTTCATGGTAATTTCAAGATTTGCCATTTAATATATATGGTCAAAATAGCTTGATAAAAACTGAAGTTAGTGCCAAACATACTACAACAAGCATCCACCTGATTGGCTTATTCTTATTCTGAAAGGCTTGGCAATTGGAAAGTGCATCAATATAAATGGGAAATAACATAATAAGTTTGAAAATCTAGTGAAAAATCCCAATTAATTGTAATATCAGATAGTACTGGACCACTAGTATTAAATGTTGGTCTGCATGCGTAATCTTTTGTGTTGTTTTTATTTTAAATGTATAAATGAGAATAGTTGGCTATTCTAAGGCCATCTGACTCGATGACTACCTATGTTTTCACCTTTACTTTAATTTAATAGAACATTTTGATAATAATAAATATTTATTTTACTAGGAAAAAATAAACTAATTATTCCAATCTAGAATTAACCCTATTCTAAAATACATGTTCAAATAAAACTACAATAAATTTGAGATAGAAAAATAAAGTTTATTTAAAAGCAGAAAACTCAAAAAGTCTGAGGTAGAAAATGCCCAACCTGGGCATTTTTTTGGTTTTAAAACAAAATTACTTATGATTTTTAATAAAATCAAATAATGAAAGGGAATAAGGCAATGACTTATAAACTGTTTTACTACAAAATTACATAGGATAATTCAGTTAAAAGTGAGACTTACAGTGACAGTACTATGATGGAAAATGGATATAAAACAGAACAGTGGTGCACAAAACAGAACTAAAGGCCTCATTCCTACACCCAGTGTGACAGTAGTACATTAATTTGATATTCCTATAAAAATCATAATACTGGTATTGGTACCATGAGAAATAAGGATCCTTTGCCATATTAGGACAAGGAAGGTAATTTATCCCTTTGGAGGCCAAAAAACCAACATATTTTGACAAGCCATGTTCATTACAATGTAAACTAAAGACTAATAAAAAGGCTTCTATTATTTGCGTTTACAGAATATAACAGTCATGAGTGTTGGGGCACAACTTTGGAATCAAGGTTTTTGCCCCAAAGCTCGTCCCTGTTATTTGTTGAAACAAATTTGACACTCTAGTTTTATTCGGAACGCTCAAAATTTATTCGTAATGCTCCCGTTTTTTTCTTATCATAACATTTGTATATTAAAACAGTGAGATTGGCATAAGATATGTAACAACTTCATTGGTGAAATATAATGTGTGATGAAGTAGGGATTCATGTTAAGAAGAAAATAAATTGAATATTGAAGATTTACACAGAAGATTGAAGTCACATACTAGAAGAAATGTCTGCCATACACTACAAGTTCTCCAGTAGTACAGAGTACAAGAATGTCACCTTCGATGGGATCAATATATCCCTCACTGACCTTAAAAGGGCAATTATGGAAAAACAGAAACTTAAACATACAGAGTTGGATCTACATATAACCAATGCACAAACCTTGCAAGGTATTTCGTTTTATAATTTTTGTACTTTTTTATATTATTCGTCGTAAAAAAATGTTTTTTATCTCTTTATGTTTTAGTTTAAACACAAAATATCTATATATGATACATTTGGTCACTCATTTCTTATTTATTTTTCTATTCTTTATTAGGCCAATACACACAAGAAGTATTAAATAAAAAGTCACATTACAACTGATTAGTCAATATTCATCGTAAGCCTTCTATTACCAAAGGTAAATGTTTTTCAGTGTATAAAGATGAATCCGCACTCATACCAAAGAACACAGCTGTCTTAGTGCGAAGAATTCCCCTTGGTCCAGTGAGAGATTCAAAAGTTTATGTTGTGTAAGTGTCTATAAAAATAATAATGAATTCAATTAATTTTTAAACGACCTTATGCATTATCTTTCCACCAT
This sequence comes from Ciona savignyi, assembly GCA_000149265.1. NCBI lineage: Eukaryota > Metazoa > Chordata > Ascidiacea > Phlebobranchia > Cionidae > Ciona > Ciona savignyi. The sequence goes on along the minus strand of CH003018.1, from coordinate 1,246,294 downwards.
GTTCCTTTTTACGGCGTACGCACAGGGTAACCTATAACTCACAAGTAACGTATGTGGGCAAGGGAAATAACATAAGTTGCTTCAACCGAATGTGTATAAATTTATTCCAGGAAACTGGACCCTCCATGGTACTGTGTTGCTAATGATAAATGTATGTATATGGTAACACTACATTTTATCTATTGCCCTACTCATTGTGGTGTATGTACAACAATGCATCTTTCCCAGTAGTAAGCGTTAGCATGCTGCTACATTATTAAATCTGGTATAATTTACCTAATTTGTGTAGAAAACGAAATGATGCAAGTGTTTCATCTTCTTATACAATAGCAGCAAAATCAACTCAAGTATGTAAACTTTTTTACTTTTTATATTTATACCTTCTGAAATACACGCATTTCAAAAAATACTTACCAAACATGCATTTATTATTATATTTGTATTGAGTGTTAAAGTGCATTATTTGTTTAGTTTTGTTGTTGCTTTACAGGTAACCTTGTTATTAGATATTTGCATACCATTCTATAACACAGATTGCACTGTGCCAAGTTTATCTGTATACATTTGTTTTTATGTATTTGCATTTTCGTTTTATTAAACAATGTCCATTGCTGTTTAATATGGCGACAGAATTGGTCTCCTATTTTTCTCTGTATTAAGTTAAATGGCGTTTTTTTTCAGTATTATCATAATTTGTATATGTATGAATATATATATCTAGTTATTACCATATTGCAAAGTGCACAGCATTAGTTTTTATGAGGGATGATTATCAAATGATGAATTTTGCTATATAGTCCTGCAGTTAATTTGTTATTTACAGATCATTAATATATGAGATATTAATTTGTTTACCTAATTTTCTTTTATTGTCCGATAGTTTTCATACCTAATTGAATAAATGCATTGTACAGATCTTTTGTGGTAAAGTTTTTAATACAGTGCACACATCGCATCGTTGCCCAGTTTTCTGAGGTACATACATACGACATGATAAGTTAGCCCATTAGCACAGCCATCTCCTAGGTTATTTTGTATTGGTTCAACTTTGCATGTTGTCATGATAAAAGATATTTTTAATAATGGCTATAGATTTTTTGTTTGATCATGATTTTAATTATAATTATGTTTTTCAGTATTTTCCTCACCCATATATTTATTCTAAATAAATTGAGGATAATTTTGTTTATCAAATGCCAAAATGTTTATATTCAATCAAAAATATTAAAAAGTATTTTTAACTCAGAAAGTTAAAACAGAATACACAACAGCAGTTGTCCCTTTTTTAAAATTTATTTGCTACATTTTTAAAAATTAAGTTGTAACATGTTTACAAAACCATATTAGGATATTCATCTTTATCCCCGTGAATGGGAAAACCAAGGGGGTTAACACACGGCAATCGTCAGATCACCTCGCGCCCATCGTCGGGTTACCGGAACTATTGCAGTGTGTTGTATATGATAGACACGTTCCTTCAATTTGGTAGAACCCCATTAATCCTCTGGGTTCAGGCAATGTCCATTAAGTGCCTTGCCCAAGGACACAACCGACTAGCTAGCGACCAGTTTCGCACCTGCAACCTTTCGATTGAAAGGCGACGCACTTATCCGTTAGACCAACGGGCCGGACTTATTTATATTGGTGTCAACTGTCAATAATATACCAGTTTGTATGATATGTACAATTACAAAGTAGTTCAAAAACCTATTAAGCAATTTTTAGGGTTTTTTAAGAGATTTTATCACACTGGAGGCTCCTGTCCTTAATCCAATAAAATACTGACCCTGCTACAGTTTATAAAAATAACCTCAAACAACTGATTGTATATATATATATATGATGCGTAGAAACGCCCATCCTGTCAGGAATATAAATATATTTTTGTTATTCTAACTTCTATGTAACATATTTGAAAAAGATATTGATGTTTTAAAAAATTGTGTTAATAAAAAATGTTGTAATAGTAAGTTTGAACAAAATGTGAAACAAATGTCATTGTTAAAATTAGATACTGGTGCTAAATTATACATTAATATAAACTTAATTTAGCAAAACCAGGTATGATATAGATGCAATGTTCCTGCGATATTAGGTAATTACAGCGGCAATAGCTGGAAAACCAAAGATTGGAAGAGCAGCTATATAGAACTCTTCAAAGTTTGTCTAATTCAAACAAGCTCACTACAGAATTTACAAACTTAGGCACTAACTTTAAATAGCACTTTAGCATTTATCCTGGAAAGAATTAACTTTAAATCAAACACCAAGTTATTAATAATTTCTCCTCTTTGTTTATAACAAAGGATTCAGGTTCCTCCCAACCAGTGCTTAGCTTTGAAGAATTATCCAAGGTACACTTCATTATATATTTCTACTGTGCATATTTGGAATTTAGTGTTTTATCATGATTAAATTCACCTAACCTATTAAAATGTTTATTAAAAATTATTCCTTTTTGCCCAATATGTCTTTATCATGATAAGTCAGGACTCCATAACCCCCTCAATATTTAATCATATCATCACAAATTTGAGTTTGCAAAATGTTGTGAAAAAATGAAAGTTTGATAATTGTTATAAAAGTGAATTTAATAGCTATGCAATAGTTACCTGAAACATGCGTTTTATACTACACATCGAACAAATACTAATTACCCCTGCTGTACCATTATCATTTTTTTATTCAGGATAGATTGTTTTACATATATATTTTTTGGGGATTTCAATGTTTTTTTATGTTACAAACAACAGACCAGTAATCTTGCTGAAGCAAATGCATCTGAAGAAGACAAAATCAAGGCTGCTATTGCACAATCTACCAATGAATACGATCCTTCCAAGTATGTCCATTATTTCTCATCGATATTCAGTATTGGTAACTAATATTTCTTCGCATTCAGTTTTATGCGGCCGCCTCGCCATGGAACGTACAATAAATACACGAGTGTCAACCCAGTACAGACCGCCTCCATGAGATGCTTTCGCTGTAATCAAATTGGACATTATTCAACACAATGCAATATGTCCAAGGTAATTAAAAGTTCCATTAGTTTGTATTGTTAAACTGGTTGGTATATTCATAATGAACTTGTAAAGGGGGTTAACAAATTATTAAAAATTTTATATAATTTACCTTATCAGTAGAGCATATTTTTGTCATGATTTTGCTCGTCAATAGGTATTTGAAATTCAAATGTTACAGATTGAAGCTGACCGGCTGCAGAAGGTGTATCGACATGCAACTGGAATCCCACGCAGTCATATGATTGAAGTTACACAGAAATCAAAGGGGGCAATGCTAACTACTGATGGGAAATACGTCGTACCATTTATGGACAAGTATGATTATAACTTGTATCTTGCTTGCAATGTGAATATAAAGTACAATACAGAACAACCAGAACAGTGAATGATGGCTGTTCCTGATGGAATAATGGGTTTCACTTAAACTGTAGAAAGTTCTACTTAAATACACAATAATAGCAACGGTACCACGGCAGCGGGCACAAGATAATCAGACGACTCTCTAATATTTTGTCTCCTGTATTAGCTTTTTAATTTTTTTTTAAAAAAACATGTCCTGCATTAGCAATTTCAAGTCTATAAAACAGCTGAACACTCCAAATGAACATAGGTTGATAGAAAATAATGTAAGCGAAAATCATAATGCCCATAATCCACGGGAAATATAATATGATATTACCGTGTTTATCTACCTTTGTCCATATTGCTTAAAAGCAAATATAGAATTATAAGACAAGCAGTAAAATGCAAATGCAGAATATCCAGGTTGACCATTTTTTTGGAAGATCAGTGATCACTTTTTTTCACACCAAATAATATAATCATGTAGGAAAGGTTCAATTTGGTTAAAACATTTAGAAAGGTGAACAAGAATGTTAATTGAGGTGAATCACGATAGGGGAATATATTTGTATTATATAGCTGGTTACTCAAAAGTCAATATTTTTTTTTTTATATTTAGGAAAGGGTATGAAGTTGGAAAGAAGGAACGTCCTCCCTTTGTTCCACAACCAGAGGTAGCAGAGGAAGAAGAAGAAGATGAACCGATACCAGATGAACTCATCTGTCTCTTGTGTAAAGATTTGCCGTGGATGCAGTTGTCATTCCATGCTGTGGAAATAGCTACTGTGATGAATGTAAGTCGGTATGCTTCGCATGCAACTTGATGGGTGATGATTACTTCTGCGGTTTAAATTTGATAGAATAATTAATATTACAGACGGTTGTCAATGTCATACTAAGATATAAAATGGTATGTATAATACTCTCTTTACTTTAAACAGGTATTAGAAATGCATTGCTGGATTCGGAAGATCACAAATGTCCGACGTGCCATAAAAATAACATTTCACCAGATTCGCTGATTGCTAACAAGTTTTTACGACAGGTTTTTATGCTACTTTATATTTCATGCATTTTACTCTGTAATTTTGTAGTATGATATATTTATTAAATCAGGATTATTGCTGTAATAACAGAATCAGACGTGGGAAAAAAATATTAGTTGCAGAGCTAACAATTTTTTTAAATGTATGACGTCATTTTATGTTATATAACTAAGTAATTAATTATTTATGTTTTTATTATAACTAATACATAGTACAATACAAATGTTTGCAATATGTTTATGTAGTAATTTGATTTCGCTGTTTCTATATTTAGTTTAAGATTATGGTATTAGTTTGTACATTGGATTAGTATGCAACTTAAAGTTTAAAGCCTGGTGTAGCACCACCAGTAAAAATGATCTAACAAAAATGAAAGAGCTAACAAATAAAAATAATATTTATGTAGTGTAGTATTATATTGATTGAGTTGGACTTAAATATGTTTTTTTACCTAATTATTAAAACTTAAGATTTCAAGTTACTTAAATTATCTTGGTTATAATTCATAAAGGCTGTAAACAAGTTCAAGAATGATACTGGCATCGCTAAGAAGCGATCAAGTGCACCCGTGTGGCCTCGACCTGCACCATCCGAAGCAGCGAAACCAAAGGTGATGCAAAAGCCAATGAAAGTGAACTACGGACCACCAAAGTCACAAAGCAATTCCGAACGCATGGTATCTGCTGGTGCATACATGGTGAAAGCGAAGACTGAACAAATTGTAAACACTGCATATAACGTGTCGAAGCGTGAAGTTGGAAGTTCATCGCCAAGTGAAGCAAACCAACCAATCCGGATAAAACTTGGTGGCGAAACAAATGCTGAATCTTCTACTTCATTCACTCCTTCTAATCAGTCGTCCGCAGTTGCCACTCCACAGAGTGAGAACTATACGTTCAACTCCACGCCTGATACAACTGAGGAAAAGTATGATGATATGATAATCTTGCTATAACATCTAGTTTCAGTAAATAAGACAAAATGTATTATATATTACATCTGCTGTAGAATTTCAAAAGCATATAAACATCCACTTGTTTTAAAACATCCTTTTGAACTTTTACACATTTGGCAATATAACTTTGCATTAAATAAAGTAGAAACTAATAGAGAGAGCCAAATGTGGCAGTCAAAATTTAAAATTCACATGTGTGAAAGTAAGCATCAAATAATAAATCTTATTTCAGGCCAGTGGTGGTCGTTGAGCCAGTTCCTCCAGGAGTCACACCTCCATCTGCCAAAGTTGTTCGTCCACTCATGGAAACGAGGTTTGTATGTTATATTAAGCCCAGAACAAGCAGTGTTTATAATATAGTTTGTTGTAGTGAAGAGAAAAAGACATCCGACGTAAGTAAACAACTTGATGGGATCCATCCACTTCCTGCTAGTGGAGAGAATGTCCAACAGGAAGCGGATCAAGAGGACAATTTAGAACCTGCCACCCAACTTGGCGTGGATACTACTGAAAAAGCAGAGGTCGCTTCAAACATTCTGCAAACGGATGAAACTTCAACTATGTCTTTACCCAAGTTAGAATCAAACACTCCCTCTTCAAAGGTTGAACAAAATGTCATCAGAAATACAACTGCAGATAGTTCTTTACCAAAAGCAGCAGAAGTGAATACAACTGCTATCCCTCTTCCAGTACTTCCACCAGTGAACATGAGCATCCCACCACCCAGTCTGCCTGGCATGCCACCTATATTGGCCCCCACATCACAAGCTGCCAGTTTTCCACAGTCCATTCTCGTGCCACCACCCAATGCCATACAAGTAAGCTATTAATTAGGAAGAAACTGGGGTACTATATTTATAAATAAAGATTTACTTCTAGTAGTGCACCTTACATGACTGGAACATTGCTGTTATCCACAGTAGAAAAACTGTAACAAAAACAGCAATGAACTGGTTAATTTGGTCATGGGCAAAGCATATATAGAATGTTACTTAATCCAAGTAAATGAAACAAAAACTCTGCAACATTGTAATTGTATGCAATAGTTTTATTAACTTTTGTTGGCAAAATTACTCATATTATTTACTAACGATAATCGCGCTACGTGACCAAGTCTACTTTTCCATGTTGAAAAGTATCCAAAATAAACATGATATGCTCTATTCTTATCCTTTTATATAGTTTTGAGTAAAAAAATTGTAAATTATCCTTCCATGTCTTTATAACTTGCTTATGGTATATCTGTAATCAAAACTGCAAATATATTAGAGGACTAATTATATGTAGTTGTTTTATTCATATCTTATATTTCCGTATAAATTGTTGCAGGCAGCATCTCAACTCTTCCAACGACCTCCTCCTCCATTCCCATTCCCCCCATTTTTTCCCCATCTTGGCAGCCTTCCGTTCAGCCAGCCTCCCCCACAATTCACCCACTCCATCCCACCACCAGGAATCAACATTCAGTCAGCTGTTAGACCACCAGCAAGTAAGCATGTGTGCTACTACAAAATCAGCACTTATAAATGACATCCTTTTATCTTAAATTTTTATTCAACTGCTTTCACATTTCCACACATGAAGAACTGTAGACTAGTCGCATAAACTATGGTTTTAATAGAAAATCAAAACATAAAGCGTAAAAGAATCAATTCATAAGGAAGCAATATTTTGTTTAGTTTACCAGTTTGGTAGTATTATACGATACAAAAATGTGTGATATTTTTTGTCTTTTTTATGCACTTACTACCCTAAAGTTATTTCCACACATTAGTAATGATATATATATTCCACCCAGGTTTACCAGCAGTGACAGGCATAATGTCAGTAGTTCCTTCCATCAGGTATGTACCTCAAGCAAGTATAGAAATAAAATTCTTTAGCAATTTGTTTTAATTAAATTAAATTCCTTCTTGTTGATGGATGTCCCCAAATGTAATCATTGAATCAAAACAATGCAGCCAAGTACCACCGAGCAGCAAGACAAGGAGCAGCCACACTAATGACCGACCCAAGAGGAGGGATGACAGGAGAAGACATCGCACTAAAGCAGATCTATTATTTGATGAATTTTCTAGAAATCGATCGAAATCAAATAGACATCGGTCCCGAAGGTGCAATTGTCTATTGCTTTCTAACTTTATTGTTTACGTGAAACTGCTTTCTATGTTTCAGTATATTTTTATATTATATCAGAGCAACATAATTAGGAAATATTAACTTTAAATTACATTTCTCCACAGAAGTTACTCCCGAAGTTCATTGAGTGATTCCGGGTCGACCAGTTCTTCATCATCATCGTACTCATCATACACTGGATCGTCGTGGTGGGTTACAGTTTGCCGTGACTCATTCCGTCTATACCATCCGACTCATCCAACCATCGTTCCAGGTCAAGTAGTTCAAGTCGGTCACCTCGTAGAAAGGAGAAACGTTCAAAGAAATCTCACCGACGAAGCAGATCTCATTCGCGGGATCAAAGCAGAGGCCGAGCTCGTGCTTCAAAACGGAAATATAAATCTCCTCCGCGAAGCAGGTTAGACTGTCCACACTTTGTATAAGCGTTATGTATCATGAATGCTTAGTATCCACTTTTTTACCGAATCCAGTTTATACGGTAGGAAACGACCTTAGATAAACACATTTGTCGTTCTAGACAACCAAATGTTCAGAAGCTTTATAGTAGACTGCTTACTTCAATTATTAACTGTAATTAATTTATTTGGTTATTACTGAAAGGTTATTCATAACTTCATAATTACAGAAATTACAGCCGGAGTATTTCACGTTCATTATCACCCCGGGATAGACGAGGTCGAGCAAGGGGGCATTCCCGTAATGATCATCGCAACACGCGTCAATTCAAACCTCGTCCATCCATTCCTGTCATTGGAACTGACCCGTCTATACCAGGTCTCCCCTCTAAAGAAGCTGCCGATTTTGAAAGAGATCAAGCTTTGTATGCTCATTACAGACAAGCATATGAGAGGGATTGGTATGAGAGAGGCATCATGCCTCCACCACCATACGACCGGTTCATCCAACCTCGTTATTCCCGATCACCGTCTCCTCCTGGTACTTCCAACCCAGTACTACCTCCGATGAGAGGGCGGTGGCGTGGTGACGCTACACATTCTTATTTAACCCAACAGGCTCCAGTGGAGCCATATAAGCCACAAGATAATAACAATGAGTTCTACTCTGCAGTTGGAAGCAGGCTACAGCCAGCGGCTATGTCTGACAGCGCTCGTTACAGACGGAAACAGGACAACGAGCAGTGGGTTAGAAACCGTGGTCGACGCGATGACAGGCGAAGGCGAGATGACAAGCAAGACAGCCAACATGTGAATCATGTCGATGATGACGGAGATGCAACTCCAGTTCGTGACGAAAGGCCGCCGCCTGATGATATAGAAGATGTTGTTGTTAAGAAAAGTGAATCTCGTCGAATCAGAGATGATAAACGTGGGAATAAAAGAGATGTTAAAAAACGGGAAACGAAGTCTCAGCCAAAAGGGTCGCGAAGACATGGATCAAGAACTCGAGATGATGAAAGACGGAACAAACAGAATAGACGTGAAACGGATCAGTCTCTGAAATCAAAGTCAAAATCTGAAAATTCGACTGTTGTAGATTCAACAAAATCAAAAGTCGATTCGACAAAATCGGCCAAGTCTGTTAAATTGATCAATGAAACGTCACAAGTGAAGCCTATATCTGCGAAGAAGAAAATATCAATTACAATAAAAAGCATGTCTACTGTGGATAACAAGCAAAGCAAAGAAGCTAATGTGAGTGAAGTGATACCAGAAAGTCATAATGCAAAATCAGACAAAAACAAAGAAAATCTACTTACTACTCCATTGGAAAAATTAACTAAGGTTGATGATATTTCCATGCCTGATAAAACGGAGATATCTGGAATACCTGATGTGGAAAAACAAAATCAAATGGAAATTATCGAAGGTGCAGTTGCCACGTTGGATAAATCACCGTCAAAAGTAATTGAAAGTAATAAACAGATAAATGATGATGTGAAAGAAGGAAAAATTAAACTAGAGTCTTCCAATAACGATGATGCAACTGAAGCAATAACATGCAACGTTCTTCAGTCTGAAACCCCTCATTTAAAGGAACACTCGGAGGATTCAGCTCTAACTGTATTGGAAAATGGAAACTCCAATAATGAAGTTTTAAAGGGTTCGGGTGATCATAAACCAACAAACAAAATTATTCCTGTTCCACAATTAAAGGAAACCAAACGTGGCCCATCTCCAATCATCTTCTCCAGCACTGCTCCCAGCAAAGAAGTGAAAACTTCGGTGGAAAATGTTCCTCCTGCAGAAACTGGAAAATCGAGACGCAAAACAAAAGAAATGTTATCAGTGGAGGCCAAACAAAGACTAAGCAATCTCATAACTCCTGCCTTTGCAGTTAAGCCGCATAAATCTAAATCTACTGCGCACGGCGTCGACAAAGGCAAGGTGACGTCACAAAGAAGGAGGAAAGATAAGAGCAATTCGGAGAAGTTGGTGGAATATGATGGAACTGCACCGCCACCTACTGGAGATGAATTAGTTAAAATTAATCTTCCAAAATCGAGGTAAATTAGATTCTAATATCTTCAATTCATTTTTTATCTACTAAAACTCCCATTTTGTAACATGCTGAACTTGCCTTTTTATAAACAAATCATTATTTCAATTTTTTAAAACTAACAATTTACTCCGAAATTTGCATTTATTTAGATGGGAAGAATCAGATGAAGATAACAAGAGAGATGATAATGCATCAGGCGATGTTGGAAACAAAACCAGAAAGATTCGGATTAAAAGGAAGCCGCATCACGATGAACAAGTGAAATCTGTGGATGAGTTCGAATCGTCGAAGTCCTCTGATGCTAGGATGGTCATCACTCTTTCAAAACAAGATGAAAATATTAAAACCCGTAAAGTGTCCATTGCTGGGAATAAAGATTCGAGTGCAGGCGGAGACGATGATCGATCACAAGATAAGTCGATGAAATCGTCCACAGTATCTTCCCGCGATGCTCAAGATTGTTATCCAGACCAAGATGCATTAGATCTTGAACCGCTATCTGGTTTTAGCAATACTGAGTCCTTGTCAGATAAAGCCGATAAGAAAAAGAAGAAAAAGAAAAAGAAGAAGCGAAAGCATAAGCACAAAAAGAAATTCGCAAACGATTCCTCAGATGATTTGGAGAATTCAAAGGGTAACTACGCAGTTCCTAATGAAAAACTACATGACGTGAACACAAAATCTTATCAATTGAAATCTGACATGAAAAATGTAGACAAACGCAAAACCGATTCAATGTCTCCTGACCAAAGAATTCGAAAGAAACGAAAGAGTGAAGTTGATTCGGAAAATGAGAGAAAACGCAGACGCCGCGGACGCAGCAGCAGCTCGGATCGTGGTGAACGGGAGCGAAAGTCTCGACATGATCGATCCAGAGATCGCCGTGATCGGAATTACCGAGATGAAGACACCCAACGAAAGCGACGCGTTTCATATGATAGCGGCTCACGTGAGCGGTCTCGTAATCACGGGAAAAAAAGGAAGAAACATCGGAAAAGAAAACATCGCCCAATAGATGACTTTCAATCAAATTCTGGCTCGGACAGCTAATGCATTATATCATAAAGTAATGTATTTCCAAAAGCAAATTATTAGGTTGTGGATTTTTTGTATTTCAGTAATATAAAAGTCACGGCAATAACTGAACTCCATTTCTGCTTATTATCTTTGAAAATTGTTTACTTTTACCAACCACACTGAGCGCTCTGCCGTTAGGCCACAGCAAAGTTAATGTTTTGTAATTAGAGTGACAACAATAAAAAAATCTTTACAAGAGTATGATTTAAAGTGAACTGATCCACTAAAAACTCCGGTCCACAGGAACAGTTATTGCTATCTACACAGTTTTGATAAGGTGACTAACTTAATATTATATATGCGCAAAAGGTAACGGAACTTTAGGAGAAATGTGGATACACATAGTCGTAAAGGACAATGATGTATATTGAACTCTTAATAGGAACTAAACGGTATGAACGGCAATTTAATTCTAAAAATGTATCTAATAAGAGAGTGTAGGTCGCCTTGACATTTCCCAGGCATCCGGTTTGTCACGAAACTGGTAGATTCAATACGCTTGTGTTGTATCAAATTTGAATCTTTGTGTTCAGTCTTGTTCATAATCTGGTGCAATAGTTACTTTTGTTAAGCAAATCCTCTGATTCAATGTTAGCTGTAGCTGTGGATGCGTTTCCATCAGCTGTTTGTCGAACACTTGATTGCTCAAAGTTCGATGTTCGTCTCCGAGAATTCATTTCTATGAAAATAAGAATTTTGAAGATTGTGGTATAATGACCAGTCGTTCAACGTTAATATGAATAATGTCCCCTGAGTCCTTAGCAACCCAATTTAAGTCCTTCTTCGTTCAAAAGTTTACTTCAAAAACAACAAGATTGAATTTATTTAAAGCAAGTGAATATTCAAAGGAATAGTGGTGTTTAAACTTGCTTTAAACTATTTTTTACAAAAATATATACCAGGTATTTTTTTCCAATTTCAGTTTTTTTCTTAAATTAAATAATTCGTGAACAAAAAGCTTTACCAGAGCTAAATGTGACAATATTACCGCGGATATAATTTAAATATAAGGAGTTTTTCACAATTTCATATATGCTCGATCCCTCTTTCAGTGCTACTATTATTCGACCAAGTAAAATTCCCTATATTCTTTGAAAGCAACGGCCTAAAATTTCTATGATACACTTTTTGAGGATCTAAGATCTAGATATCACATTGTTACATTCCAAATTTAAAAATAAAACAAAGCTTAACATGCCTGTGTCATCTTCTTTCGCGCATGGGCGAATCATCCAAGATCTCATCTGTTTCATTTTCTTTGCCATCACCACTTGAATATCGTGGTGGGCGTAATAGTAGATAACACACACGAAAAACCCCTTTGCATAAAACAATAAACATTTTTGAGTTTAGTTAGCCGTTACAAAATCATGGCACGCCGACATACAGTCAAGTTTAGTTTTTTTTTCGGAATTTATTTTACTCTTGAGCATGAATCCCGCGCAGAAAATTTTGAGCCACGTAAAATGACCCGGGTATAACTTTTTTATATGTAGGCTGTTAGTTTGATCATAGCAATTACAATACCTAGTAGTTAAATATTATTCATCGGGAGATATATAATGTAGGCTGTATATATTCTACACTAGTAATGTTAACATGGAAATCCAGCGCTTACCGCCCGGTTAATTATCTTATCCTCTTAAACAACTAATACAATAATTGAAACATAGTAAGCCTGTTTGGGTTTATAATTAGCGAAAGTCACCATGCAGGCTTACGTAATCTATAACAAGGAGGTGGACAAATTATATTTAAATTATTTACGGAGCACCTCACCTGAAACGAGTCCAAAATTGTGTTGATATATAAAAAAGCAGTTTCTCCTTTAGTTCCATACCCAGGACTGATTAGAAATAGAATGTAAGTCAAACCGAGCAACGGAAATAAGACCAATGCCGCTTTTGCAGTTTTAAAGTAATGCGTTCTTTCAACAAAGGAATCCCTAGTTCTTCGGTCCGGAGGGTTGCACAATTTGGATATCAGTATTCGAATGACATTAACCATGATTACAAAGTTAATCTGTAAAATATGTGTTTAGAAAATCCGAAACAATGCAGCAAGTTGAATAAATAAAACACACGTATTCTATATTTAATTTGAATATCAAACGTACAAGACTATTAGTTAGGTTTTAGCGGCATGCTACGTTACTGCCAATAAGGTAAGCCTTAATATAGCCACCAATCGAGATACTTGTTTTAACTTGCGGTGGATAAATCCATTACTGTACAAAGCACTTACATTATAGCCCATTTCTTTCTCATTTTGTTTATCCTAGAAATCAGTCTGTTCTATGTTTACTTTAGCCCGGGGCATGGCATTAATTTGATAACAAAAACAGGTGGAATCTCCTTAACTAACTCACTTTAAGCTGCTGTGGATGCTCGTTATCTCATGTAGCTGGCACGCAACAAGGACTATCAGATTGTGTAACTTACCAACAATGCAAGCAAGACTGGAACTTTAAAAATATAATCAGCACTGCTCGTGTTTTGACCAGGCAACCAGCATGTACCATTATCGAGAAAGGACTTTGCTCCCGCCCATGCGCATATTATCAACACAGGGACACCTGCGTATAATGTACATTGTAAAATAGACCGTGCTGCTTGCGGATAATGTTACACTTGAGCATACCCCAACCAACAGTAACGTAAAACCTCCAAGACAACTTGTCATCATTGAAAATTTGCACTGCCACATACCGGTGGAGGTATATTCCCTCCAGGAACATCCAGCAGTAGCTCGTCGTTTGTGAATAATTGAATATTGTAACAAGTCCCGGACACAACACCTGCAAACAAGTTAGATATAGCGATGCACAACATTATTTTGACTTTTTGCGTTAGAACATTCTAACCTTTTTAAATCAGATGTTAAAAATAAATGCCCGCATTGAAATAAAAATATTTTTTAGGTTTTTCTTGTTTTCGATTTAATCAACGAATATTTCGGTCCAAAAAAACTATTACAGTTACCTTTTAAACGACGCGATTGCCTCGTTTGCAAATACAGTACACATTTTCAATTAACACAGTGGGCCTATACAACAGAGGAAGTACTTTTTTAGACATAAAATTATGCGTGGCATCTTTGGATCTTTAGTTGGGAGAATTTTTTGTACGACTTTTTCCGCTGAACTTACACTTAAAAATTGCCTGTTGTTAAGTGTAAGTTCACCGGAAACCTAATAATTTTCTCATTTAAAGTAATGCATAATTTGTTCTTTAATATCTACAGCACCTATAGTTATCATTGTAAATTTTATTTCAGGTGGTCTAATTTATTTCTAAAATCGACGACTACAACGGTTAAAGAATTTAGCACAGTTTATAAGCAATTATGATCTTAAAAAATGTTCTACGTAAAATGTAGTCGTCATAACATCACAAAATTGGCATGGATCAAGTGTAAATCGTTCAGCACCCGCTCAATACGCTGCGTTGGAAACGCGAGAACATTCGAGCGCCTCTAAACCACTTAACGACATTTTGTTGGGGTTGGTTTTATGATACCAGTTCCATTTAAGCGATGGCGTTATCAAGTTCTATCTAACTAAAAATAATGGTCACGAGGTCCTGCGCCCTTTACACTACCCCGTTTACCCAGTAAAGATCAGATCAATGTATATAATCATAATTACTTTAATTGATACGAATTTTAATATTTTTACAATTTAGTTTTATTTTAGGCCTACTGCTTTTGATGCACGGATATGTGTATCCAATATAATTTGGTTATAGTTAAAACACAGAGCTTTGAAACTGTTTATCATACACTGGTTATTAAAAATTGAGGTATAAGCTGTGTGACTTTACCGTATTACGTGTGTTGTTGTCGGACCCCATGAAAACATATAAACATATCCAAAGAATGTTGCGCAACATCAAAGATATAACGAAATTCCAATGAATGATGTATAAAGATCCAGTTCTGTATATCCATTGAGATCTAAAAGTGTAAAAAGAATTAAAGATCGTGATCCATTCTAGGGAATACCACACGCAGTGAATAACCACTATAGAAAATGCGACATACTCCAGTGCATCCCCGTATGTAGAATAACAGCAGTCGTTTCAAATTACCGTGTACCCACAGTCAGGCCACCTAAGCTGTTGCAGTATGTTTATTATTGAATATAACACAAAGTTTATAATAATCCACCAAATCAAGGCAACTTTCCTTAAGTGCATTGCCCAAGGACACTACTACGTAAAAGGTGGTTATGGTGAACTTAGGGTAAAGATTGAATCAGACAACTGTCTGGCCATGACCCGAGTACATGAATTTTTAAAAGGGGATTATTTCAACTAATTGTCGCAAACAAAGTGTTGTACGAATGTTGGTATTGTACGTATCAAAGTACAACTAGTTGCCACACAAATTAATTTATAAAAATTTAGTATATAACAATGAATTTTTAGTAATTTGTTAACTGTGGTATATTTCCCACAACTCCATACAAACAATTGTGTATTTAGTCTAATAAGAAGTCACGTATGAGCGATCAGCCGGTCCAATGAAAACCAAACAACACTCATTCAACCATACCTGATCGAACAAAATACAACAAATGCAATCATCAAAGAACAAAGAGAGATCCCCCTGCCAGATAATGATATCTTAATAACATTGGAAAAGTGGACTTCACATGGTTGTTTCTGAAAGTAGTTTTTTAATTATAAGAATAAAATAATTATTTCCTTTAGTTTAGGTCGGTTAGGAGGTCAGCAGCATGCATCTATTACTAAAGTGTGCAGCTAGCTTTAACGTAACAAAATGCAGAAAGCATTTAGCTTAATGGCTAATTGTTTTATTATACTTAAACATTTTACCATAACTTCCTAACTATTAAAAGAACAATTATCACGATCTGTGACCAAATCTGACAAACAGAAAGCGGTATGGTCACCTTATTTGTCAATATAGTGTTAAAACAGATTTATGTGGAAGCGTTAAAAGTAAGTTCGTTACCTTAGAACATAAAAAATTACAACGAGCTCATACGTAGAAAATGTATCAATGTATTTTAGATTAATCATGCAGTCTTACCTCTTTTGGAGTAAAACCATAAGTTTTGACGAATTCCACAATGTCTTTACAAACAATCTGCCGAATATACATACTAACTATTTAACAAATGCCCATATCAAACTATTACATTCGTATGCACATTCGCATCATGCAAACTATAAAACTTAGCCAAAACAATGGATACCTCGTCAAGAATGGCCCGACAACTGTACTGCGATCGATTTTCCCATCTGCCGCCTTCTAAACATTTTCTCGTCACTGTATCTAAAATAGTGTGTATCACATTTCAAATAAAATTAACTATACCAACGTCCACTTTTTAATGTTATGACACAAAATTTTAGTAAACTCAGATTTGAATTACTATTTGTCCTTCGCAATAAAAGCGTCCCTGATGTCGTTCGAAAGTTGGCCAGATGAAAAAAGTCACAATATGAACTCGTGTGCCCAAATGACTAGCTCGACCGATTTCTATTTAAAATGCGGACATAGTGACTAGCTTATCACGGTTCGAAACTTGGCTCGGTCATCTAAGGCCCAAATATGTAAAAAATACATATACGTAACTTAGCTCAGTCATCATATCAAGGGCCAAATATGTAAAAAATACAAATATGCATAGCACTGACGGAGTATGATCCACACTATCTTTGCACGACAAATCAAAATAACAAGAAGCTAATAATGCGCCGCCGTTACCAGATGTGTTGTATTGAACCCCATTCAATTCAGCAAGGCAAGCGACCGAAACCTTTTCCCCGCTTGCAGATTGAGGAAAGCAAGTTCCAAGTGCGTCTATGATACTTGGACAAAACCTCATCTGTGTGTAGACAATAATTAAAACAGTAGTACTTATGTATTTTGGACGTTGGTATTACTTTAAAATTTGATTTTATCACTCGGCTTGTAATTTGCATTTAAAAACTCGTTCTAGATTATTTTTTATGTAACCACCCTATATTTGCTACACATTCTAACATAACTAACTTATTTCAGACGAAAAAATATTTATTATTAAACATCTACTTTGTCGAATTAATTTCGCTTTTGATGTATACAATTCGGTCACATCTTGGATCCTTTAGGACAAGGCCAATTAATTGTTACTTCCATTTGATTCAATACATGCAGTGTGTTTACTACGAAAAATGTTTATCGTTTTTTTTAATTCAAACCTTTGGCGTCGCGATGACTCACCAATCTTAGTTTCGAGTTGGCAGAAATACACCACTTGGCACGCTTCTTGTGACGTCATAATTCTCTCGAATGCAAGGCGCTTATTCGTGTGATTCGCCGCGTATAATCTAAAGTTCAATCTTTGTCATATTAAATAGCTGTGATGTAATTTGAGAAGCTTACCTGTACGCGATGCATCCTTTCTCAAAATTATTCGGACTTGCAGGTGTCTCTGAGGATAAATGTGCTTGGAAATATTTTGTTATGGAATGTTTAATTTCAGATAAGTTTAATATATACCACAGTGTACTTATAGCACTTATTTTACATATATGGTATCGGGATGTAATTAGTTAGAGATAAACATATTTAACAAACACTCACTCGACAGGTGTATTTATGTACACGAATTTCTGAGCGAAAAGTTAAACATTTCACGTAAACTACAATGTCCGAATGTTTTATGCCTTTACCTGCTGTCACATTATCTGTCACGTTTGTCGTCGCGGGATGTGTATTTTCTTGACTTGTAAGACCAGAAGATAACATCTGCAAATGCATAAAAATGAGCTAATAGTAACTTGTCAGTAGAAACCCCAAATTGCGCTTCATTTCCAGTAAATTGAGATTCTCGATATGAGACATTTTCACGCTCCGCTTGAATTGTGGCCTACAGCAATTACCGTCGACTTTGTCGGCTGCAATGGTCTTTATAGCACGTAAGTGTTACATTTCATATACACGCACTCTGGGCTCACATAAATATTGAGAAAAAATAGTCTGATTGGTAATATGACAAAAACAATTATGCATGCATTTATAAACGGCAAAAATAATGTTGCCATAATACCTGTAAGATGATTAGATTGGTAAATCGCAACATTTTATCTTTCATCACTTCAGTTCAACAAGTTAAACTTGGCTATACGATGCTGCTGTATCGCTGCATGTTAACAAGAGAGCTTGTAATCGTATTAGTCATGTCGGGTTAATAGCGCTGTGGTTTCACTCATACGTACAACTTAACACTTCTCTATTTGATGAACGTAAGGTTTATTTTTACTCTACTTCCCTGGCTTCTGTGGTTTGAGATGTAACGGGCTATCAAGATCTGTATACGATGTTGTTTACTTCGATGCAAATCTACTTTGCACACGTCGATACGATTGAAAAATGGTCATGCCTTATTACCAAAACAAGCACCTATCGAAACAATTACGTAGACGAAGTAAAACTATTTGCTAAATTCACAATGTTTATTTTAGACATTTTCTCCCTGCGTACAGCCCGTACTCACATATGAAATTAGACGTCAAATTTCAAAGAACAGGAAAATATGAACAAAATATACTTTTCTATGTGGTAAAAACTGTACTTCGCTTATTCTCCGACTGATTGTATGTAAGAAGGCTAATACCAAATCGCATGCCTGTAGCTATAAGCCAGAGCGATCGACTACAGGATAATAATTAATGAAAAAAATAGCGTCTGGTGAGTCTAATATTGGTCATGAAATAATCTTTCTTTTCAGGCAGACAAAAAAAGACCAAATCATTCCAAGCAGACAACTGCTGAGCATAGCAGTCAAATCCGGAAAAACAACCATCTACCTCGTCTATGATATAGCATATGCGTAGGGTCAACCGTGTTAGGAATTTTTAACAAGATACCTCGGTCTTTTGTAACATTGCAGCCATCAGCGACCCGGAACTACGAACAAGCATGTTAATGAACACATGAGATGAACAGAAAATGTTTTAAACATCTTTGAATCTATAGCTCACCAATTATTTTAAATAATTTTATTGCTTTAAATAAAATCCTCTAAATTGAACTTTTAAATGCCTAAAAATGCCGATAAGGCCATAATAAACGTCCTAGAAATGCAACATTTTCCCATATACTTTCTCATCAAGCGTCTTGTTTTGGAAATGAACAAAACGAGCAATTAAACCGATCATGGTATGTCTCGAACAATCTTTTAAAATAAATATGTGTGCCCTCGACAAACTACAGATTTAAGTGTAATATCGGAAACAGTTGCTTAATTACAAGTTAACTTTAAAAGTTACTTTTTTAAGATCCCTTTGAAAATATCTTTATCTGTAAAACTTGTATTATTCGTTTCAAAAACACGTTTACCGTGCCTTTAAATATTCTATCAAAAATAAATTGTAATGGAATTAAATATTTGGAAAACAATGTGATCCTTCTTATAACCGATTGATCGCAATTATATCGATCGATCGCAGTTGCAGATTAAATGTCGAAAGAAACCTGATTAAAATTCCTTTCAACACAATGCCAAATTTCCATAGCATGCTATCGTCGGCTGTGGTTTTGTTTAATACTAAAACGTGAAGACCTGACCGCTAATAATATTTTCGCGACATATGGTGAGTGATTTTTTATAGGAATTTTTATTACTTTTAATGCATGGCCATTTTCAGCGACAAAAATAGATTCTGCATGGTTCAGTCGGTGACTTTTTAATCATTTTTTTCGAGCTTAGTTGATAATCCATACTCCAGAACTGCAAACAACTGAATATGTCGTTAAAATGCTGTTAAGCTCAGTAAAGAAATCTTTTACTCATATTGAATTATATAAAATTTACTATCCATATAAATCGCTTAGGGTGCTGGCCTCAAAGACCACTAAACTAATAAATGCCTGTCCCGCTCGCAGCAACATTTCTTGCAGTATCGTACTGAAATATTCCTTTTAGTTAAAATCCTACTTGTATAAGAGCCACAATGAACTATATACTTAATTTTTGTTCATTTGTTAAAAAATCGTTATTTATCATTTTCTTGAAATGGCAGATGTCTTTATATGTAATATACTTAAACACCTAAAAAAGGTCATGTTTGCACATCCACAGCCAATAATTACACTGTTTTTTAATAGGATATTCTTGTTTATCCCCGTGAATGCGGGAAAACTAATGGGGTTAACACACGGGCAATCATCAGATTACCTCGCGCCGACCGTCGGGTTACCGGAGATATTGGTATATGTTTCACACGTTTCTTTAATTTGGCAAAACCCATTTATTTGCTGGGTTCAGGCAATGTCCGTTAAGTGCATTGTCCAAGGAGACAGCCGACTAGCTAGCAACCAGTTTCCAACCTTTTTGAAAGGTGTCGCACTAAACCACCAGACTAACCAGTTGGACTAATGTAGTCATAATGTTATTGGTATATTGGTCGTTACTTCTACTACATTATCGTTGATCTCTACAAATGCCATAGACCTTACTATCTTACTCTATTGAATCATTACCTCGTTTAGCTACAACTTGACGTAATCTTAGAAATTTGTCTCTCTGTCATAATGCTACATGGTTACCTCGAGCGCGCAATATCTACCTCGTGTAATATTTAAGTTTTTAAAGTAAAGTTAGTGTACTTTGTTGCTCCTTCATTACATTAAGAAGAATAGCACAGATATTAAAAATGAAGGCAGGAAAACGGCTAAAATACAGTGACTGGTTTTAAGATTTGGCAGGATTTTTGGCTTGTATCATATGTTTTTATGTTACTTTTTTATATTGTGTAGAAGGAAAATTAACATGTTACAATAGCGTGCTGTGTAAAATATTTTGAATACCGCTTATTTTGGGTAAAATTGTAACGTTTTTTTCTAACTTGAAGTTAGGTTGTAGTATGATATATCACAAAGTTTTTTAAATACTTCATTTAGACTTTACAGTCTCCTCTACACTATACGTTTCCGCATGCAGAAACAATTAAGTACCCTATTTACAAACGCAGTAAGTATATATTGTACAAAAGGTGCATCCTGTACAATAACTTTGTTCCCGGGTTATCAATCCAAGCATAAAGAAAACAACAATCAAATGAAAAAACAGGTAAAATCTCGAATATTTTTCAAATTGTCTGAAACAATGGTTTGTTTTCACATTGGGCCTAAGCAATTGGGATGTAGATTTTTATTGGGCTATAAAAGTTCGACCTCGATTGGTCCTTCCTATGAATATGGGGTTTTCAAAGGCTTGCGTGTGGTTAAGTTTATAAAGATTTCCGGGAAAACAGTAGAAGATGAATATGCTTGCATTTTTCCGCTAGTATTGAAATTATCTATTGATTTATGTCGGCTTGTGACCAGCTGCTGCATTCAAGCGGTAGTGTAATATAATTGATTCTTTTTTATATTATGAGAAATAAAATATTTAATTTTGAGTGTATTCTTTTTACATATTCTTTAAAAGTTTAGGTAAATTGTGCTTTTCATTTCCACAAACGATATAGGAAAACAATACGATCGGGGCCGAAATTCCCAAAAATTTTGGAGAAAACCTTCGACCGCCGATCGTGCTCATTCTCAGATCTGTCGGAAATTCTTCGGTCGTGATTTGCCCTAAATTTACGAATGCATGTCCAATACACATTAGCTAACACCACTAAAAATCACAATTGATCATTTTCTTTCTGTTGTCATGAGACGTTAAAGTTGACTAATAACTGATTTCAGTGTGGTTAAGTTTTACTGGATGTTTCGATAAATACTCGAGGTGGGTATAGGGCCATGCCACGCATATCTTTTGTGGTGCGGATTACATTTTTTATTTATTTTTATAGATTTTAAGAGTTAATATTTTTATATAAGTGGTAAAAATAATTTATGAAAGCCTATATGTGATGCATATTTTGGGAGATTTCGCGATTTTCGGGGGCGTTTAACCAATTATTCTCCCTATCTCTCTAATGTAAACTGACGTCACAAAAAGGACTTTAACTCATAATCCTGACACACAACAGTCTTAGATTTTTTCACAATTTAAAAGTGAACTCGGTTTTGCAACCTTAATTTAAAACCATCTAAATTTTATTTAAAAGTTTTGAGCTGATTGCCCTCCGTACATTGGCAACTTTTAACAACAAAACAGCTAGAAGATGCACAATCAACACCTTTATTTCACAAAGCACTGATCCAATGATATAAAACTTTACAACTAAACGAAAACACCGGCGCGCAGCCTAGCACACGCTGCTTCCAAACAAACAAAAATTGGGGAATCAATACCACTGTTACTCAGCAAAACACTCATTTAAATTCCATGACTAGGAGAGGGTACCACATGTCATTTTGCCCTCGAATATATAGGTCCAGTAATTGGATAATATATGGTTATTTTTAGTCTATTTAAAATCGAATTGACATAACACATAATACACAAAATGTTGCTGTACTTACACCATTCACAACGACGAGTTAATCTTAAAATCTGTACAAAATATCAAAAATTACATGTACAGACTAACAGATATGTTAAAGCAACGCATTATCGTGCCTTGCCAGCTGGCGAAAAGTGTGCCGTAATTGTGGAACAACTGGACAGGGTCGTTAAAGAAGAAATAAGCACAGGAGTTTCAGATTGGCTTGAGCAAGTCGAAAAATAAAAAAATAAAAAAACACAGTCAACATAATTATACTTTAGTTATTTTTTTACCGAAGAGCCATCGCAGTTATGGATATTTGTGTAATAATTTTAATACAAACATTTATTTTTTCGAGTTTTTTATCTATTTTTTTTAGTTTGGCGGCCTCGTCTAAATATACCTAAAGTAAATAATTAATTGGATTTTGGACGCACTGTCGTTTCCGTTTTTCATATTTATCAAAGGACCCGTTTCGTGTTGTCATCAAAGGACCCGTTTCGTGTTTTCATCGTGGAAATCTAAACCAAACTAAAAATTTTAGTTTTGATGCTAATATAAAAAAAAGTAGACGTCAAATGATCATATAAAGTGGAAAGTAAACTGTGGTTATTAATTACTGTGTCATTTTGCAACAGAAAAAATTATGTCGTACTGTCCTCAGTAGAATAAATATTGTATATATGTGATTTGTCGATTGCGGATTGTTAGAGCGCTCGAATCAAAATTACGTTACGACCCACAGAACCATGGTGATGTATCATAATCATTATTTTAATTCTCATTTCTATTTCTATATTAATTTTCACTTTCATTTCTAATTCGTGTTTCATTTCCGTTTTAATTTCATTTCATATTATTTTTGTTTAAATATTAAGAACGAACGTGTTCAGGTCAAACAGGTTCAAACCTATAGATATGGTATTTTGCTGTGTTGATTTATTAACTTGGTTCCCGGTTCGGTTCTGAAAGTAAAACTTTCTTTATACCACTGTCCATTTCGTAAAAATTATACATATTGTTTTGTCCGTTTTACTTAAGGTGTTTTGTCTGTCCAAGATCATTGTTGTCTAATGAAACTTCATTGTTGTCAAATGAAAAAAACGGACTAAAACTTTTTGTTTTCGTTGGTAATTTTGTCCCTCTGTTTTCATTAAGGGTTAAAATACTACCAATTACTTATATTTTGTTTCACTTGCTTGTCATGTACTTACCGAAGGACTTGTTTCCTTCGTCTTTGCGGTGCAAGAAATAAGACGGGTAATCCGGTGAAAATGTTAATTAGGCCTACCACGCAAAATATAAAAAATTGTGCAAAGAATACATACCGCAAATAAATTTGCTAATACTACATTTTGGGGGACCCGCGCTATGCTACAACCAAAGCCATAGAGGTATTATTCCATTGGATGGCGACTTCCAAAGAACTTAAACTACGACTGTCACCTGACATTACGGGCTAAAAATAAGTCACTTAGCACAATTTCAATCCAAATTTCCACAATAACTTACGACCTGCCACTTTTTTAATCTCATGGGCGAAATTTCAATTGTTTTTGCTATATATTTCAAATTAAGGACAACGCAAATGATTGATGTGCTGTTCTTTTAAGTTTAAATATTTACCCAACTGCGTAACAATGTTTTCTTGTAACGTTCCTAGATGTTTTACCTAGACAGGTTTTGAATTAATGATGTTCTCGTAAGTATAGGACTGTTTTTTATATATATATATGTATCGGTTGTGTTAACCATTCGGCCACACGGCCGACGTCTCAAGATGAAAGTGTTTTACTGATCAGCATGGTTGCTTGGAGTTGCAAGCTTCAAATGGATTTTTCGAATTTAAGGTGACATTTGATAAAAACGGTAAATTAGACAGTGAATGGTGCTGTGATGACTGTATGCCTTGTACCACCGAAAGGAATAAATATACTTATTGCGCCGCCTTCGACGGGCCTGACTGGTTGCCCGGAGTGTATCAACAGGGGCTTATGAAAATCAATTTTGTCCCTTGAGCAACGCGCTTGCTTCACACCAAGATTGTCACGTATCTTTATTTAGGTGGTTTAAAAGGTCGATGTGATGTAGCGTAGCGGTTGCTATAAACACATACTTTTGTCAATAAACACATTAGCCAGTACAAAAAAAACACAGTGCTTACCAACTATGTTGGACCCAGTCAGATATAGCTACTGATTTGGAAGTTCTTATGCCGTACCAACATAGCAACATTAAGCATTCTTAGACTAAAAATAAGTATTTTTCTACACGTGACGATAATTCCTTAAAAAACATAGAAATATTAAATGAAATTTCGACAGGGGACAATTTTACAACACTATGCTACAACCCAAAATAAATAATGAAAACAACATGTAGTGAAGATACAATACTCTTACTTCCAGGTATCTTAATTGACACATAAAAAACTGACAATGTGTGATTGCCCGTTTGGATAATATATTTCATGAAATTAAATTTAAACGATTTAATTTTTTGTTTAAATTAGTTTAAGTTGGTCAGGAGGCTGTTAACGCCATAGAGATACTAATATACATATTAGTATCTCTATGGTATATGGAATATACATATTAGTATCTATGTGTATATTAGTATCTCTATGGTTAACGCGGTGGTAATTCATTGTAATTATTGTAACTTGTGCTGCGCAATGGAGGGCGATTGTGACGTTTGGGACCAATCGTTCGCATAACTTACACCATGCGTAGTTTGGTTAAAATGGGTAGCAGCAAATGAGATTTAAATGTTGCATGCGCCATGCGTGACCCGCAATAAACGTAATATTGAGTAAAACAGAAAGAGTTAAAATACAATATTTGTTTGATAGTTAAGAGCGGGTGTTTACAATACAAAAATATGGCATGGTCAGTTTGTTTGATGTGAAATACCATGCCTCGCTATTTGTTGCGTGTACGTTGTAAACGTTTTGTTAATGTGATTGTCCATTGTTCCATACAGTTCAGTTGTGCAATATTGTATGTAATTACCTGTTTATGTGGAGTGCTGAGTGGTGATAAGATAGGCATTTGTGAAAAATAATTCTAAGCAATTTTCTCAGCACAACGTGGTGTTTATTTAGATCAAAGTGTTTAGGATTCAAGAAGAAATGGTTGTTTGGATGAGTTATTATTATCATGTCTGGTGGAATATGCACAAACCAATATTTCTACACATTTCCCATCAGATAACTTACAAGCGTCATCAAATCGTTAGATAACCACCAACATTTCACTGCTAAAGCTATTGTAGTGTTTTGTAATGATTATATTGATTTATTTTTTGGCACTTGAGTCATATTTTTATTCAACCCACCAGAAAGTCTACTATGTTAAAGCAAAGTCTTCCGAACCAAAGATGCATTAAACTATCAATACGTAATTAAACTAACAATTATCAATTTCTCAGAAACATTAGGCATAATCATTATATGTTTTTGTACTGATAAGAAGGTACAGTACTAAACATGTTTTACCACATTTCACTGGAGCATGAAATTCTGTTGCATCCAAGATACTTTGGCCCCAACTTGCTTAAAACAGTCAAACAAAAGCTTTTCACTGAAGTTGAAGGAACTTGCACAGGAAAACACGGTTTTGTGATTGCAGTGACGACTATTGATAACATTGGAGATGGATTGATACAACCTGGACGAGGATTTGTTTTGTATCCAATCAACTACAAGGCAATTGTATACCGCCCGTTTAAAGGGGAAGTAGTAGATGGGGTTGTGACACAATTAAATAAAGTTGGAATTTTCACTGAAATTGGTCCGATGTCTTGTTTTATTTCCCGCCATTCAATACCAGCAGACATGAAATTTGACCCAGAATCTCACCCACCTTGTTATAAAACTGATGATGAAGATATAGTAATTCAACAGGATGATGAAATTCGTGTGAAAATAGTAGGAACGCGGGTAGATGCAAATGACATTTTTGCAATTGGTTCATTAATGGACGATTATTTGGGACCAATAAGTTGATTTTCAAAACCACTTTAAATACACCGATGTGTTTTTCATTACCAAACAACTTTTTTATTAAATATCATTTATTTACAAATGCCAGGTTTGCAATTGGTTCAATAATGGACGATTATTTTGGACCAATAAGTTGATTTTCGAAACCACTTCAAATACGCCGATTTTTTATTAAATGTCATTTATTTACAATCTCCGACAAAAGTTTTGTAATCGCTACACTTCAGAGGCAAATATAACAACAAATAAAACTTTTTATCCCAGAATTTTGTCCAATTGTTGGTAAAAGCAGTGAAAAGGGTGGAGTAAGTCACTGCATGTACATAATGAGGAGTGTACCACGTGAATGGTAAAATATAATTTCCACTTATGATCTGCTTCTGCTGCGACTTTCACGGCCATTTCGATATGGACTTGGGCTTCTGCTTAATGATCGTCGCCCCACTGGTGATGCAGATCTGTACAAAATGTTTTAGAACTCTCTGCTGAATGCTTTTGCAAATGATTTGTATCACATACACTAATAGTTTTACACCTAGTGCTCCAAGAGTAACAATAGCTTACCTTCTTGGGCTTACTGAACACCGATCTTTTGAAACTGGGGATCTGCTGTAACTACTTCTGTATAAATAAAAAAGAGGTCAATACCAAAAATCGCACAAACCAATCAAAATTTTCATATAGTAGAAACTAAAACCGCGTAGATATCATGAACATTTATTTTCTGCCGTGACGTGTGTATGCTAAATGATAGTAATTTCAATGCACAGGGATTCGCAACAGCTGCAAATGATTTAAAATAAAAATTAAACAAACTAGGTTTGTTACTTACTCCTATAGTGATGTTATTAAATCGGTTCTTATTACCTGCGTCTGTCACGCCGAGGACTGCGGCTTCGACTTCGGGAATGACGACGTGGACTTCTTGAACGAGATCTAATATTGTTTGAAGTTAGTTAACAACAACTATTACTAAATTAACTAACTACTATCTTTAGGATTTAATATCAAGATACAATACAACTTTAAATCAAGTATTACCAAAATATTAAAATTACACACAACTAAATTTTCACTGAGCATGGAGGGTGTGGTCGTTGATCTTTGCATGAAGAAAATAAGATTTATAGGGGTAAGATGCACTTCCAGGGGAAATTCACTCCGCTGATTTATTTAACCGAGTAGATTTGGCGAATCGCGATGAGAAGCTGAATTTAGTTGGTTGAAGGCTAGTTATAGCTGATGCGTTGTAGTGGAGAAGTACAAAGTAGATGAGCTTTAAAAAACGATTACAAGCGAATGTTGTTGTTGGTAGTGGGTTGTGTTGAGCCTGAAGAAACGTTTGCAAACTGATTTAAAATTATACAGATAGAGTGCTTCACTCCAAAATTAAGCGTTTATCTATTAAATTTAACAGTAAAAAATCACTTATATTTAAAATTATTATCACCAAACTACAACTTAAAACCAACATTCATTATCGAGTCAAAAACTTTTTTTAAAAGCCAATAGGATTAGAGACAAAAATGTTAATAACTGTCTTTAAGTAAAATATTTGTACCTGTCATACCGACTACGACGATTTCTATCAGAATAATGATCATCACGGCGACCTCTGGGACCACGATCCCTCTCATTACCACGTCTTGATTGTCCAGATGACATTTCTACACGTGCACGAACACCACAAACGGTTCTAGTAAAACAAATTGTAGGACTTTAGTAAAATAAATTGTATGGACATTTATACATACACCCTGTAGCATGTATATCATGCTATTAATCATTTATACTAAAAACACCTTTTACAATTAACATAGTATTTTGTGTTAAGAGTAGGGATGCACAAACTAGAATATCTTGGTATTCTAGAATAGTTATTTCGAATCCAGAATATCGAATCCTATTCTATATTAAAAAGCAAACTAGAGTTAAAGTGGCAAGATCGTCAAAAATTCCTGCTTCCGCTGACTACCTCTATGGCCAGTGTGATTACATACTTATAATCATAGGCGGCGACTTCAGTAAAATGTTACCGTTGCGCGAAATTTTATGACGTCACAATCGGCCCTATGCCTCGAACTAACTGGGATAGAACTATGATACTAACGATTTACAGCTAAAAGATTAAGCCAGGAGTTTAAGTGTTTAATCTAACCACTTACCCCGCTGAAATATTGCATGGTCGTTAATACGATGCTCAGCGTCAACAATACGGAAAGAATATACCAAATATTTATGTGTCTGCGAGGGCTGTGCAAGAACCCAGATTCTTATAACGGTTAACTGATCAAAGAAAAAAACCGTTAACCGATGTTAGCCTACTGTTCTCTCTCGCTAGTACTTAGTAATGGGAAGAACATGGGGAAAAACGGGAGTGCGTCAGTGGTCCTGTATTGAATCTAGGTCAACGTAACCCTAGGTCAAACCGCCGATCAAAGCAATAAACATCGCTGGAAAAGCGGCGCTGCGGTTAAACGATTTAATGTGATAATTATTTAAATGTGCAGGGAATTTTTTGCGTAATTATAAAACAGACATTGCGGCGCAACGGCGGAAGTCGGCGCGCTTATAATATCCATTGTAATCAACGCTGCTGCAATATGTACAATGGAAATAAAAAGGAACTCCATGCAATTATAGTTTCTTAATGTGCAATGTATATTATTTCGAATCCAAATATTCGAAATAAACGTAATATTTGGATTCGAATCCCGTAGGATTCGAATCCGGAAGATTCGATATTCTAGTTTGTGCATCCCTAGTTAAGAGATAGATCAACATTCACTAAAACTTTAACCCATTTGGATAACTCATTACTGTTAAAAAACATGTATCGAATAGTGACCCCATTATTACCAATATAATTTAAATATATTCAATATAAATGGTTATACGATAAGTTAAAAAAACATGAAACCAGAATAATAAATTTTACCTTCATATGATGTTTCGGAAAGTTATTATATAACAGTTAGTGCTGTGCCGATCAGGTTTTTTCGCGATCGCGATCCGATCGCGATCATTAAAATCCTTGCCGATCCGATCGCGATCTGGATCGCGTCCAAAAAATGCTTATTTTATGACGCGAAAATGCAAACTATAAGAGAAATATACTTCAACTTTACAGCAATCAAGCGATTTAACAGTTATGTACACTACTTAACTGTACAGATCAAGCTTAACCTAAAGTTTAACTTAAACATACACAATTTTGAATATTAATACGGTTTGTGGTAAAACGTAAATATATATATATATATATATATATATATATATATATATATATATTATTATATTCGATATATAGCGTATTGCGTATATATTTGGTCGCAGCTTTGCTGTGATTATACAGGGGCGATTGCGTTTTAATATCAAATGCTCTAATGAAACGACAAATTAGGAAACAACCAGACGCTTCAGGTAGTTAAAGCTATATTCCAAGTAAAAGTTTTATATTCGGTAGCGAGTGTTTTAATGACAAATTAAAAAGCTAATCCGTTACTTTAAAAGTAGTTTAAAAATCAATTTAGTTAGGGCGGGAATAGATTCAACAAGGCATTACCGTAGCGGTGATCTAATTAGTCATTCTTTAAAACTAAATCATGCAAACAACAATAAATTGTTACATTTCTCGGGTCGATTAAATTATTTTATAACTCGGTCCTTTGGCTGCAAACCAGACGGTTATAACGTAACCGAAAGCCAAAGGCTTTTTGTAGTATTGGGTGGGCTATATTCATATACACAAGCTTAGTATAGAGGCGTACAACAATCACTGGCGGCTATATTATCTTATTTTGAAATAGGGCTTTAAAAGTAACTCTATAACACTAGTGCATGTAATACGCGTAGTGCGTTTCTCCTTTCCGAAAGCGCATCTATCGTGCGAAGACGTCCGAACATTTTTTAAAGCGAGAGCTCAAAAAACAACTTGCATCATCGCATCGCTGTTTGTGCCAATAGAAGATACAATACCATAAATGTCAATTGTAGTCTAAAGTCAACACGAGAAGTTTATACAATTTATTCACTATTTTTTTTTTGGTTGGTGTTTTACTGGGTTTGCACGCATTTAACGTTCGCGATTTTTACCGCCATGATCGCGATCGCTTTTTTCTTCAAGATAACCAAAATATCGCGATCGCTTCGCGATCATGATCGCGATCGGCACAGCACTAATAACAGTGGCCACTTAGCGCAACTTTCATAAAAAAGAATAAGAACTTTCCAATACCTTTTAAGATGAAACTTATTATTCTGGCATTATGTTTTTTGCTCAGACTCTTATACAAATCTATGTTTAATGCTCCAAATTATACAAAAACGATATTACCAAATATTGTGATTATTCTACCTGCCATCCAAAGCTCTCACTGCATCTTCTGCATCTCTGGTATCTACAAATTCAACAAACGCAAAGCCAGGAGGATTTCTTGCTACCCACACATTTTTGAGTGTGCCATAATACCCGAAAACACGCTCCAACTCATTTTTAGATCCTTGATTTCCGAGGTTTCCAACATATACTTTACATTCGAGAGGTCCAGAGCTTCGAAAAGACATGGTACAGTATTTCAATTCGTTACTTAAATAGCTTTCTATGCAGCACAATAAAATCTGAAAAAAACACCATTTTACTAACTTACGAAATATAAAATTGATGTCATCGTATTTTCACAGAATGTGAGTTTAAAAAAGAGTCTGCTTTATATCACTACTACCAGTGGTATATCTGAGCAATCAAAATTATTAAATTAACTGTGTTATTTACAATAGCTTTTCATAAACCTAGTTAATGGCATATTGATATAGTTAGTATACGTAATGCCGGTACCTTTAATTACTACAGGATTGCTAGAAGCACTATTGGATCGCTTGGAGGGTGAGAATTCCAGGCACAAGCGATTTTGTAGTTATGCAACTTTTGTACCTATGAAGCTAATTATGTGAAAGCACCCAAACATCGCTTTACATTTACTTAATAATCTCGTCGACTAAAAGCCTAAAACAAAGCCACAATCCCATTTACCTGTTGTGGTTGATTTGTAAGCACTTTAACCCGTAAAGCAGATGTAAAGTTTAAAAAACTATCAACGGCACACACTTTATTTTATTATTCTTTTTTTAAATCTACATATTTTATTTAACTTAGTTTTAACTCTAACACTAAATATAACAAAAATTTACTCAAACTGTAAGAGTTCTGCCTTACGAAATGCATTTTAAAAGCTACCTTCACGACCCAGGTTAATGTGTTTAGTGCGCATGCGCTGGTTAATATATTCATCCGCACCAAATATAACTTTATAAAGTGTAAACCGTTGTTATTCAGAATATGTTTTTGTTACACTGCTATATTGAAATGAAACACCTAGTTATGGAAACAGACTTGGAAACACAACATACAAGTCCAGTGGCTAGTTTCAACACAACATCTTTTCTATCTAAATCTGTCGCATCACAGACTCTTTATAAATATAGAGTGTCTATGGTCGCACCTTTGCGCAATGAAGCATTTGATAACACCATTGGCCAGATAAAAAGACCCCCTTTTTAAGAATTTAGCTTCTTTTGTGTATAGCGCTTGACAAGCGCTTGCTTTTTTTAATGATGTGTTTTAACGACTGTTCGTTTTTCCGTCTTTCTCTGTTCCTGTGTCGTGTTTTTTATTCCTTTGCCATTTTTAAATACTGGGACAAAAATGAATAAACTGAACTAAACTAAACAGCTGCTCCAATTTAGATTTGATTGTGTGGACTGTTAGTCCGTTAATCAATGAGCTTTAAAAAACAAAAAGTAAGAAAATTTGCATGCCACGTATACCCAAAAAATGTCACACTCGTCACACTATGAAGTATAATGCTACTCAGTGGCGCGGACGGCGCCTACTTTATTTTAACCATGCCGTCCGTACGATGGCTGATTTGTCACCGATGCTCAACGGGGTGGAAGAGGAGGCTGTGTACGGTGGGTGGGGCATACGAGGACTTTTTTAAAAGGTGATTAGCGTTTAAAGAATAATACAATGAATTGGTGAAAAGATGATGCAAGGCAACTTCAGCGCACCTCCGCTACTTAATTCGATTGTTATAATATAATTGTGGATGTCTAAACCGACCGGGAAAGGCAAAAAAGTTGGCGACCGGCGGGAACAAAATTATGTATAAAAACATATATATAAAGACAGTTATATAATTTGTGTACAAGGTGATATAAAATATTTATAGAATTTGTAATTTACATGCTTATAAATTATAGACGTATGTACAATTAAACAGTGTTTTTTAATTAAAAGCCAGGCGCATAAAACGATCATGCTTTGGGAGGGTGTGGTCGTGGGTGATTCTTAGTTGCATGGAAAAGTGCGAGCAGTGTATCGTGTTTTCGCGCGTTCGCTTTAGTCGCGTTTGATTCATTGTTTGGGTGGGGACTCGTGCTTTTAAAACATTCGTAGCACTAAAAACCCACTCTGCTGTGATCGTTAGTGGGGGCTGTGATCTTGTTGCGTTGCATAATATTATATTCGTCCCCGCCCATGTCGTGCATAAGTGCTGTTCATTTGATGTGCTCGTCATCTACCCTCCCAAAATTATCTCGAACGTTTTTGCCCCCCGGCTTTGGAGGAACGATGAGGAAGAAAGAGAGCCAATGGGACCCTAAAAACCGCACCACTAGAGATACGTATACCAAGGGAAATTTAAGGTTAACATTTGAAATTCATAACTTGAATACTTTATTTAGAAAACATGGATATTAAGTTTGGATTGGTAAATCGGGTACCCATTAGTTTCTTCTTTCTGCTTGCAGAAACAAATGTTATACGCTTTGTATAAGATATACCAAGAGTGACGAGGTAGCCAAGGAACCAATCGTTTATGCTTACAGAAAAATATAGCGTACCTACACTTATGGGCTCGCGCTTGCTTTGGGTAGATTAACTGACCGAGGCGTTAGCTGAGCTTGTTTAGGCTGCGGCTGCCTAACGGTCTCTCGCGAGCTGCGCAGCGGAAAGTCTTTTCTCCACAGAACGCACACTAATAATTATAGTGACCAATATTTCTTCGTTGCTTAATCTCTTCTCAATTCCAAAATCTGATTCCTTGTTCAGTATAATTGTATTTTACGTCTTTATTCTAAATGCGAATTATATAGTCTGGCGCAAGTTACTTAGGTTGAGGTAGGTTATATTATACTATTCAAATTTCCAGATTATATAGGGAGTTTAAAAGGTGCGATAAGTTTACGTGCGAGACGTTTCACATCTGCACGTTTGACTAACTGTGGGGAATTAGGTGGGGAAACTATGTTAATGATTTAAACCAGATAAAGTACAAAGGGTCATACAAGGTGATAATTACGTAAAAAAATAATAAAACACGTGAGAAAAACATCAAACACAAAAAGCGACGTTTAAAACATAAAAATATTTTCAACATGGAATAATATAATCTAATATTTGTATACGATATGCTACAACATCTCATTTTTTCCACATTTTGTTAAATTTAATCGTATAAAATTAATATCTCGTTGAGCATATCGGACGTTCATTTAACACTTTGGTGACATAATTCCAGACACGTGATGGTAGATCGAACCTGCAAAACTAAAACAGAAAATTTGGGCGGCAAAAAAAAAAAACAATCAAACAGCATAATCGAACATCATTCTGTCTGTGGGTGCGTGTCGGCGTGAGTGTGTATATGTGTTAGTCGTGAGTGAGTTGGCCGTGACCTCTTAACGTCAGTGATGTGATAATCGCGACCAAGATCCTTGCCATTAGCAAACGAACGTCAGCCCACCAAAATTCTTAATGCGGGTATAGTGAAGTAGTCATCTAGCCTTACCTAGCTTAGTAGCATATTGACATCGCTGTTGGCGTTCACGGCATCTTATTAATGCATTTGAACATAATAATAAATTACCAGTACAGTTGAAAACTGTACCTGACGCTTTCCTTTTCGCGCAGTTTAGTTCTACAAGTGTGTCTCATAAATCGACAGTCGTGCTGGCCTACGCAATACTCTACCAAAACGGGTTTGTCTGACGGGCTGAACAATTTCTGTCCTTACCGGTGAGGTCTGTTGGACCGAATTGTCCAGATCAACTGCTATTCTGGTGATGTCGTTTTCACCAGCAACAGTTAAATCGCAAAGGTTATTAGGCACGTTTGGACATACACTTTCTAATGTTTCTGTTACATCTAATAGGGTGCTAGCAGGCTTGAGTCGATCGATTGAGACAGTGGTTTCGACATTTCCGAAATCAATTTTGAAATACTTTCGTTCGCGGCTTAATACACGAAACGGGCCTTGATAGGGGCGCTGAAGGGAACGTTTAACTGCGTCTACCCTAATAAAAACATGAGAACACGTTCGCAGTCGCGGATCAATGTGTTCGACTGTATTACCAGGTCTCCGGGGCAAGGTAGGGCGCAAAGTCGACATATGCTCATAAAGCCGTTGTAAAAACGCACTGTGGTCCACAGGAAAATCTGGTGAATCAAAAAATTGACCAGGTAACCTCAGAGCGCTTCCGTAAACAAGCTCTGCACTTGAACACTTCATGTCTTGCTTATATGCAGCCCGCAACCCTAGTAAAACCCATGGCAAATTATCCAACCATCCACGACCATTGTCTTTGGCCATAATTGAGGCCTTAACAGGTCCTGAAAAACCTCTCCGCAATACCGTTAGATTGTGGATGATAAGCGGTGCAGTGTATAACCTTGCTACCCAGAAACTTAGCCATATCGTGCCATAACGATGAGGTAAATTGTGAACCCCGATCAGACGTAATTTGCGATGGACAGCCAAAATTCGCGACGTAGTGCAGACAGAACGCATCGACCACAGTCTCGGCTGTGATGTTAGTTAAAGGCACAACAACGGGATAACGCGTGAAACGATCGATCGCAAGAAGCACGTATTTATACCCGTCACACGCAGGTAAAGGCCCAGCAATGTCCACGTGAACAGAGTGAAATCGGGTAGAAGGAACGGGAATGGTATCAATTTTAGAAAACGTGTGTCGTCCAACTTTTGACTGTTGGCAAGACAAGCACGCCTTCGTGAAATCGCGAACATCCGCATTCATTCCTTGCCAAACAAAGCGTTTTCTTATCAACTTTTGTGAACCCCTCACACCAGGATGAGCTAGAGAA
Organism: Ciona savignyi; assembly: GCA_000149265.1. NCBI lineage: Eukaryota > Metazoa > Chordata > Ascidiacea > Phlebobranchia > Cionidae > Ciona > Ciona savignyi. The sequence goes on along the minus strand of CH003018.1, from coordinate 1,210,684 downwards.
TGGAACTGATTAAACACCGTCCGTCTAAAACCATCAGGTATAACTGGACGAAAAGAACCCAATGATACGTCGCCCCATAAATAAACACCATACTCTGGAAGCAGTCGAGATTCTAAAATCAAATCGGTGTCTGGAGAGTCGCGCAGACGGCGAATCGACTCATCAGTACTCTGAGCAGCGGCCATAGACACATAGTCAATTCCAGAGTTATCTATGTACACTGCATTAACATTGGGACGCGACAAGAAATCAGCAACGGGTGTTGTCCGATCCACTTAAGTGCTCGATTGTGCAATTAAATTCGGACACAAAACTTAAGTGACGACTTTGCCTAGGTGTGGCGAGCTCGACGCGTTTAGACAAAGCAGACACCAGGGGCTTATGATCAGTAAATATGGTAAAACAGCGAGATTCTAGATAATACCGAAAATGTTTCAACGAATTGTAGACCGCTAACAGTTCCAAGTCAAATGCGCTGTATTTCCGCTCTGGGGGTGTCAGAGTTCTTGAAAAATACGACAGGGGTGCCCAACTACCATTCACTTTCTGTTCGAGGACACTGGCAACAGCAACTGTACTAGCGTCAGTTACTAATCGAGTCTCGGCATCCACTATTGGGAAAGTAAGCGTTACATCGTAAGCTATCACCTTCTTGATTTTTGTAAAAGCAGCGACCGCCGCGTCGTTCCAAACTATTGGTTCGCGCCTTCTAAGCTTGGGCGATATCATCGCATTTAATGGAGCCATTGTCGTGGCGTAGTGCTTAACGAACTTCGAGTAAAAATTACAAGCTCCAATAAAACCTCTTAAACCCCGAACGTCAACAGGAGGCGGGAAATCGACAATAGCGGCGACTTTGGATGCAGGAGGCTTAATACCTCAACAGGGGTTTTAAAAATATGATGGTTCACACGTGGTTCTCACTCGTTTGTGATTTATCCCAAATTTGATGCTTACAAACATTCAAATATTAATATCCAAGTTCCTTTTTTTAAAACAGGGCATTTAGACAGACTGATAACTAGTTCATATGCAGGTATTTATGTTTTTGGTCATTTTCCGTTATTTGGGATAGCCTACTGTCAGTTTACCTCGCTTCCATCGTCGCGTTAACAGGGCTATTTCAGTCTGTCGTCCTGTTGTACACGTACGATCGAGTCGTTTCTTCCGTCTTAGTAAAATCCATCAATACACTGAGTTAAAACGGTGTCATCCAAGAGCTTTACCAAGGACACGTATACCTAGTGAACAGTTTGATTTCTGTTGGCATCTAACCAGATAAATCATATATATATAAAAAGTACACATTTTTTTAGGCGAAGTTAGTACAAAAACCGAAATATTTCATGCATTACATCTCTGGGGTCGCAACTGTAGTACTCGTTGTATATGTTTGTGTGTCGTTTACCACGCGCTTGTAGTTTTGCTTTCTGCAGGTGCTTTTTTCAACAAATTTCTGCAACAACTTATATCATTTATTACTCTCTTATTCTAGTTTATGATGATGCGAAAAAATAAAAGGTAAAAGTTTTACTGTCTGTTTAAATGAGGTAAAAATCTAATTTTCGTTTTTTTCGTTGAGTTTTTTTCTGTAAAAATCTTTGTTTCGTTGGTATGGGGCTATTTTTTTCTCCGAGGACAGTTACTGCTTTGGTGTAATGCTTATTTTTCTATTACAACTTACCATTTACTCAATACCCATATTGAATCCTTTAATAAAAGAATCATACTTAAATAGAATGGGTTATCGTAAAAGTTTGTCTCTGTCAAGCTACATTTATGCATCATAGGACCTCTATAGCTGTGGTCCAGGCAAGGTAGCCATAGGTTCTGTTCTGTCAGTAGATAAAACTCTTGACAGTCTCACCAGAAGCGAGGAAAGTCTTACGATCAAGTGGTTTTTTGTGCTTTGTTTTAAATGAAGACACTTTAGTTCGTATGTGGTGCTGTTGTTGTGGTAATGTTTAGCTAAATAAGTTTGGTATATTTTGGTCAAACGTAAATATTCGTTTCCGAGTTTTTTTGTAGTTTGTTTCATCTGCTAGCAAAAACCATTAATAATATTTCAAAGCACAATCAGTATGAAAGTATGTAGTTTTTTTTAATTAATCAAACATATTTATTTGTTAAACGCATAGAAAATAATAAACAATATAAAATTAAACATTTGTATTATGTTTCATAAATTTAATGTAGCATCCTATTAGTTACTTAATAGCGATTTTATTGGCCTTTTAACCGAAGATAGAAAAATGATTCTTTACTTTAAAGTCGTTGAATTTGTGTTGTAATGTTAATTACCATAGTCTGATAACCAACAGTCCAATTTCCAGTGATACGGTGTAATTGTTCATTATTTAATGACTATAACGTGACAACTGTTAGTGTATGCCCTTTGAAGTACCTATGAAATGTTTTTTACCCAAACCAAATAGAATAACAAAACCATTTGTGATCTTTATCGTTATAGATTGTCATACTGATGATTTGAAAATTAATATTGGTTATTTTTTATGCACTTTATGTTTAACTTAGTATACGATACAGCAAATACTCTACTTGCAATCTAAACAACCATTTTTTCTAAGTAGCCCAAGTTCTTAGTGTCTTTCATAATAAATTTGTGTGTATAGGCTGAATGTCTCGATAGAACAAGACCCTGAGTTCATTACTCATTAAAAATGGATGTAAGTTCCTCCACTGTTCCCTTAGCGCAAAGAGTATCAGGTGGTTTACCCATGGATATTCAAGTTGCGGCGGTAGCCTCATCATCCCTGCTAAATGGTCAACCAGACTCTAAACGAGAAATACAAGCAAGTCCATCTTATAAATATTCTAATGAAGACAAACCTAAAGAAGATGAAGAAGACATAATCTATGGCCAGTTAATTGTACTTGGGTAGGTTGGTGTTTACTGTACCATTGCACCATACTCCCTTAACTAAGGGGTTTACATTGTATTTATGTGAGGTATAAAAGTAATAAAGCAAATGATTCCAGGACAAATGGGGAACTTCCAACCGGAGATAAGGGCAGAAGAAAAAGTTGTTTTACATTAAGGCGAAAAAAAAGGGCTACAGGAGTCAAGCCATCCGACCAGCATCAAGTGTATCAAAGAGCATCACATTCAGAGGTGCCCTTTCTATATACAATGTGTTAGAAATTGCATATCTGACACCATTATTATAAATGACATACGGTAACACAAAACATGTGTTATGTCATAGTAAGTATAATAATGCACTGTAAAAAATAAAACAAGCTTAGCTTTGAATCGATGCCTTCGTTATTAAAACTGTTTACTTTTTTGAGATGTCTAAACCTTACTATTGTTTTAATATTTATCGTACCAATATCTAAAATTTATATAAGTGTATAATTTGAAGTACTGATAAATGTGTGACTTCTTTATATAATTACTTCAGTTACATTTATTCCATTTTTAATGATTACAGGCATTTTTGCGTAAGGATCACCACAGTGTTTCTTATACATTACCTCGTAGTGTTGTGGTCGTACCGTATGTACATGATGAAACCACCGATATGTTCCAGGTACAGCTATTCTATTCATTTTGCCTTTTGCTACTTGACAAATATACATAACTTAGAACAAGCAATTTCAATGTTTCCTTTGTTACTATGTAAACCATTGTTTAGTAGTGGCCTTGACGAGAACAAAGCTCACAGTCCTAAATACAAAAGATAATGAATCCACAACACTAATTTAATATATATTATACTTATATGATTGATTATTAAACGTTTGTAGAACATGCAGTAGAAGTGACCGTAATATGTTATAACCTGTTACCAGTTTGAGAAAGCGGCAAATTGTAATTTAAACATTGCCCTGTTCAGTTTGCAATTTGAATCAACGACAAACCTTAAGCTTACAAGTCTATGCCCGCAGAAGCAGTAACATGTCTGCAAAGTGCCTGATTCCTAATATTGCATTAAACCCTTCTCTAACAACCCTAAAATACAATATATTTTGGAACACTTAGCATAAAAAGATTAAAAAGTGGAACAACAAACCACTCTGCCTTAATGTATATGCTGAAAATAGTTTGGTTTACACAGATGCTTTGATTGTAGCTTCAGTCCACAGGGTATAACTGTAGAATTATTTTCTTTAGAATAGTATGTGCTGCCTACAGTTTTTAAGCTATTCTTGTGTAATAAAGTTGTGGCCATGATGTGAATGGTTTCCTAAGCTTATTCCATTTTATGATTATGGCCACATTTAAAACACTATTTCGCATGGTTGGTAGATTCTATTTTAATTTCTTCGTTTTAAGTTTTTGGTGTGAATTTAAAAACATACTGATACCAATAAAGTAAAAAAATATGACTATCCTTGGTCTTAGATATCAGTCAGTGCCTTAACTGCCAGTCATTTTTTAATACTAAACAAGGTATTTTGCAGAAAGCATAAAAAGCGTTGTTAAGTTAAAACTCAATCTTTTCTTGGCAAAGCTTATATTTTTATTTTAAAATTAAAAGATTATTGGCATCATATGATTGTTATTTTATTGGTATCCTGAACCAGTAGGGAAATTTACATAGAAAATTTATACATTATATGGTTATTAACAAATATCTTATTATGAAAGAACTGTGGTAACCTATGGGTCAAAAAACACTGTTATTATCAGATAAATCGTGTTCATGGTACAATTCCTTCCACAAGGACATGTCATTAGCAAGTAGCTCATTGCAAATATTCACCCTTTTGGCTAACAGTTGATTGTTCTACTGGACTCAGATTTTAAATCAGTTAGAAAAGGCAATAACATGAAAGTTAAAAGTATTTGTCATTGGTGTTGTGGCTGGTGAATATAATTTATATGACTTGTCTTCTGTTAAAAATTATGTTGTTGCCTCCATAAAAAATGTGTTATGACTCTTAGTCTTGACCACACATGTGGTTAAAGCCCTCTTACCAGTATGGAATGCGGGGTTAGACACAATAAAAATAAAGTAGGATGTACAGTTGTTAAAATAAACACTGGATTATCTATGGTTGACTCTGTATAATTGGTTTCTTTAATACGTGACACATTGTAAATTATTCTTGGAAATATCGATGCAATTACGCACACAATGCATGTGCGGAGGTGAGTAACCTGACGTGACGTATTTTAAAGTGTATTAACTGAAAACCAGGCTGTTAATGGACTTAGTATATTCGTATTTTATTCCCATAAATAGAAAAATGCGGAAGTGTTCCAACAACGGTAGTCATAGTCCGATTCATATCAGATTCAATCGTATGCACCGTAGGCAATCGTCGGGTTTTATATTTCGCATTGTAACGTTTAATAACATACGGCCGCTCCTTTAATCTGTAACACCACACTGAGACATGTTTTCTGACGTCATGTGTAAAGTCAAGTGATCCGGCCCGCGCGGCGAATGCGTTCTTACAATATCGATGTTTGTCGTGAACGACGCATCACCCGACCGTGACTTTTCGAATGGACTGAAGGGTTGCAAAAACCAAGAAAACATTTTCTCCGGCGACACTGGTGTGTATTCAAGTGAACCAATTAATTGCATCATCAGTTGAAACTTCCACCAACTATTTTCCGAGAGTAGCTGTATGTATAATACATATCTCGAGCGGGTTAAATTTGCGAATCTATACTAATCTATCCACCAAGCGTATTTTCTTTGGAGGTCGCTTTTTACGCACGCTTAAACTTTAAAGTACAATGAAACCTCGTTTAATATAATATTACTAACTAACGAAGTGTGTTATCGGACAAAAAGGGCAACCATCAGATCGCTTATCAGTATAACCACGCTTTGGGCGTTTTCAATAAATTATTAATTATACCCCGCCCGCCGTTGATTTTCTTTTTAGCAGCGACTTCACTAAAAACCTGAAATTTCAGAAGAAAACCTGAAATGTCACACGTTTATAAACAAGTGCTCTTTATACACCGTTTAAGAGAAATAAAACGCGTTATTTAATAATATTCTGTGCAATTTTAGCTGTTACGGCGGTTTCGTCATAGTGTTGAAACCAACTTTGGTTCTTTGTCAAACAAATTATTCGCTTTGTGCAGAGTGAGCGTTGGGCTTTCAGAGAAAATTTGGCGGGAATCAAGCACGCGCGTCTAGCGTCGGGCGGGTCCAGACATGCCATTTATCGCCGAACGTTATGCGATTCGCCCTTCAGTATTTTGTAGAAACAACAGTACTATGACATTACCAGCGCATCGCGCAAATATTGCCTTAAATATTTACGCTTTTCTTATGGTTGAGATTCCACATTTTGTTATTTAATGAGATTATATTATTTTAATCTCATAAGGTTTGGTGTCTTATTTTCCCAGTATACAGTGCATTGTTTATGGACTCCCGGTTATTGAATTTTGTTGATTTTTATTAATTAAGTTGAATTTAAGGTTAAACCTTTGTAAATTAGTGAGGTGTTTTGCAGTTTTTAGAGATTTAGTATTAAACACATTTCTATTTTAAGTATTGTTATTTAGTTAAGCATGCACCTGCCAGCCACCTGTTAAGCAACTAAATAACTTCAATTCTGTGTTAAAGTATTAAATTATTTTGCTTTTTTCAAATCCAGCTATATTTTAAATAATTTAATTTATCTGGTATTTCTAAAATTTACTAAATAGTTTTCATATTTTTTAAGTACTCTAAATGGAAAAAATATAGCTTAAATAAATGCTTATGATACACACACTGATAGATCGAAGTAATAGTCAAAATGTTTGTTTCCAGATTGGCCGTTCAACTGAGGAACCAATAGACTTTGTTCTGATGGACATAGAAGCAGGTTCCTCTATCCCAACAAACCACAGACCTCAACAACAGCCAAAACAAAGCACAATATCAAGGTTTGTTAAACCTTAAGATTCACCCTGATAAATTTGTATTTTATGTTGTTTACTTGTTTTATTTGATGATAAAATTGTATTATTTTCGCTAAAGCAACCATTGTTCTTGCTTTTTTTGTTATTATTATTTTCTTTTGTAATCTTCAGTATGTCCAATGAGTTTACTTAGTTACTGCATGGATATTGTACATGATTTTCTCTGCCCTGTGTGCAATTTTTTTCTTAAAAACCTTTTAACGATTTTTTTGCCTTGTGCCTTTACTATGTTTTCTTTTGTAATAATATATAAAATATTAATAAATACCCTCAAAGGCCTAACTCATATTAGTAATTTTTGAAATTTTTAAAACATTTTTATACTTAGTAAAAAATGTAGATGTGTACTTTTTTACCTATTAAAACAATACAACTATTATTTTAGTACATTTGTAGCACATAGTTTTGGTAAATGTGCTAACTTTTTGACAAGCCATAATCTTTCAGTTATTTTACCTCAGCTTTATGCCTACATGACTTTAGAAACAATTCATCATTTACGCATATTTCCAATTGTATTGATTTTGTAATTTAACTATTTTCTCAATAGCATGTATAAAGTAACAAGGTAAATCATATGCTTCACTTCACATTCCTTAATTTCCAGAATTGCATTGTAATCTCAACAACACTTAAATAACTGTTTTGGTAACAACTTATCACTACCCAATAAGTATATTAATGTGTTATATTAAATTACAGTGTTTTCTTATTGTTTTACAAAACATTTATAAAGGTTTGCTTGTCGTATTGTGTCCGACCGTGAATACCCATACACTTGTCGGATATATGCAGCTGGCTTCGACACATCAATGAATATTATACTAGGGGTAAGTTTGTTTTTTATAGTTCTATTTTCTTTATATCTTAGCTGCATTGCTATAGGCCAAATGTCTTATATTAATACTAAGTAATAATGTCCTGGCTCAAACTACAGCGGATAATATGCAGAACAAACATAAAATAGAAAACCTTAGTTATTAGACACTTAATGTTTGGTGTATGACAAATGTAGCAGTATGTTACCTCTGTTCATCAAACATGTTCTGATATATTTTATTCTTAGGTCAAGTACTCCGTGGAATTTTAATCAATGGTGTTTAAAGATTTCAATTATAGGAATATGCCACTAAATAATTCATTTTCTTCTGCAGCGTTTCCTTAAAATGTAACCTTTCCATTCCTTTTCCCATTACCTGGTCCCTTTATTTTTTCCCCTTTTAACATACTGTTTTTTTCTTCACCTTTTAAGTAACAAGGTTCCTTTAGTATTTGTGGTAAAAGTTTACTTATTAGCAATTTAATCATATGGTAATCTTTTCTCCTCTCTCCATGATGAATTCTTTTTATTCCATTGGTAGTTTGTTAAATGTTTGTTTATTTTATATAACATTTACCACATTTAAAAAATAATGCTATATTATTACTTTCTCATGCAGGAAAAGGCACCAAAATGGACAACTGAACAAAATGGAAAGAAAATAATAGATGGTTTAACTACAAACGGTGTTTTAATAATGCAGCCCCAAAACGGTTTTAGTGAGACTTCTATCCCTACCCAATGGAAGGAAACCTCAGTTTGTGGAAACATTTATCAACTTCGAGAATCCAGATCGGCTCAATCACCTGGCATAAGGGTTTGAAATAATGCTTTAATTGCATCCAAACATTATGATAAGCAACAAAATTAATATTTAGATACAGGAAGATAATAATGTCCTTGTGAATGGGACCCTGATCGACCTTTGTGGTGCTACTTTATTATGGAGGTCATCAAGCCATGAAAGATGCATGCCGGTAAATATTTTTTTGTAAATTAATATATTAGTTTGTTTCTAAATTCTTGTATAACTATTTATTTTTTGGCTGCTTCAATATAGTTCTGACTTTTCAACTAACATGAAACAGAAGCATTACATCTTAACTGCATCAGTTTAAAAAACACAGATTTAAACAGATATGAATTCATTTCTAGACACCGCGACATATTGATCAGCTTATTCATAAACTAAACCTTGGACGACCACAATGTCCGGTTGGACTTACCACACTGGCATTTCCACGGCGGAGTAAAGCAACTAAAGAAACGGAGAAACAACCCTGGGTGTATTTAGAATGTGGCCATGTACATGGAAGAATAGACTGGGGATACCAGGGGGAAGAAGAGAGAATTTGTCCTCTTTGTCGCTCAGTAAGTAACTTAATCTTCCTGTGATGTTTGTCATTTAAACATATATTACACAGGTGGGTAAGTATGTGCCGCTTTGGGTTGGTGGTGAGCCTGCATTTTATGTTGATATTGGACCTCCAACGTATTGTTTTGTTCCATGCGGACATGTGTGCTCTCAAAAAACTGCAATGTAAGTTTTTTACTCCAAATTTTCTACTATATTAAGTTGTTTACCATCTTTCTGCCTGGGATAAGTTCCTAAATTTAATTTTACAAATACTTCTCAGTAAGGATGTACAATATGCTCGTGTATGGGACAACTGATAAGATAATGTTGTTGTTATGCTTTAATGCAAGTTGTATTTCCGAGCTCCCGCGTTAACAATTTTTCGGACGCTTTTGCACGATAGATAAGGAGAAAACGCATTACGAGTATTACGTACAAATGAAAAAGCCATTTTACAATTTTAAGATTACGAATTTACTTCAATAACGTTTTACCGAAGAATTCTTATCATGGTTATCTATTGTCGCATGCTTGCAAAAACGTTGCGCTGACCTTTGCATAATCGGCATCACACGTTTTTATCTTTCGATGGATCGCAACCGGTATTTTACGTTTATAATTTGAATCCTAACTATTCTTATCAACTTGCTTGTAAAGATTTAATTCATTTGAGATTCGAAATTCTATATTGTGCATCCCTACATCAGTATTTAAAGATGTTTAAAAGCCCTTTTGTTTTTCGAACTGTAGCTTAGTATTCACCTATGATTTAAAAAGTAAGCTCTGTATTTACATAAGAGATTAAAAAGTAAACCTAGTATACATGTTTATGGCTGTATATAATATAGGTTAAAGGCCATTTACCTAATTGTTTATGCTTTTAAAGGTATTGGTCACAAACTGCGTTACCACATGGGACTCAGGCGTACAACGCTGCCTGCCCGTTTTGCGCAACCCCACTTGAAGGAGATCTTGGGTATAAAAAACTAATTTTTCAACAACCACTAGACTGAAAATTAAACATTACTTTGCTTCATGTGGATACTTACAATCACAAATTCCAATTTTGCAGAGTATTTTTGTATGCGACCTTTTTTTTATTCCAAAATTTGCATGTAATGTCACTGTCAGTTTGGTATCTTTCTCTTATTATAGTTGTTTGTACTTTTTTTTCTTTTTTCACTCTCTAACAATCAGTTGACAGCTGATTTAATTGTGTGTTTTATGTATTTATTTTATGCTTCATTTTTTATGCCTAGCTATTTTTGCAATGAACTGCAGGACTTAACATATTCATGGTGTTTATTCTAATAAAGTAGAACACTTAGTTCTTGGTAACTTAGCCCTTTAGTTTTCACTTGCATTTATGGCGTATATTGGGGCAACAGTCGTTTATTTACTTCCAGATATACTTGCAACTTTTGTTTGTTTTATACAAGTCAAGAGACCCATTTTGGAAGTTATAAATTATTTATCTGTTATATCGAAGTATGTCGCTGATTGGATCCTTATTATTTCGTTTATATACTTGATTACTCCGCTATACATCAGTTTTGTTGATTTGTGTTTTTATTACACAAAAATTTGCTGACGCTTTAAAGATATATCACAACAAATGAGGATGTATGGTTGTGACTCCATTTTGGTTAAAACACGGGGTATTGTTTCCCCGTGTCCACTGTCTAGTCTAGGAACAGCCAAAGTTATTGCAGTATGTTGTGTATTTTATTCGACTCGAATTGGCCTAGACAAAAATCTACCGAGTGCCCGAAGTTCGCGCCAAATCCCTCCGCAACCAAATTATTTTGCGGATGTCACAGTTATTTGAAGGTTTACCAAAACTAATGTGCAATCTTGTAACGGCCAAATTGTGACGTAGGCTTTTCGGTTAGAATGATAATTTAAATATTTATAAAGTTTTGATTGGGCTTAACCCTTTGACCACGACGGAACTTTTGCCGTTTTTGGCAGTTTTGAGTAAGGTTGCTTTGACCTCGTTTGCTGCGAATACTGTTGGACTTAGGGAAAAATAATCTATTACAAAGGTGTCCAGTATATAATTTTCTACAAATTGGTATTTATATTTTTTTGATGACGTCGTAGAATTTGTAATGACGTCATAATCAATACTTTATACCCTAATTACTGGTTACTGGTATAGCTTGTAGAAGATAGTAATGTATTACAAAGTTGTTCAGAATGACATTTCCTACAAAGTTACGTCTTTTATTTTCTGATGACGTCAACTAAGCGTGATGACGTCACCCATGACTGACAAATAAGGCATTTTATCATCAGAATCACTGTCGGCCTTGGTCATGCTGGCAGCCTGATCGGCGGTAAATTGTCATATTTCTTCTGAATATCAAATAATAATTCAATAATAAAACAAAACAAAGACGAAAAAATGAATAAATATCAATAGTAACTAGAGAGTGTCAATCACGTGTTTAACCACCACTATTTGTAAAACACATGTTGCATGCCATATATTCATGCTACAGGGTCCCTAACCACATTTTGTATTTAATACACTGTGTATGCAGTTTTTGTTTCTGCAAGCATAAACGCATGGGTCCCATAGTTATCAAACCAAACTTCTTCTCCATGTGTTGGTAAAAAAAAGAACAATCGTGTTAGATTTACAAAGATTTCATCACAAATGTTTTAAATTAAAGCTTTTTTTTAATTGCTGTATTAAAATGAAGCTAAATTCCTAAAACAGTTCGATTTAGTTTTTCATGGCTTCGAGGAATTCCTCATAGGCTTGGTACATAAGTTTCTGTTTTTACATATGTGGGTCATGTTAACTATCAATTCCTAAAGTTTTAATCCGATTTGACAAATCCTTGTTGGAGATGTCAGTGCAATGTGGCATTCATAAGTCAGGAACATATCTTCATATTTAAGGGAGTTACCCTAAGTAAATGTTTTTTTTCTTTTAAGTGACACATGGTGGCTAACGATCTAGCATTTCACCAAATCTGATCAAAATAAGAGTAGCCGTTCAAACGCTATGTCCCGAAAAGCTAATTTTTTAGAAAAATAACCGTTTTGGATTATAACGTCTCCGGGGAATTCCCCTAGATTTATCACCCACAATTTTGCTCCTGCGTATCTAGACCATGTTGTCTAACAAATGACAAAGCTTTATTACTATTTTATTACTCCTTCTGGTACATATTTGGACGTCATGCCATGCCTGTCACAATAATGATTTGAGAACAAAATCTTATTTTTAGGGTATTTCCCGAGGTAATTTTTTTATTTCTTTTAAGTGTTAAATCAGTGCCTAATGTACTTACTTTTAAGAAAATCTAATTTAAATTGTAACAGCCGTTCAAGCGCTATGCCCAGAAAAGTCAATTTTTTAGAAAAAAATACCGTTTTGGTTTGTAACGTCCCGGGGGAATTCCCCTGGATTTATTACCCAAAATTTTGGTTTCTGAATATCTTGATCATGTTGTCTAACAAATACCAAAGTTTAATTGCGATTCTATTTTTCCTTCTGGTAGATTTCGGGGCGACATGGCGTGCTTGTCACAATCATGATTTAACAACAAAATCTTATTTTTTAGGGTATTTTCCTAAGTATTTTTTTTATTTCTTTTAAGTGTTTAATCAGTTACTAATGCACTTACATTTCACCAAATCTGATTCAAATTGGAGCTGTCGTTCAAGCGCTATGCCCAAAAAAGCTAATTTTTTAGAAAAAAATACCGGTTTGGTTTTTAACGTCCCAGGGGAATTCCCCTGGTTTTATATCTCAAAATTTTGGCTTCTGCATATCTAGACCAAGTGGTATAACAAATTACCGAGTTTCGTTGTGATTCCATTACCCCTTTTGGTAAATGTTGGGTCCACAAACCATACCTGTCAAGCGTTTGACGAAAAAAAAAAAAAAAGAAAAAAAAAAAGGACAAAAACAATATGTGTCCCATTTTTCCAAATGGGACCCATAATTAAAAAAAGTCATATACACATATGTATACATATATCGTTGAAAGATCGAAAATGACTGGTAAAAGCGAAAACAAAGAAGGCTACTGCTAGTTTTATTCTCACAGCAACTAGTGTAACAATTTTAACTCCCCAGAACACAAAAAAAGCGATGTTATGCTTAAAAGTTAAACTAGATACAAAAATTTTGAAGAAACATGTTTGGAGCAATATTACTCAAAAATTTTAAATGCAAAGGTTATGTTTTTATGCGTTATTTCGACAGATCTATTCAAATGCTTTCTAAAAATATAAAAACTAGAAAAATCCCCCAAGAAACGACTGAATTGTGCATTTTTTTTCGGGGACACTTCTAGGTTACAAATATGTAACCGTCGTGGTCTAAGGGTTAACCCAGGTTTTTGTGACAAGTGTTTGGTGTTTAGTTTAAAATTTACTTTAGTTTTATTTACAATAAAACATATAATTTTAGTTATAATGTTTAAGACTGATCAATTCAGGAATATAAACAATAGCACGACACTAAAAAGCAGTAGAGAATTCTATACAAGCAAAACTGTTCTCGATGACCCGTATCTACCTTGAACCGTTTTCCGAAAATGCCACCAAAATCGATCATTCGCCTGTTTTACCGCCCTTTAATAATGATTAAGTGTGACGAACTGTTTAGATAATATTTATTAGAAGGGGTGGCAATAGATAATGTGTATTAGATATGCAGTGATAAATTTAAGAGTAAATTCAGCAACGGGAATTTTCTACAGACCCAGTAATAAAAGAATGACGGCAAATTTCTCGCAATTTTTCACCGCCAAAAATATTTGAGGTCCGATATTTTGGTAATAGACGAGGTATTTATTTTAATTCTTAAAGAAGCAGCACATTTATGAAATAAACTAAAAAATTAACAAATAGACAAAAAATAAACGAATTTACCACGAAAATCACCTGAAATATAAAATAGATTAGCTATTATAATTCAATGTAACCACTTTATAAAACAGGTAAACCCTTAAAATCAATATAAATCACTAAAAATGTAATACGATTAAAAAACATGCGACGGCCGCAAACCAACATGAAACCATTTTACGGAAAATACCCCTAACATTAAACTACAGTCAATACAGATGCAAATTAATAATGAATCACTTTAGGAAAACTCACAACAGACCAGAGAATATATAACATGACAGCCGTTTTTGTACATTCTCGGCGCCGGTTTAGTTGTTTATTGACCGTTGATATTTCGCAGTTTAAAAGTTTTTTTATACCTCGAAGTATGAAGCAATTATAATCCAC